>JAOTOL010001467.1:0-360000 GCA_034440575.1 Imbricaverruca yamaguchii | reverse complement strand
GAGATGATTCCTACTCGGAACGCTTTAGGGCGGATACAAAGCTTGCGAGCCAACGGTTATTCCAAGTTGCGTGGGTTTTTCGTTTTGTGACCTAACGTTCGTCATCCTAACCTTGTTTTCCAGTGGCTGTGATGACGAAGAGTTGCCAGTTATAATCAGGAGGTGTCGTCGCCACGACTTGATCCCCTCCAAACGCTGAGATGTCAGCAAATAAAAAAAACGATCGAATGTATGCACGTCCATCTTTACCGGAGCCTGCCATTTTAGCTCACTGGATAGCAGTTCAAATTACATAACCCCTCAGGATTCGAGGGTTCCAAGAGTGCCGAGATAACTCAGAAGACCATAATCTAAACACGAATCAAGTTTCACGAAGCTTGGGAGATCGGAACTTGCCAGCAGCTATCTTTATTCAGATGCTGAAATTCTTCGGACTATGCTTCCAACTCCGTGGTTTTTTACCCGATTCGACCCGACCTATTTTCAAGATGTTTTCATTGTCTTCACCCGCATCGACATACCCTTTGCTCATCTGCAAATCACACAACCAACCTTCGCCAACCTGCACTCGGGCCGGCGTGACCTTTGCTAATATGACCTCGATGACTGACCAGGCATTCGTCAGTGTAACCCATGTCGAAATCACGCTTGTCGACGTGACATCCATAATATCTGAGCTCTTCAGGTTCCTTCTGCATTACCCGTGCTCGCCTGCGATTGCCCCTGCATCACCTGTGCTCGCCTACGATTGCATGTGCATCACCCGCGATTACCTGTGACTGCCAGTGCTCGCGGGTGTGAGTGGCGGGGCCAGCGTGCATTGACCTGACCTGACCTGTGTTTCAGCGCCGATACGCCAGTGAACGGCGTGGCGGTGGATCTGAACTGTGAGCTGACCGGGTCGCGTGTGGATGTTGGCGGCCGACAAATGACCGACGGACCCGGCTACCGGACGTTCGCCACGCTGGACCGACCTGGCTGCAGGGACTTGCTGCCAGGCAGCTCCGGCACTTCTCCCATGGAGAGCAGGGGTGAGCTACCCTCCCACTCCACCCCAGGACATCTACAATGGAGAGCAGGGGTGAGCTACCCTCCCACTCCACCCCAGGACATCTCCAATGGAGAGCAGGGGTGAGCTACCCTCCCACTCCACCCCAGGACATCTCCAATGGAGAGCAGGGGTGAGCTACCCTCCCACTCCACCCCAGGACATCTCCAATGGAGAGCAGGGGTGAGCTACCCTCCCACTCCACCCCAGGACATCTACAATGGAGAGCAGGGGTGAGCTACCCTCCCACTCCACCCCAGGACATCTCCAATGGAGAGCAGGGGTGAGCTACCCTCCCACTCCACCCCAGGACATCTACAATGGAGAGCAGGGGTGAGCTACCCTCCCACTCCACCCCAGGACATCTACAATGGAGAGCAGGGGTGAGCTACCCTCCCACTCCACCCCAGGACATCTCCAATGGAGAGCAGGGGTGAGCTACCCTCCCACTCCACCCCAGGACATCTCCAATGGAGAGCAGGGGTGAGCTACCCTCCCACTCCACCCCAGGACATCTCCAATGGAGAGCAGGGGTGAGCTACCCTCCCACTCCACCCCAGGACATCTCCAATGGAGAGCAGGGGTGAGCTACCCTCCCACTCCACCCCAGGACATCTCCAATGGAGAGCAGGGGTGAGCTCCACTCCACCCCAGGACATCTCCAATGGAGAGCAGGGGTGAGCTACCCTCCCACTCCACCCCAGGACATCTCCAATGGAGAGCAGGGGTGAGCTACCCTCCCACTCCACCCCAGGACATCTCCAATGGAGAGCAGGGGTGAGCTACCCTCCCACTCCACCCCAGGACATCTCCAATGGAGAGCAGGGGTGAGCTACCCTCCCACTCCACCCCAGGACATCTCCAATGGAGAGCAGGGGTGAGCTACCCTCCCCACTCCACCCCAGGACATCTACAATGGAGAGCAGGGGTGAGCTACCCTCCCACTCCACCCCAGGACATCTACAATGGAGACCAGGGGTGAGCTACCCTCCCACTCCACCCCAGGACATCTCCAATGGAGAGCAGGGGTGAGCTACCCTCCCACTCCACCCCAGGACATCTCCAATGGAGAGCAGGGGTGAGCTACCCTCCCACTCCACCCCAGGACATCTCAATGGAGAGCAGGGGTGAGCTACCCTCCCACTCCACCCCAGGACATCTCCAATGGAGAGCAGGGGTGAGCTACCCTCCCACTCCACCCCAGGACATCTCCAATGGAGAGCAGGGGTGAGCTACCCTCCCACTCCACCCCAGGACATCTCCAATGGAGAGCAGGGGTGAGCTACCCTCCCACTCCACCCCAGGACATCTCCAATGGAGAGCAGGGGTGAGCTACCCTCCCACTCCACCCCAGGACATCTCCAATGGAGAGCAGGGGTGAGCTACCCTCCCACTCCACCCCAGGACATCTCCAATGGAGAGCAGGGGTGAGCTACCCTCCCACTCCACCCCAGGACATCTCCAATGGAGAGCAGGGGTGAGCTACCCTCCCACCCCACCCCAGGACATCTACAATGGAGAGCAGGGTGAGCTACCCTCCCACCCCACCCCAGGTCATGGAGAGCAGGGGTGAATACCCTCCCACTCCACCCCAGGACATCTCAATGGAGAGCAGGGTGAGATACCCCCCACTCCACCCCAGGACATCCAAAAGCGGGGAGCCTCCCACCCCAGGACATCTATGGAACAGGGGTGAGCTACCCTACCACCCAGGACCTCTCATGGAGACAGGGGTGAGTCTCCCACTCCACCCCAGGACATCTCCAATGGAGAGCAGGGGTGAGCTCCCACCACCCCAGGACATTGGAGACAGGGGTGAGCTACCCACTCCACCCCAGGACATCTCCATGGAGACAGGGGTGAGCTACTACTCACCCCAGGACATCTCCAATGGAGAGCAGGGTGAGTACCCTCCCACTCACCCCAGGACATCTATGGAGACAGGGGTGAGCTACCCCCCACTCACCCCAGGACATTATGGAGAGCAGGGGTGAGTACCTCCACTCCACCCCAGGACATCTACTTGGAGAGCAGGGGTGAGCTACCCTCCACCCACCCCAGGACATCTCCAATGGAGAGCAGGGGTGAGCTACCCTCCCACTCCACCCCAGGACATCTACAATGGAGACCAGGGGTGAGCTACCCTCCCACTCCACCCCAGGACATCTCCAATGGAGAGCAGGGGTGAGCTACCCTCCCACTCCACCCCAGGACATCTCCCATGGAGAGCAGGGGTGAGCTACCCTCCCACTCCACCCCAGGACATCTCCAATGGAGAGCAGGGGTGAGCTACCCTCCCACTCCACCCCAGGACATCTCCAATGGAGAGCAGGGGTGAGCTACCCTCCCACTCCACCCCAAGACATCTCCAATGGAGAGCAGGGGTGAGCTACCCTCCCACTCCACCCCAGGACCTCTCCCATGGAGAGCAGGGGTGAGCTACCCTCCCACTCCACCCCAGGACATCTACAATGGAGACCAGGGGCGAGCCCCTCCCACCCCACCCCAGGACTCTCCAATGGAGACCAGGGGTGAGCTACCCTCCCACCCCACCCCAGGACCTCTCCCATGGAGAGCAGGGGTGAGCTACCCTCCCACTCCACCCCAGGACATCTCCCAGGAGAGCAGGGGTGAGCTACCCTCCCACTCCACCCCAGGACATCTCCAATGGAGAGCAGGGGAGCTACCCTCCCACCCCACCCCAGGACTCACATGGAGAGCAGGGGTGAGCTCCCCCCACCCACCCCAGGGCATCACAAGTGAAGAGCGGAGGTGAGCTACCCTCCCGCCCACCCAACACCAGGACCTCACCCGTGGAGAGCAGGGATGAGCTTCCCACATCACCCAACATCAGAACCTCACCCGTGGAGAGAAGGGGTGAGCTACCCCCTCCCCCACTCCACCACAAAACCTCTCCCATGGAGAGCAGTGGTGAGCTACCCTCCCACCCCACCCCAGGACCTCTCCCATGGAGAGCAGGGATGAGCCTCCCACAACACCTAACACCAGAGCCTCACCCGTGGAGAGCAGGGGTGAGCTACCCTCCCACCCACCCAACACCAGAGCCTTATCCGTGGAGAGAAGGGGTGAACTACCCCCCCCCACCCCACTCAACCACAAAACCTCTCACATGGAGAGTAGTGGTGAGCTACCCTCCAACCATACCCCGGATCCTTCACCATGAAGAGCAGGAGTGAGCTACCCGCCCACTCCACCACAAAGCCTCTCCCATGGAGAACAGTGGTGAGCTACCTCGCACACATCCCAGAACCTCACCCGTGGAGAAAAGGGGTGAGCTACCCTCCCACCCCACCCCAGGACCCCTCCCATGGAGAGCAGGGATGAGCCTCCCACACCACCCAACCCCAGAACTGCACCCGTGCAGAGAGGGGGGAGCTACCCTTCCACACCACCCAACACCAGAACCTCATCCGTGGAGAGCAGGGGTGAGCTACCCTACCACCCACCGAACACCAGAACCTCATCCGTCGAAAGCGGGAGTGAGCTTCCCTACCACCCACGAAACACCAGAACCTCACCCGTGGAGGGAAGGGGTGAGCTACCCTCCCACCCCACCACAGGTTGGTTGGTTGGTTATTGGAATTTAGGGGCGCATCGACTGCGTTGGCTATGCAGCGCCCATACACCCCACCTCAGGACCTCTCCCATGGAGAGCAGGGGAAGCCACCTTCCCACTCCACCACAAAACCTCACCCGTGGAGAACAGGGATAACCAATACGTCTTCGATGGGTGAGATGCGAACATCTACCTACCATTTGTACCCTATAACGTCACCCATGGAGTACAGAATAAATTACCCACCCCAATCCTCGCATCTCACCCATGGAGAACACGGGTGTGCTACCCTCCCACCCCTCCACAAAAACCCACCCATGGAGAGTAGTGGTGAGCTTCCCACTACCCCAGCTCAGAACCTCACTCATTGGGATCGGGGTGAGCTTCCCACTCATCCCAGCTCAGAACCTCACCATGTAGAACGGGGTGAACTAGCCATCTACCAAAACCTGACAGTTACTCATGGAAAGCAGTGGTGAGCTCTCCACCCACCTCACCCTAGTGCCTCGTCCATGGGGAGCAGGAGATAGCTATAACTTTGTCCCCCATCCGATACCTCGTCTATGTTGAGCGTATCACTGTGTCCCTCGCCCGATTCTTTATCCATGATGAGCATGGGTTTGCAATCACTCTGTTCCCCCACTGTATCACCGGCCCGATACTTCACCCAGGAGCAGGGATTTGCTACCATTGTATTCTCCGTCCTATACCGCATCCATGAAGGGCAAAGGTGAATTGTCTGATCTGTGTGCTGATCCTACTCCTTGGCTTAGTCCGTTGCTCGCTGGAAGCTGTCTCTGCCGACATCGCGACTGTCATGATAAGTTAACCCTCACCTAACCGAAGCAAGGGGCGGCAGGGCATTCCTTCTCACAGACTGTTTCCATGACGGTCACGTGTTGTGCCACAATCTGTTTCTGTGACGTCCATATGCTGCGTCACAGACTGTTTCCGTGACGGCTACGTGCTGTGCCACAGACTGTTTCCGTGACCGCCACGTGCTGCGTCACAGAGGTCACGTGCTGTACCACAGCTGTTTACCGCCACGTGCTGTACCACAGTCTGTTTCCGTGACGGCCACGTGCTGCATCACAGTCTGTTTCCGTGACCGCCACGTGCTGTACCACAGTCTGTTTCCGTGACGGCTATGTGCCGTGCCACAGACTGTTTCCTGTGACGGCCACGTGCTGCATCACAGTCTGTTTCCGTGACCGCCACGTGCTGTACCACAGTCTGTTTCCGTGACGGCCACGTGCTGCATCACAGTCTGTTTCCGTGACCGCCACGTGCTGTACCACAGTCTGTTTCCGTGACGGCTATGTGCCGTGCCACAGACTGTTTCCTTGACGGCCACGTGCTGCGTCCCAGACTGTTTCCGTGACCGCCACGTACTGTACCACAGACTGTTTCCGTGACGGCCACGTGCTGTGCCACAGACTGTTTCCGCCGCGTGATCACCGGCCGCCAGTTGCCGTCCAGTTCGGTCCGCTACTCTCTTCGCTCCAGCTCGCTCAGTCGCTGCCAACAGAGCTGCATGGACGCCGACTTCTTCTGTTCGGCCTTCTCGTACAAGTACGTGTCTCAGCTTCTCGTACAGGTATGTGTGTAAGCCTCTCGTGAAAAGAAGTGCGCGAGCCTCTCGTAGAAGCCACAAAGTCACCCTGACAAGAATTCTGACCAAATTAATTGAAGGAAAAGGTTTGAAAAGCATAATACTCTTTTCAAATTTTACTTTCATAACCTTGTTTTCAAGTATACAAATTCAAAGCTGAATAGCTTATATGAACATTACTGGTATAATCTACACATTCGCATTGTCAAAATATCAAAATAATCGCAATCGTGAAGCCAGGAGGCAAAACTGGAGGGTATTGCTCAAAACCATTTCGGACTGTGTTGGCACATTACATTGGTAAAGTTGTGCATAGTTGAGTAATCATCATCATTAAAGGTATATTGCACCAATTAATGTCCGTGCATGCACATGTAAATAAAGCAGTCAATGGCGTAGCCAGGAGCCTCAGGGTGGGCTGGTATCAATCGTTTTTGGTAGCTGGTCCTTGTTAGCAATTAGTACCACAGGCTCACAAGTACCTATTATTTTGTTATTCCTACATAATATCAATACTCGCCAGCAGTGTATGTCCAGAGGCACCGCCAGATAATTATACTAGGACGAACCCTGATGGACCTGAGGGGAAAGGTTACTGCCATGATTTGCCATTGGGACAATCTCTTGGCTCGACCACTACTTGTGATTTCCTATAATTGTTTGTCGTAAATTAACTTCTCCCCTCCTTAATCCGCCCTTGGCAAGGGGTTGACCTGGCCGCGACACTGCCTGTGGTGGTTTGAATGGCACATGTCCTGAATACCTTTCGCCGCCTCCTGGATCCACCATTGGGAATTTGTCCTGGCTTGGTCGCGGCTTGTGATGCATTATTGCCGTTATCCTGAATTACCCCCTCCCTCTCCCATCTGTCACACCCCACCTTTCTTATGACAACGCGAGTGATATCGCTTTGAGAAACCCGACCACCTGTCGCCGATTTGTGCCTTCCCTGTATCCGCCCCTGACATGATTAGGCCCCAAATATACATTTCTATAGTTAAGGAATGTAGTGTGAGTAGTTAGTCACGCAGATACGATTTCTCTAATTGGGAGCCGGCAGAAAAAGCTGTGATGAAACAGACAAAGCTTATGGCGCGCAAAGCACGTCGAAAATTTATAGCCCTGTGTGGCAAAAATCTAGAACTTCATCGTTCGATTCAGTGTATTTTTGGGTGCTAAGGGAGCGCGAGAGGGGCTCCTTCGTTTCGCCCCTGTGAGCAGTTGAATTCCATATTATAGTCACCTGAGTAGTAAAAAACGAACATCTTCAAATGCATGTGCTCTTGTTAAGTTGTCGCGAAAGTATGTTTAAGTTGCTTCCAAGTATTCGCCCATGGAACTGCCTCTGATATAGTTCGAAGTTACAATTTTGGTATGAAGTAGGAAAAATAAAGGTAGGTAGTCACCGAATTTCGCGTTCCTATCATAGAGAGTTAGGGGCCCACATGCAAAAGACCAAAAGTGGGTGTAATCCGCCCCTCAGTGGAATAGGGTGAATCCACCACAAACTTTGGCCAGTTATGCCGGAGGAAGAACCGACCACGGTGACCACAACGCTCTTCGTTGGAAAACAGCGTCAGCAGCAACAACAACAGCAGCAGTACCGAGTGAGGCAAACGACTCCTCGGTCGACCACGCTGACAAGTCGTGCCGCGCAGGACCGAGTACAACTCGAACGAGGTCAACTGCGAGCTGACCGGCGGCCAGGACTGGGAGCCCACGCTGCAGTCTGCGCCGCTGTTCGACACATACGAGCGCGAGCGCACCTCTCAGTGTGGCTACTACGGCTCCACAGGGCCCGGCACGGAAGGCGGAGACCGTGACGGTACGTGTCTCGTGATAGTGATGGCATGCACCCCGTGATAGTGATGGCATCCACCCCGTGACCGCGACGGTACGTGCCCCGTGATAGTGATGGCATGCACCCCGTGACCGCGACGGTACGTGCCCCGTGATAGTGATGGCATGTACCCCGTGACCGCGACGGTGCGTGTCCCGTGATAGTGATGGCATGTACCCCGTGACCGTGACTGCATATGTCCCGTGATAGTAATGGCATGTACCCGTGACTGTGACGGTACGTGTCCCGTGATAGTGATGGCATGTACCCCGTGACCGCGACGGTGCGTGTCCCGTGATAGTGATGGCATGTACCCGTGACTATGACGGCACATGCCCCGTGATAGTGATGGCATGTACCCCGTGACTGTGACGGTACGTGTCCTGTGACATTGGTGGCATGTACCCCATGACCGCGACGGTACGTGTCCCGTGTCCGTGACGGTGCGTCTCCAGTGTTCGTAACGGTACATGTCCCGTGTCCGTGACGGTGCATGTCCCATGAACGTAACAGTACGTGTCCCGTGACCATGACAGCACATGCCCCGTGACCGTGACGGTACGTCCACCGACCGACCCACTGATGTCAGGAGCACACTGGTAGGTGCGATCCCGCATGTAGTCACATGGGTGACGTAAGCTCTATCCAGTGTCCCACTAGTGTTCACGGTGTGAGGGACTGGAAGAGTTAGACGGACAGTGGCCCCTTAAGCTGGACATTGCACGTGGCAAACGACGCGCACATCGCAGTACAAAGTTTGCTACTGTGAATATGGTATGTTCTGCTCCCACACTTCCAAGTATAGTCCACATTGGTTTTTGGTCACAATGTGGCCTTCTTGAACCTTCTTAAATCGGAAAACACTATTTCGAACAGCTCTGCTGGTGTTCCCCCAAGCGCTTTGGCTTCAACAGTACGTTTTAAATGGCTATGCTCTGCGAAACTAACTTTTGCAATTGCAATGACAGTTTTGGCGACTCTTGCGGTGACAGATACTGCCCACAGTTCCCGAAAAACACCGTGGATCGACAAAACAGCCAAACAGCCAGAAAAACAAAACAAAAATCGACATGGTCTCAATAACGTTCCGAAGTACTAACGAAAATTCGTTGTGACCTGAAAGCACAACTGTAAAGGAAAGAAACGCAACGGACTAAAAAAAGAAACTGAAGCAGCGCCTCGATTCGGTAGGCAATCTCGAAGCATATTTAAACAAACATCAGACGATAATAAAGCTCAGATTTCTTTTCCACCAGACAATGTGGGATACATAAGAATAATCTTCGAATTTAATTCATAGAATCTTCAAAACAAATCCCCATACTAAGCATTCCATGACGTGAAATATGGCAGGAATTAGCGTAACGTACGTGGGCCTAGCAGAAACCGCAGAATCTCACGAAGTGTGACGAACGTGCCGAATGCTCCAGACGGGTGAACGAACCTTGGAGTGGTGGCGACTGGGCGTGAAGTGCGTGAAACATAAAAGTTAAACATTTTAAAGTTATTTGCACCGATTTAATGTCAGCAATGTGAAATGGCATATACATGGATACCAGCAAGAACACACTTTGAACGGGGGAGGGGGTGGTGTTGAAATTCCTTAGCTGAAAAATATTGTTGGTACGGTTTGCCCTACCAACATTAGGACAAACCCTACCGACCTACAGCACAAACCTACAGCAAAATTAAGTTGTCACTAATTATTCCGATTCCAAATTCCCGCATTGCCGAATGAAGCTTGTCTGTAAGAGGAGTTTGTGAGCTGCCGTAGCAGCATGCCGCGGCTTCTGACCTCCGTATGGTCACGCATCGCCCAGTGTCAGTGCCACCTTGGCAACTTCCCATTGTGGTAGCCCTAATTGCGCGTGATGGCAGGCTGTTCCTTGATTTTCCTTCGTTAGTTGCATTGAGCGTAATATATTTTAAGCATTGTATGCTAAGGATTATGTGGTGCATTTTCATCACGCAGCCCGCAGAATGCGGATCAGCGCCTGAGGTTTGCACAAAATGAGCGCCTATCGGCCGTACTAACAGCTGCAAGTTCGCCTCCGCTCCTGCTTTTTTTGCGATGAGAGGTGGTGGTGGGGAAGAAGGAGGGGTGGAGTGAGGTGGAGGTTTTTATGGTTAGAAGGTTAAACTAGGTCTGAAGGGATGGACCAGGCTAATGAACGACAGTCATCTAGTTTGATCCCGAAATGCTATCGGCCACCCGGCGTTGACTGATAACGTATCCAATATGATATGATTGTCATCTTGGCACGTGGACTGCAGCACATAGGACAAACATGATATCGGGAAAAATAAATAAAGCGTGCCTCGAGAACTGAGAACACGGGGTCACTGATATACTATGACCGAACACATTTTGTACTAATTATCTGTAAATATGACATGATATATGTGTCAAACGGCGGCGTGCTGTAGCCAGCCGTTTTCCGACGGATGCTATTAAACCACTTCGGATGAGGGCATCTACTTCTCGAGAACGGCAAGTGCTGACGTCCATTTTTCAGGTGGACCGGCGTACTTAGGCCATTGACGTCAGCATCAGCACACAAGTATCCACAAGTATCACAAGTAATATCAGTAAGGAAAAGAGTGGTGACACTAACTGTTCGCATTAGGCAGCGTCGGTCCTTCACTCACCATCGACAAAATCCTATAACCGCTCTTGGTGTGCGATCCGCTAACAGGGAGTGCCCTGTGTCCGGGCACGACCGACCTGGCCCGGCTTGACCTGACCTGACCCGCCGCAGGCTGCTACCGCCTGGCTGAGCTGGGGCGCGCCATCGACGTCCAGGACGTCACCCGGCGGATTGTGGCGCGCAGCCTGCAGCAGTGTCAGGACGCCTGCTCCCAGGAGCCGTTCCGGTGCCAGGCGCTCAGCTACAGGTGCGTGTGAAGGGCCCTGTCGCGGGCCATCTACCACAGCACCGCCACAGCATTGTCACACACTGCTACCGAGTACTGCCGCAGCGTCAGCACGGTCACTGCGCTGCAATGCGCACATCCAGTAGCCGGCTTCGCGTATATTTTTGTTGCTTACAATTACTCCATCGATGCAATTTTATCGCTTCAGGCGCCTGCTTTGAGTCGCTGAACGGGTGAGGACGAGACACGGGATATGGGGCGTACCTGCTGCAGGAGCAGAATCGGACAGGGTTCGCTGGACGGCTGAGGGCAGGAGACGGGCTATGAGGCGTTCCTGATGTAGGCTGATTGGGATGGAGACGGGATATGGGGAGTCTCTGCTGTAGGCTGATTAGCATCGCTGGACGGGTGAGGGCAGGAGGCGGGCTATGGGTGTCCCTGCTGCTTCAGGCCGATTGAGATCGCTAGAAGGGTGAGGGCAGGATATGGGATATGGAGCGTCCCTAATGAAGGCGTGAACATCTACCCTGACAGACAGAACTCAAGCCCATCTACCCTGGACAAAGCCCATCTACCCCGGACAGCGCCTGAACCAATCTACCAATACAGACAGCACCTGAACCCACCTACCCTGACAGACAGCACCTGAAAACATCCACCCTGACAGACACCGCCTGAGCTCACCTACCCTGACAGACAGCACCTGAGCTCACCTACCCTGACAGACAGCACCTGAGCTCACCTACCCTGACAGACACCGCCTGAGCTCACCTACCCTGACAGACACCGCCTGAGCTCACCTACCCTGACAGACAGCACCTGAGCCCATCTCTCCTCACAGACGCCGCCTGAGCCCGCCCACCATGACAGACACCGCCTGAGCCCGCCTACCACGACTGACGACGTCTGAGCCTATCTAGCCTGACTGACGGTGCCTGACTGAATTCGTCTACCCTAGCCTCGGCCACAATGCTAATAAACAGGAAGGCGTTGAAACTCCGCAGGCCACGCTTCGATGGCAAATTCGATAACGATTATGCCATCAAATGTACCGTAAAAATGACGATATGGTAGCAGCTCAATCATCACACTTGGCGTCGAAACGAAACCTTTCTCCGCCTGAACACCTTTTTGTTCACTAGCGCTGTACACATGGCTACTGTCAGAAGATGCCCGAGTGTCGACATGGGGGTGGGACTTCGACTGTTAACTGTCGGGTCAGCCGAGCCGTCTCAAACACCTCGAACACCTTTTTGTTCATTAGCGCTGAACACATGACTACTGTCAGAAGATGCCCGAGGGTCGACAGGAGGGCGGGACTCCGACCATTAACTGTCGGGCCAGCCGAGCCTTCTCAACACCCTGCGCCGGGTCATGTGTCGACAGGGTGTCGGACTTCGACTGCCAGCTGTCGGGCCGGCGGGGCCGTCTGCACACCGTCAGCCGGACCGGCTACGAGACGTACCAGCGGGGCTACGGCCGCGAGTGTGACGTTACCGGCGGTACCAGACCGCCCCCCACCGGCGGCTCCACTGTCCGTGAGTGGTGTACCGTCTCGGTGACTGTGGCACACCTCTCCGCGAGTGGTGTACCATCCCCGTGACTGTGGCAGAACCCAGCTTGAGCGTGACATCACTCTTCGTGAGTGTGATGACACTCACCGTAAATATAGTGTCACTGTTCATGAGTGTGGCACGTTTGTTCGTGAGTGTGGCACCGCTGTGCGAGAGTGTGGTTTCACAGTTCGTGAGTATGGCACTACTATCCCTGAATGTGGCACCATCATACGTATGGCTACAGTGCCCGTTAGTGTGGCTCCACTGTTTGTGAGTATGGCACCACAATCCAGGATTGTGGCACTGCTGTCCGTGATCGTGGCACCACAGTCAGTGATCGTGGCACGACATTCTGTGATTGTGGCACCACATCCCGTGATTGTGGCACCACATTCCGCATGAGTGTGGCATCACTGTCCGTGAGTGTGGTGTCGTGCTCCATAATTATAGCGCCATCATCTATCAGCGCGGCACCATTGCTCGTGAGTGCTCGTGCGTGAGGATCCGCCGCCCGCGGGTGTGGTAGCGCCGGTAGTTCCAGACGGTAGTTCCAGACGGTAGTTCCAGCGGCCGCCTGTGGTCGAAGCCAGTCAGATTCCTTAACACCCCGGCGTTGCCGGCAGGTTGCTTCCGTCTGAACGCTCCGGACTCGCGTCTGGTTTTGAGAGAGATCATTCGCAACGTCATGACAACCACTGTCCAGAACTGCGCGCAGGAGTGCAAAATCACCACCAGCTGCAACTCGTTCAGCTTCAGGCAAGTTCTACGGTAGATGGGCGGCGAGTCATTCCTGACCAGAAGAGTGCACTCTTTGACGGTGGGTGGCTATCTATGCACTGCAGATTTCAACGTCCTATGCTAGTCGAATCCAGGAGCCATGTATAATTACAAGAGGAGGAGAAAGAGAGGGAAAGAGGAAGAGAGAGAGAGAGAGAGAGAGAGAGAGAGAGAGAGAGAGAGAGAGAGAGAGAGAGAGAGAGAGAGAGAGAGAGAGAGAGAGAGAGAGAGAGAGAGACAGGGGGAGAGAAAGAGAGATGGAGAAAGAGGGACGGGGAGATAGCAATCCCATGGTGGATTCCCATAGGTAACCGCATGGGATTCCCACACGATTGTTTCGTGGGGAATGTTTCGTATGCTGACAGGGACAATTCCATGCAATTTGATGGGTAAATCACATGGGTTTTTTCTCACTAGGGTGGGGCGGGGTGCGCTTGAGCTTCATGTAGGGGTCTGTTCATTCGAAGGGACGCCACATACTTATCGCGGAAGGGGCACATACACCCTGGATCCACCACTGCTACATGGTGGAGTGTCCTCTTTCTCAACAATTGCAACAAGTCTGCTTTTATGAAATGCTTCGCACTAAATGGCCTTTTCCCTCGTGCCTTTATTATGGAGAAAGGACAGGATTTGGCTAATTTTCCCTATTTTCCGATTGCAATTACCCCATATAGTTTTTTAAACACAAAAACAAGCCCCAGTCTGCTCTTCTAGAGTTCAAACCTGCCCATCACTACAGCCGGCGACGACCGTTCCGTCTGACCGTTCCGTCCATAGCGAGCGCCACGTCGCACACCTGGCGCAGATACCGTCGGCACGTCCGGCCGGCAGGCGTGACGACGTCACGGCACGTGACGACCCCGCTCAACGTCGCGCCGCCCCGACGGGCGGACCCTCTCACAGTCAACACCAATCTGACTGGCGGGCCCTCTCACCGTCAGTACCACCCTGACGGGCGGGCTCTCTCGCCCTCCGCACCACCCTGACGGGCGAGCCCTCTCACCGTACGCACTACCCAGACGATAGAGCCCTCTCACAATCAGCAACACCCTGACGGGCGGGTTCTCACAGTCAACACCACCCTGACGGGCGGGCCCTCTCACCGGCAGCACCACACTGACGGGCGGGCCCTCTCACTGTCGGTACCACACTGACAGGCCACACTACCACACTCTCACCTCTACACTACCCTTACGAACGGTGCCTCTCACCCTCCGCACCACCAGAACTGGCGGGCACCACACAGACGGGCCAGCTCATCGACCCCATTACCCCGACACGCAAGCGTTCTCACCGTCAGCACCACCCAGACGGGCAGGCTCCCTCATCGTCCACTACCCCAGCAGGCGACACCACTACTCACCTTCCCCATTGCACAGATAGGTCACCTCACTCACCCTCTCTACTCTCCGGCAGGTGAGCCCTCTCACCATTCTCACTACCCCAGCAGGCGACATCACTCACCATCCCATCCACCACCACCACCATCCCACCAGGCGACCCGGCGTGCCAGGCATCAGCACGCTCAGCCTGGCACACCGGGTCGTGATGCGCAGCGAGCAAGAGACACTAGCATCAGAAATAATAGCTCAGTCCGAGAGCGGAGCACACGGCAAGACCAGCTACTTCATGTTCCTCGCTCAAAGACTGAAACTGGGAAGCGGCGCTTCTTGTGCAGAGCGCCTGATATCTTCAACCGTCTCCCAGCTGAGCTCACTGAAATGACACCACAGCATTTTACGCGCGCCGTTAAGCGGCACCTGCTGGCTCGGTAACCAGGCTGTCCCACGTCTTGGACACACTGCTTATGTATTTGACTGCGCTGTATGTATGTACGTTTGCATTATTATGAGACTGACGTATGTGTGTATTTGACTCCTTGCATGTATGTTTTTGATTGTAACATTTATGTTTTTACTCCTTCACCTATGACTCAGGGCATAATAGCCACTGAAATAGTGGATCACCCTATGGATGACAATACAATACAATACAATACAATACCCGACAGGTGACATCACCCACCATGCTCACCACCGGACCTCTGCCGACAGGCGCGACACGGCCGGAAGTGAGCTCAACTGTGAGATGGCGCGGCGGACGGTGCGCGGGGTCAGTGACCCCAGTGTGGAGCCGGACCGCCGGTACGACACCTACAGTCGCGAGTACGGCACCGCCTGCCAGTCAGGAGGAGGAGGAGCAGGACCAGGAGCAGGACCAGAAGGACACGGTGCGGAACAGTGAGCTTGGCTGTGAGCAGCAGCAATGGAGGTGTTTCAGAAGTTTTCATTTTAGTTCGAGTACCGGCTTAGTTTTGCAGTTCGGGTCCCTCCATCCTTTCACAGTTATACTTTTTGATGTTACATATGAACCGTTCGCGCTACCGCTTTGCAAGTTGGCATACTGTTCATCACAATGTTTCCGCAAATGGTGTCAATCTTGCATGCCTTTAACCCGCGCCGTCTTTACAGTCAAATCCTCCCACCCCGTCTCGGGGGGGGGCGGTCAAAGACCCCCATCTAAAATCCAACCTAAGCATCGCACGAAAACGAAAAAGATGTCATCGGAAAGCCCTCGACGAGTAGGGTCCGGGTTCGACCTCCAAAACAATTTCACCCCAAAAGTGACGTCACCAGGGGGCTAGATTTTCACGACTTTTCACGACTTACATAATGTTTTTGACTATGGATTTCATTTTGTGGTATATATGAAAAAACAAAATTTATTTGGAATGAGAAAAGGAGAGCGAAATCGACCAGGGCTATATTTTTTGGCCCCCAACAATTTTATTTATATATTTTTTTAATTTCAAAATTTTATGTTTTGAAGTTTTCTTTGATTTTTTCTTTTCCTATGAGTAGAGCAGACTGAGAAACGTTGTTGGAAGTCAACTTGCCCTAATAAAATATGCTTACTTTAGCCAGAATCCTGTATTTGAACTGCAAGTTGGCATATACACAAAATTTATATGTAGTCAAAAACGAAAAAATGAAGAATTCAACTCGTACGTTTTGTTGCATCCGCAAAGATAAGCAAACACTGAAAGTTTCATTTAAAAAATTTGTAACCGTTAAAGCGTGATGACTGGTTGAACTTTTTTGTTTTTTTGGAGGTGACCTCACTTGACCTTGACTAACTCGTTGACCCTAAATGAACTGACCTAAACAAATTTAATGAGCATGTCAAATTGATGTGGGAAAAGGCATGCCAAATTTTGGCGCGCTGCCTCGCGCCGTTCATCCGCCATCCGCGAAAAACCTGAGGGGGCGGTTGAAGACCCCCCCCCGAGACGGGACGGGCTAAAAGAGCGGAACATAAAGGACTTTAAAATGGGGCAAGTCAAATTCAGTTTACGAACTCGACTAAATGTGATCTTGAGACATACGTACATTGTTGAAATACACAAAAAAGTGATGTGATCGTCATGATCACCGCCCCCGTATTGTGACCGTTATGATACTGGATTAGTGGATCTTCGGGGTTAACACTCGCACGTCCGGAGGTCCGCGCCAACTTCGCATGTCCGGGGGGCAAATGTCTGCCCCCCAAGATCTCTAGAACTATGCTAGCTTGCGACAAACGGAACACGGCGTTGGATAGCTGGTGACGGGCTCTATCGAAAGTGTTTCGGTCATTTTTTCGCTCAGGTCAACATTCAGGTCACTGGGTCATCACAGGTAAAATTAGACCAGATCAGGTGAGACTCAGATATTGACGCATATCTCAGGACCTGTAACAGACAGAAACAAATGGCGAACGCTATTCGACAGTCCTTGAAATGCGCTACCGACAATAGGCGGTATAATTTAAGTCAACCGAAACTCAGGTCAAGGTCATGAGTCATGACCTCAGGTCAAGGTCATGAGTCATGACCTCAGGTCAAGGTCATGCCGTCGTCTATGGAGATTATGTAATGTATCAATCGACACGTCTTGGCGAAACAAGCACAATGACGGTAATTGCAGCCTTCTAGCTCAATGCAGTGCGATATAATGCGCAGAAATGTGTAGTGATCTCAGGTGACCTCAGAAAACTTGGTAATCACTACACATTTCTGGCATCACTGAAGCTAGAAGCTGCAATGTCACTGTGGTAGCGTTAATATTGGCATAGCTTCCATCTACATGCCACAACCGTTGTAAGATCATTCCGAGCGCAAATATGTAACCAGGGAACATTCGTATATTTTACCATAGCCCTCTAATGGGGAAGCCATGGCCGCGACCTAACCTAAGGTCAATGCTATAAAAAACCGATGACATGTTGTAAGTTTGACATGTTGTAATGACATGTTGTAAGTTTGAAATCAATCGGCCGATTATTGTGAAAGTTATGCCACCTAGAACTCCAAGTGTAGTTCGGTCACCTCGCCTGACCTGGTGACCTGACCTGAGATGACCCAGGATTAAAAAAGTATGAGGATATGTGGAAAAGACCAATGAACAGCTATGCTAGGCTTGGCCTTGCTAACCTGATTAGTTTGGCGGCAAATGAGGAAAAACCGGAGGCGGCAGATATCTGCCCCCGGACGTGCGCGGGTTAAGCTGCGCGAGTGGTATGATGGTCATGCTCATCGCCCCCGTATTGCGGCAGTTATGGTACTGGAGTAGGGGATCTGCACGAGAACGGAGCTAAGTTGCGCGAGTGGTGTGTGTACGACACGATCGCTACCTCCCCGGTATTGTGGCCGTTATGGTGCCGGGGTGGTGAAGCTTCATGCTTGCGCACTGAGTGTCCCATCCACCGACTTTCTACGTGATTATGAACGCGTTCGGCGGCGCGTGGCCACATAGGCGCCGCCTCGTGTCGGCGCGTCACACTCGCTGTGACGTACACCACCAACTTGCACAACTTGGACTGTGCACTCAGCGTGTTTTTACACAGGCCGGTACTCCCCGAGATGCGGCGTTTTCCTTGGTTTGGTTTTGTTTCGTCTCACCACGATCCTGCTATAACTCACATATTGAAATCGAATCGGCAAAATTTGCTACATGACCAATGTAGTCGATGCGCCCTAATGCCCCCCGAATCGGCAAAATGCATGTGGGTATGGAACCCATTGAAGCTGGAGGGCAGTGTCTTTTCTAACATTGTGCTTGCCCATCGTATCCAAGAAGGAAAAGAGGGACATAGCCTCCATGGGGATGCGGCGCCCCATCAGGACGTCTGAGTGGACAATTTTGCAGGGCCATGCTAGTGGATTAATTTAATAGGGTGCTCGAGTTTGATCCAAAGTGTATGCCTGCACCTGTTGACATTGCTTCTCCCAGTTGGCGATTTGAATGTAATAAATACATAGCCAGGCGCGCCGTTCAGATCTGACGGTATATGACCGCACTGGGAGCCATATCGCTGCATTTCTGGTGACCGTGCTGGCCTTGACTTCTCTACTGTCGATTGTTACACTTTTGGTACAGCAGAGTATTGCTCTTGTTTGTTTGTTTATTGGTTGGTTCACGACACACTTTATGCACGTTCACGGCTAATGGCACCGCCCACACTGTTTCGCCGGTGGGCCGCGGGATTGGGAAATGTCCTGAGTGGCGCTGGAGTCGAACCCGGGACCTTTGGTACCCATAGCCCGACACCTTAACCACTCGGCCATCCCCGCCCCAGTATTGCTCTTGTTACACTATTGACAGCGCTACTGCTCACGCGCTGGCATCCTGTCGCAGTGCTCTCAGCTGACCACCACTGTAGCTACCACCACTTCGAGAACTGTTTGCCAGCTTGAAAGAAGGGTGACGGGCAGTGGCTTGGCTCGCCAGGCAGAGGTGCACAAACCTGCCAGCTCGCCTACCAGCGTGGGTGACATCCTTGACGTTGTGTGCACCTCTGTCGCCAGGTAGCTGCTACCGGCTGGTAGGCAGACGCCAGCGGTTGCAGTACGCGCGCATCGACGCCGTGTTCAGCGCCAGCACACGCGACGACTGCGAACGCATCTGCTACATGTCGTACATGAGATGTCGCGCGTACAGCTACACGTGAGTCCACTCGACGACTGCGAGCGCATCTGCTACATGTCGTACATGAGATGTCCCCCCCGCACCGCTAACACGTGAGTCCACTCGACGACTGCGAGCGCATCTGCTACATGTCGTACATGAGATGTCGCGCGTACAGCTCACACGTAATCCACTCGACGACTGCGAGCGCATCTGCTACATGTCGTACATGAGATGTCGCGCGTACAGCTACACGTGAGTCCACTCGACGACTGCGAGCGCATCTGCTACATGTCGTACATGAGATGTCGCGCGTACAGCTACACGTGAGTCCACTCGACGACTGCGAGCGCATCTGCTACATGTCGTACATGAGATGTCGCGCGTACAGCTACACGTGAGTCCACTCGACGACTGCGAGCGCATCTGCTACATGCGTACATGAGAGGTCGCGCGTACAGCTCCACGGGAGCCCCTCGACGACTGCGAGCGCATCTGCTACATGTCGTACATGAGATGTCGCGCGTACAGCTACACGTGAGTCCACTCGACGACTGCGAGCGCATCTGCTACATGTCGTACATGAGATGTCGCGCGTACAGCCTCACGTGAGTCCACTCGACGACTGCGAGCGCATCTGCTACATGTCGTACATGAGATGTCGCGCGTACAGCTACACGTGAGTCCACTCGACGACTGCGAGCGCATCTGCTACATGTCGTACATGAGATGTCGCGCGAACAGCTACACGTGAGTCCACTCGACGACTGTGCACGCATCTGCTACATGTCGTACATGAGATGTCGCGCGTACAGCTACACGTGAGTCCACTCGACGACTGCGAGCGCATCTGCTACATGTCGTACATGAGATGTCGCGCGTACAGCTACACGTGAGTCCACTCGACGACTGCGAGCGCATCTGCTACATGTCGTACATGAGATGTCGCGCGAACAGCTACACGTGAGTCCACTCGACGACTGCGAGCGCATCTGCTACATGTCGTACATGAGATGTCGCGCGTACAGCTACACGTGAGTCCACTCGACGACTGCGAGCGCATCTGCTACATGTCGTACATGAGATGTCGCGCGTACAGCTACACGTGAGTCCACTCGACGACTGCGAGCGCATCTGCTACATGTCGTACATGAGATGTCGCGCGTACAGCTACGACGTGAGTCACACTTCGACGACTGCTGAGCCCCGCGCATCTGCTACATGTCGTACATGAGATGTCGCGCGTACAGCTACACGTGAGTCCACTCGACGACTGCGAGCGCATCTGCTACATGTCGTACATGAGATGTCGCGCGTACAGCTACACGTGAGTCCACTCGACGACTGCGAGCGCATCTGCTACATGTCGTACATGAGATGTCGCGCGTACAGCTACACGTGAGTCCACTCGACGACTGCGAGCGCATCTGCTACATGTCGTACATGAGATGTCGCGCGTACAGCTACACGTGAGTCCACTCGACGACTGCGAGCGCATCTGCTACATGTCGTACATGAGATGTACTTTTTAGAAAGTTGAACTGCTCGACGGCGGTTAGATCCCGGTTCAACACTAAGCGTTCGAAAACAGGTTGCAAAATTGGATCAATTGCAAGACAAAAAATACACAAACATTCATTTTGTTGGCATAATTTGGCATACTTAGGATAAAATTCGCCAAACAACACGAACGCTGGTAAAAATGCGGATTTCTTTAGCGTGCACTGGATGCACTAGTTTATTCATGGACTCGTGGTGGAGCATGTACCGTTCACCGGATGTCACAGGTTGCCGACGTTCACTGGGATCTGCACGCTGAGGCTAAGTGCCCGGCCCGGATACTTGGATGAGCGCCCGCCCCGGATACGTAGGGCTTGCGATACTTTAGACAGGGCGGCTACACCGCCTCCCCAATGTGTGCCGAAGCGCAGCTGGACCGACCGAGTTCAGAACATTGTTAAGCATAGGGAATACTGTAAGGGGGTGGTGATCGCATGATTACAAAAACCAGCTTGAGTTGTTCCAAATTACTTCAAAATTCATAAAACTTTACCGGAATTGGTCACACATTTAGGATGTAGACGAAATCTCATTCAGTGGCTACTTATTATTCGACCTTGACTGGCCGCTGACAAAAAGAACATGATATCGAAAAGCATCCATTAATTGTTTGAGAGGTGCAAAGTTTCTCAGGAATTTAACAAGTATTTCCATTCGTCATGTTACGGCACCGGAGCGGAGACGGATAGTGACCCGGCCAGTACGGCACCGGAGGGGAGACGGTAGTGACCCGGCCAGTACGGCACCGGAGGGAGACGGTAGTGACCCGGCCAGTACGGCACCGGAGGGGAGACGGTAGTGACCCGGCCAGTACGGCACCGGAGGGGAGACGGTAGTGACCCGGCCAGTACGGCACCGGAGGGAGAGACGGTAGTGACCAGGCCAGTACGGCACCGGAGGGGACGGTAGTGACCACCCGGCCAGTACGGCACCGGAGGGGAGACGGTAGTGACCAGGCCAGTACGGCACCGGAGGGGAGACGGTAGTGACCCGGCCAGTACGGCACCGGAGGGAGACGGTAGTGACCGGCCAGTACGGCACCGGAGGGGAGACGGTAGTGACATCGGCACCGGAGGGGAGACGGTAGTGACCCAGGCCAGTACGGCACCGGAGGGAGAACGGTAGTGACCCGGCCAGTACGGCACCGGAGGGGAGACGGTAGTGACCCGGCCAGTACGGCACCGGAGGGGAGACGGTAGTGACCCGGCCAGTACGGCACCGGAGGGGAGACGGTAGTGACCCACCCGGCCAGTAGGGCACCGGAGGGGAGACGGTAGTGACCCGGCCAGTACGGCACCGGAGGGGAGACGGTAGTGACCCGGCCAGTACGGCACCGGAGGGGAGACGGTAGTGACCCGGCCAGTACGGCACCGGAGGGGAGACGGTAGTGACCCGGCCAGTACGGCACCGGAGGGGAGACGGTAGTGACCCGGCCAGTACGGCACCGGAGGGGAGACCCAGCACCGGAGGGGAGACGGTAGTGACCCGGCCAGTACGGCACCGGAGGGGAGACGGAAGTGACCCGGCCAGTACGGCACCGGAGGGGAGACGGTAGTGACCCGGCCAGTACGGCACCGGAGGGGAGACGGTAGTGACCCACCCGGCCAGTACGGCACCGGAGGGAGACGGTAGTGACCCGGCCAGTACGGCACCGGAGGGGAGACGGTAGTGACCCGGTCAGAACGGCACCGGAGGGGAGACGGTAGTGACCCGGCCAGTACGGCACCGGAGGGAGACGGTAGTGACCCGGCCAGTACGGCACCGGAGGGAGACGGTAGTGACCCGGCCAGTACGGCACCGGAGGGGAGACGGTAGTGACCCGGCCAGTACGGCACCGGAGGGGAGACGGTAGTGACCCGGCCAGTACGGCACCGGAGGGGAGACGGTAGTGACCCGGCCAGTACGGCACCGGAGGGAGACGGACCGGCCAGACGGCACCGGGGAGACGGTAGTGACCCGGCCAGTACGGCACCGGAGGGGAGACGGTAGTGACCACGGGCAGTACGGCACCGGAGGAGAGACGGTAGTGACCCGGCCAGTACGGCACCGGAGGGGAGACGGTAGTGACCCGGCCAGTACGGCACCGGAGGGGAGACGGTAGTGACCCGGCCAGTACGGCACCGGAGGGGAGACGGTAGTGACCCGGCCAGTACGGCACCGGAGGGGAGACGGTAGTGACCCGGCCAGGGGGAGACGGTAGTGACCCCCCGGCCAGTACGGCACCGGAGGGGAGACGGTAGTGACCCGGCAGGAGGAGACGGTAGTGACCCGGCCAGTACGGCACCGGAGGGGAGACGGTAGTGACCCGGCCAGTACGGCACCGGAGGGGAGACCCGGAGAGACGGTAGTGACCCACCGGCCAGTACGGCACCGGAGGGGAAGTGACGGCCGGCCAGTACGGCACCGGAGGGGAGACGGAATAGTGACCCGGCCAGTACGGCACCGGAGGGGAGACGGTAGTGACCCGGCCAGTACGGCACCGGAGGGGAGACGGTAGTGACCCCCAGTACGGCACCGGAGGGAGACGGAAGTGACCCGGCCAGTACACCGGAGGGGAGACGGTAGTGACCCGGCCAGTACGGCACCGGAGGGGAGACGGTAGTGACCCGGCCAGTACGGCACCGGAGGGAGACGGTAGTGACCCAGGCCAGTACGGCACCCCGGGGGAGACGGTAGTGACCCGGCCAGTACGGCACCGGAGGGGAGACGGTAGTGACCCGGCCAGTACGGCACCGGAGGGGAGACGGTAGTGACCCGGCCAGTACGGCACCGGAGGGGAGACGGTAGTGACCCGGCCAGTACGGCACCGGAGGGGAGACGGTAGTGACCCGAACCCGGCCAGTACGGCACCGGAGGGGGAGACCGGCCAGTACACCGGAGGGGAGTGACCCACCCGGCCAGTACGGCACCGGAGGGGAGACGGTAGTGACCCGGCCAGTACGGCACCGGAGGGGAGACGGAAGTGACCCGGCCAGTACGGCACCGGAGGGGAGACGGTAGTGACCGGCAGCGGCCAGTGACAGGCACCGGAGGGGAGACGGTAGTGACCCGGCCAGTACGGCACCGGAGGGGAGAACGCACCGGCAGGGAGACGGTAGTGACCCGGCCAGTACGGCACCGGAGGGGAGACGGTAGTGACCCACCCGGCCAGTACGGCACCGGAGGGGAGACGGTAGTGACCCGGCCAGTACGGCACCGGAGGGGAGACGGTAGTGACCCGGCCAGTACGGCACCGGAGGGGAGACGGTAGTGACCCGGCCAGTACGGCACCGGAGGGGAGACGGTAGTGTACCCGGCCAGTACGGCACCGGAGGGGAGACGGTAGTGACCCGGCCAGTACGGCACCGGAGGGGAGACGGTAGTGACCCGGCCAGTACGGCACCGGAGGGAGACGGTAGTGACCCACCAACGGCGACCGGAGGGGAGACGGTAGTGACCCGGCCAGTACGGCACCGGAGGGGAGACGGTAGTGACCCAGTAGGCACCGGGAAGGCACCGGAGGGGAGACGGTAGTGACCCGGCCAGTACGGCACCGGAGGGGAGACGGTAGTGACCCGGCCAGTACGGCACCGGAGGGGAGACGGTAGTGACCAGGCCAGTACGGCACCGGAGGGAGACGGTAGAGACCCAACCCGGCCAGTACGGCACCGGAGGGAGACGGTAGTGACCCGGCCAGTACGGCACCGGAGGGAGACGGTAGTGACCCAGCCAGTACGGCACCGGAGGGGAGACGGTAGTCAGACACCGGAGGGGAGACAGTGACCCGGCCAGTACGGCACCGGGAGGAGACGGGCTCCAATGAATTAGGAGAGACACCACAAATGGTTGAATGTCAAAATGCTTAAATTATTGGAAGAGGGCACAGCCAACATTGGAGGGGGCGGGGCAAGTTCCCTCCCCAAACGCATACAAGGCTGCACCCCTGACAGCAAGGTAGCACCCCAGACTGATAATGTGAGTGTCAGGGTGAGCACCCCAGATGGGTTATGTGAGCAGCAGGAGGAGGAGGGGAGGGGTGGCACCCCAGAATGGCTATATGAGTAGCATGATGGGCGCCCCAGACTAATCATGTGAGCGGCAGGATGAACACCCCAGACTGGTCATGTGAGACATGGGCACCCCAGACTAGCTATATGTGCAGCGGGGTCGTTACTCCGGACTGGTCATGTGAGCGGCAGAATGGACATTGTAGACCAGTCATGTGAGCGGCAGAATGGACACTGTAGACCAGTCATGTGAGCGGCAGAATGGACACTGTAGACCAGTCATGATGGACTGTAGACAGTCATGTGAGCGGCAGGTGGACACTGTAGACCAGTCATGTGAGCGGCAGAATGGACACTGTAGACCAGTCATGTGAGCGGCAGAGTGGACAGCCAGTCATGTGAGCGGCAGGGTGGACACTGTAGACCAGTCATGTGAGCGGCAGGCTGAACACTGTAGACCAGTCATGTGAGCGGCATCATGTGAGCGGCAGAGTGGACACTGTAGACCAGTCATGGACACTGTAGACCAGTCATGTGAGCGGCAGGGTGGACACTGTAGACCAGTCATGTGAGCGGAGCAGGGTGGACATTGTAGACCAGTCATGTGAGCGGCAGATGACACTGTAGACCAGTCATGTGAGCGGCAGGTGGACACTGTAGACCAGTCATGTGAGCGGCAGAGTGGACACTGTAGACCAGTCATGTGAGCGGCAAGATGTGAGCGGCAGAATGGACACTGTAGACCAGTCATGTGAGCGGCAGGGTGGACCAGTCATGTGAGCGGCAGAGTGTACCAGCATGTGCGACACTGTAGACCAGTCATGTGAGCGGCAGACTGGACACTGTAGACCAGTCATGTGAGCGGCAGGGTGGACACTGTAGACCAGTCATGTGAGCGGCAGGGTGGACACTGTAGACCAGTCATGTGAGCGGCAGGCTGGACACTGTAGACCAGTCATGTGAGCGGCAGAGGGGACACTTGACCAGTCATGTAGCGGCAGAGTGGACACTGTAGACCAGTCATGTGAGCAGCAGAGTGGACACTGTTGACCAGTCATGTGAGCGGCAGAATGGACACTGTAGACCAGTCATGTGAGCGGCAGAGTGGACACTGTAGACCAGTCATGTGAGCGGCAGAATGGACACTGTAGACCAGTCATGTGAGCGGCAGGGTGGACATTGTAGACCAGTCATGTGAGCGGAGCAGAGGTGGACACTGTAGACCAGTCATGTGAGCGGTGGACATGTGACCAGTCATGTGAGCGGCAGAGTGGACACTGGACACTGTAGACCAGTCATGTGAGCGGCAGACTGGACACTGTAGACCAGTCATGTGAGCGGCAGAGTGGACACTGTAGACCAGTCATGTGAGCGGCAGAGTGGACACTGTAGACCAGTCATGTGAGCGGCAGAGTGGACACTGTAGACCAGTCATGTGAGCGGCAGAGTGGACACTGTAGACCAGTCATGTGAGCGGCAGAGTGGACACTGTAGACCAGTCATGTGAGCGGCAGAATGGACACTGTAGACCAGTCATGTGAGCGGCAGAGTGGACATTGTAGACCAGTCATGTGAGCGGCAGAGTGGACACTGTAGACCAGTCATGTGAGCGGCAGAATGGACACTGTAGACCAGTCATGTGAGCGGCAGAATGGACACTGTAGACCAGTCATGTGAGCGGCAGAGTGGACACTGTAGACCAGTCATGTGAGCGGCAAGTGGACACTGTAGACCAGTCATGTGAGCGGCAGGCTGAACACTGTAGACCAGTCATGTGAGCGGCAGAGTGGACATTGTAGACCAGTCATGTGAGCGGCAGGGTGGACATGTAATTGTAGACCAATCATGTGAGCGGCAGGGTGGAAATTGTAGACCAATCATGTGAGCGACAGGATGCACATTGTAGACCAGTCCTGTAAGCGGCAGGGTGGTTGCTGGGGGCCTGTGGCCGTCGGGTTTTACTCTGTCTGGTTTGTTAGCTAAGTTTGTCAAATGGAGGCGATGTCACTTAATGTGCTGCGTATGGTGTAATTAACGTTCTCGTGCAGTGATGATACCTATAAACGGAGTACAAATTGATGCACAACGTGCAAATTTTACCAGGAGTAAACAAAGGCAAAGTATAATCAAAAGCTGGTGTAATAACTTTGACATGGCTGATTCATGTTTATTTTGGGCATTATTCACCCTATCCAGAGAATACATTAGCTACAAAACGTATATACCCATGGGATAAACTACACAAGCTTACACTACCTAGGTGTAACAGCGGCCATCAGTCCCGACCAAGCTGGGAGGGGGTCTCCTAAACTTCGTCAAACTTCGTGAGATTTAACCTTGCGCCTGTGGCTTGCATGGGAAGATTCAACCTCGTCCACAACCTATCTATCCTATCCATCCCATCGTATATCGGTGACGACGCCAGAGCGGTCAGCGTTCGGTGACCACGCACCCACCAGCACTGGTTTGCCGCGCGCGCTGTTCACTGGGTGGCCGCCTGGTGGTGACGTGCGCACCTGCACCGCTGTGTTGTCAGAGTGTTTCCGGCACACATCGCGCGACATGAGGATCGCCGAGACGCGCACCGACAACCGCCTGCGGGCCTCCAGCCTGACCGAGTGTCAGGACGAGTGCAGACGCACCGGCTGCAACACGCTCAGCTACAAGTGAGTGAGCTCAATGCTGGGCGGCGACACTGACACTCGGCCTGTAACACTCTCAGCTACAGGGGCGGGGATGGCCGAGTGGTTACGGTGTCGGGCTATGGGTACCAAAGGGCCCGGGTTCGACTCTAGCGCCACTCAGGACATTTCCCAGCCCCGCGGCCCACCGACGAAACAGTGTGGGCGGCGCCATTAGCCGTGAATGTGCATAAAGTGTGTCGTGAACCAACCAATAAACATACGAACTCTCAGCTACAAGTGAGTAGGGACATTGATGCTCCGTCCATGTGACACTCTCAGCTACCAGTGAGTTGTGACGCTGACACTCGAGCTGTAACACTCTCAGCCACAAATGAGTGGGAACACTGACACTCCGGCTGCGGCACTTTCAACTACAAGTGAGTGGGTACATCGACGCTCTAGTTGTGGCAATCAGTTACAGGTTAATGGGGACATTGGCGCTCTGGCGGTGGCACTCTCAGTTCCAGGTTGGCTGGGATGCCGCTTGGCGGCGACACTAGCTCTCAGCTGTGCTACTGCGAGGCAGGGCGGATGGCACATTGCATTTTGTCCATGAGTCTTCTCTGCACATACTCGGCGTGAATTAGCGATGTAGTTGGAAGAAAGAGAAAGAGAGAGAGAGAGAGAGAGAGAGAGAGAGAGAGAGAGAGAGAGAGAGAGAGAGAGAGAGAGCGAGAGAGAGAAGGAGTAGGAGAGGGAGATGGAGAGAGACGAAGTGCGTTTGAATTTTTTTTCTCGAAGAAAATCCACGGTAAGGGTGGTTCTCCAGAGCTAGGGAGTAGTCGAGTAGTCGTTATCAGTCCCACCTACCCCGTGTCTGTGTCAATGCATTTGCATACGAGAGTTAGTGACTGCGTGCATCTAGTTCAGAGGTATGCTATATGCTCATTAATGGCAATATGTTTACTTAGTCATGTGCTCATATGCACACGTGCCCATATACACATATGCAACAATGATCATATCATGATGCTCTCATCTATGTGTGTCGATGATGTGGATTTTTTTGGAGCATATAAAACACGTACAGATTCGGTAAGACAGGTTTCACAGACCTGATCATGTCAAGTTACTGGCACACAAGTAAAATTTTCAACTTAATAAGACGTGCTATGCGTCACCAGTCTTCGCCAGTATGAGGCGCATATTTCGTATTTCATACCTCCTTTGACACATTATTTTATGGACAAAAGAAGTTATGACGTACGCATTAAATTGCTGTGTAGTGCGCCAAACCAAATCTAGCAATACATGTGATACCTAATCTTTTTTTGCACGTCCCCTGATTATTCTGGCAGCAGAGTCAATGTTCATGTTCATCATTTGTGAATTGCTGTCTTTGTATAAGCACCAAAAACAGCGAGGCAACATTGAATGCCGTATATGGATACATCTATGGTGGACTTTGCTAATTGTTTTGGGATTGAGCATTTAGTGTGGGATATTACAACATAAACAACGCTGAATTTTGACGAAAGATGATACAAATGATCGCGAGAAGTAAGACGTCGGTACATCCACCTCGTCCGTATTTGCCCCACATTCGCCGTCTACCCCGCATCTACCCCGCCCCAGCTACAGGCTTCACTATGATAGGTACGCGTCTTATGTGAAAAGCCGAGACACAACCACAGTGCGTGTCGTCACCACCATTCCCTCCGCCGAGACACCACCATTCCCTCTGCCGAGACACCACCATTCCCTCCGCCGAGACACCACCACTCCCTCCGCCGAGACACCACCATTCCCTCCGCCGAGACACCACCACTCCCTCCGCCGAGACACCACCATTCCCTCCGCCGAGACACCACTATCCCCTCCGCCGAGACGCCACCATCCCCTCCGCCGAGACACCTCCACAGTCTGTGTCGCCGCTGCGGTCCGTCCCCTCCGCCAAGACACCACTATCCCCTCCGCCGAGACACCACTATCCCCTCCGCCGAGACACCACTATCCCCTCCGCCGAGACACCACTATCCCCTCCGCCGAGACGCCACCATCCCCTCCGCCGCGACACCACTATCCCCTCCGCCGAGACACCACTATCCCCTCCGCCGAGACGCCACCATCCCCTCCGCCGGGACACCACCGCCGTGCGAGTCGCCACTGCGCTCCAGTCTGTCAGCCGGTTCTGGTCTCCAGTGGCGACGGCTGATCATGATGTTATCTGACACAACACGCTTGGCTATTATTGCCGAAACACATGAGTTCACACGCAAGCACGTGAGTTCAGCAAGGACGTTTGTCCAAAACGTGCTCATGGCGTAGGGCTAATGCTCGTGTTGAGGAGCTCGGTCGGGGGAGGGGGCTAGCCGATAAGTCCCGGTGCCTGACATCTTTTCGTCAAAAGTTTTTTAGTCGGCCTCTTGAAGGCAACGACTTCCTCCCTCTCCCGCCTTGGCTGCTCATCCGCTCATTTCAGCTGCCAGCATTGCACCAGCATTGCATTTGGATTTAATGTGGGAAGTCTGTCCACTGGTGGAGACGAAACATGGGTAAATTCGACATGTCTCTGGTCCGTACGATTCAGCGACTCACCGGTGCTCGATCTTGTCAGAGCAGATCTGAAAAACTCAGCTTGAGACCGGCACGGGTTTCTACCGATACAATTACAGAATCTTGTCTGAGTTTGTGCTCGCCCGAGGGGTCATGGTAGCCTAGTTGATCACTACTGCTCACCTCCCACTGCTCCGGCATCTGTTGGCACTCTTACATACAAGCGTTGCCTGCAATCTGCTTGTGGACCATACACGATGGCCTCCAGTAGTCATGCGAAGTCCGATAGACGGTGGTAGGTGGCTGTTCACAAGCATCGAATAAATGTGTCTTTGGGGTTATTTGCTTGCTGGAAAGCGTCTGAGTGGAGACCGACTAACCCCTTGAAGATGGCACAGGTTGTCGTTATTTGTGGCAGCCAACTTCCATCTGAGTCGAGACTGACCAACACCTCTGCGACGTCACAGGTTGTCCTCGTGTGTGGCTGCAGGGACAAATTGCTTTCTGAGCGGCGACCGACTGACCCCTTGGCGACGTCGCAGGCTATCGTCGTTTGTGAGTGAAGGGGCCAACTGCCGCATGAGTCGCGACCGGCTGACCTCTCGCGACCTGATCTCGGACGTCGAGCACGACACCTACCTGCGCCAGGACAGCCTGCGCTGCGACGACGGGCCGGCGCCTGGACCTGACCCCACGCGACCCGGCGGCGGCAACGGTGAGATTCCACCGGGGACTGCGTCCAGCTGCCGTGGAACGCCGCCCCAGGCTACGGCGAGACTCTGCCCCTTGATACGGTAACTTTCCCTAGTTGCGGTGAACCTGTGCCCCGTGTTACGGTGACTTCCTCATGTTGTGGTGAAGCTCTGCCACACGTTGCGGCGAAACTTGGCCACATTCTACGTGGAGATTCTGCCCCTCGCTAAGGTGAAGCTCTGTCCCGTGTTACGGTAACTTCCACATGTTACGGTGCCCAGATGATGTCGAGACTGTTGGTGTTACGGTGAGACCTTGACACTGGATTATAGCGAGACTCTGACCCCAGGTTACGTTGGGTCTCTTCCCCTGGATTACTGTGATATTCTGCCCGGGTTTACGGCGAGACCCTGCCCCCAGGCCAGTGTCAGGTTGGGTTTTTATACTGCGCGGGCCAGTGTCGAGTTGTGACGTCATTTCGTGTTATGCCGGCATTAGTTGTGTTGAGCGTTGTCCTTCTTCCTGTCATCGGCTCGAACAGGTGGCTGCGAAGCTGGCCCACCGTAACTGATGTGTGTGTGTGTGTGTGTGTTTGTTTGCTTATTGGTTGGTTCACGACACACTTTATGCACATTCACGGCTAATGGCGCCGCCCACACTGTTTCGCCGATGGGCCGCGGGATTGGGAAATGTCCTGAGTGGCGCTAGAGTCGAACCCGGGATGTGTGTGTGTGTGTGTGTTCTGCATAGCCATTTATTGATGCCCAAAATATGGCTGGACAGCCAGAAAGAAAGCCAGCTGCTGACCCAGACAAATTGAGCCTGAGCATTGTGGTCCGGCTCCATCATGGGTAGCTAGCAGGATAAATCCGCCGCATACATCCCGGAACATCCACTGTCCAGCCCGTAGTATATTTGCCGGTGGTAATACCATACTAGCTGGCAGCACCATCGGACCCCTCAAACTCGATATCGTACCACGTAGTCAAGTTGTCTCCGATGGAAATCGCCCCACCGACTATTCAAGAGTACCAGACTAGCTTCAAGGAAAATTGGCACAGGCGTTTAAATTAATAATAGGTTTGAGGTACTGCAAGAGGGAAAGTAATGCTGCTAAGGATGGAGGTAGGAATGACCAGGTAGCTGAAGATAGAGAGAGAGGTAGGATTTAGTTATAGGGGACTCGAGGGTTAGGTATATGGATCGCACATTTTGTAGAAGGAACCCCGGCAGACGGACTCGTGTTTGCTTCCCATGTACCCAGGTAAAGGATGTTGGGGATAGGTTAGAAGGCGTAATGAATGGCAGTGGAGAGAGTACAATAGTAATTGTGCAGGTTGGTGTAAATGATGTAGGAATAGCTAAAACAGAGGAAACAATAAAGTATTATGAGGCTTTGGTAGGTAGGTTATCCATATGGTAAATGCAAGCGTAGAATGGTATTCGAGGGTCATTGGGCTGAATACCGGGGTGGCGAAGATTTTCAAGGAGCTCGGGTGAGGTTCTTGGATTTGTGGATGGATTTTTTGGGAGGACTGAAATGTTTGCATTAGATGGGTTACATCGGAACAATAGAGGAGTAGAATTGCTCAACAATAGACGTGAGGAGGCTCTCAGTAGGAAACGGGAACTAGGCAGGTCATGGGGGAGGGGTGTAGCTGGTAAAAAAGAAGTATTGTAAGCAAGGGAAGGAATAGTTTATCATGCTTTTTATGTCAATTCCAGAAGTGTTATGAACAAAATTGGAGAATTGCATGCATATATGTTGTCTGAAAAGCTAAATTTGGCATGTATAACAGAGGCATGGGTTAATGAAAGCATTTTTGGAGACAACTTGTAGGAGTTTGAATTGACAGGCCAGAACATGCATGATTATCACTGATAAGCATGCATGCCTTCCTTGCCTTCGTTTGAAAGGAAAGCAAAGGTGTACTCTTGTATGTCGGGCAAGTAATGCAATGCCATTCCATAGAGGATAGTGTACATAGTAAAGATGTACATAGTGTACATCTGTGTGGTTAGATATAATTATGAAGAATGGAACAACATCTAGGATTGGGGCATTCTATAGACCTCCAGACCAGAATGAAAACACTGACAGGTTGATGGAGGAAGAGATAAGTAGGAAAGTGCAGGAAAGAACTATTTTGTTGGGGGATTTCAGTATAGCATGATGGGCAACAAGCTATAGGTCTGAACAAATCAGGAAGAGTTTTCATGGTTTGTTTTGAAAAAAATGTCTTCTTTCAAATGACACATGTACCTACAGGGAAAACTAAATATTAGATCTTGTCCCACTAATGAGGAATTTTTTTAAAAACAAAACAGAGGAGATTCCTTTGATAATGGTGATCACAACATCATACGCTTTTCTTGGTATGCTGCAATGGTAGGAACAAATAGAACATTAATTGCAAATTTTGTTAAATGGAATCACAGTGAGTTCAGGATCTTCCTGAATGACATTCATTGTAAATACTTATCGAAGGGCTTAGCTGCTTATGAAATATGAAGAATGATACACAATAAGCTATTGCAAGGTCAAAATAGATTCATTACCCCGTCGTATTTCATGGTCGCCAGACGTGTGCTTCCGGCTGGTGGAGCGAAACATGCGGCACCAGGACCAGTACGTGCAAGCTGCTGTCCAGGTCAGCACCCAGCTGCAGTGTGCTGACGAGTGCTCTCGTCTGCGCCAGTGTCGCACCTTCAGCTTCAGGTGAGCACGTCATGCCAGTGTCGCACCTTCAGCTTCAGGTTAGCACGTTATGCCAGTGTCGCACCTTCAGTTTCAGGTGAGCACGTTATGCCAGTGTCGCAGCTTCAGCTTCAGGTGCGCACGTCATGCCAGTGTCGCACCTCAGCTTTATGTGAGCCTGTGTACTTGTGCTGGCTGTGTCTCACCTTCAGCTTTAGATGAGCACTTTGTGCCAGCGCGGCACCTTCAGTCTCAGGTGAGTACTTCATGACAATGTCGCACTTTCAACTTCAGGTGAGCCCGTACACTTGTGATGGCGGTGTCGCACCTTCAGCTTCAGGTAAGCTCTATGGCAGTGTGGCACCTTCAGCATCAGGTGAAGCTCCACACCAGCACGGCGTCTGTGGTGGCTGATGTTTGCTGAAGGCCACATAGCTTAAAGCTGATCTGGATCGGGACTAGCTTGCGGTGTTTCCTGGAGGCCTCAGAGCTCGGCGCTGTTGAGCCTTTGCTAGTGTAATCAAAATTCCATCTGTCTCGGTAGAATCGAGACTGTCTGGCACCACACTTAAATCGGTGGTCCGGCTTGCGCATTGACCTTCAGGGAAACAATGGTTGCCAGCCTAACTGACGCCACTTTTTATGAGCCTGGGTACCACCTGCTCCGAGTCAGTTTACATTAGCCTATCTACAGTTCAGTGCTGATGCCGGCTGACATGCAAGTGTGTCCTGCAGACCCAGACAGTGCTGCGCTGATATCGATCTTAAAACTGTCCGCTGGGGTCAGGCGCTTGAACTGTGGAAACACTGTCCTTTAGATCGACCCATTTGCCAACATACGAGAAGATTGTCTCTATTTTCTACTCCTCCTGACTATTTTCCTGGACGAATGGCTATAACTAAGCAATGCTGCGCTTGGCCCTCACGAAACATTTGCCACATTCAGTTTGAATCGATTAACACTTGAAAATCGACCTTGAACCTGCATGCCACCAACTGCTTGTGTCCAGAATAACGCCCAGCTGGTGTGGTTTCGCCTCGAGTCTATGTGTCAATGGCAGGAGATCCTCCCTGAGCGTATGCTTCACCAGTAAGAGGTCCGCCATGGAGGTAGGTGCCAATGGCAGGAGGTCCGCCATGGAGGTAGGTGCCAATAGTAGGAGGTCCGCCATGGAGGTAGGTGCCAATAGTAGGAGGTCCGTCCTGGAGGTAGGTGCCAATAGTAGGAGGTCCGCCATGGAGGTAGGTGCCAATAGTAGGAGGTCCGTCCTGGACGTAGGTGCCAATAGTAGGAGGTCCGCCATGGAGGTAGGTGCCAATAGTAGGAGGTCCGTCCTGGAAGTAGGTGCCAATAGTAGGAGGTCCGCCATGGAGGTAGGTGCCAATAGTAGGAGGTCCGTCCTGGAGGTAGGTGCCAATAGTAGGAGGTCCGCCATGGAGGTAGGTGCCAATAGTAGGAGGTCCGTCCTGGAGGTAGGTGCCAATAGTAGGAGGTCCGCCATGGAGGTAGGTGCCAATAGTAGGAGGTCCGTCCTGGACGTAGGTGCCAATAGTAGGAGGTCCGCCATGGAGGTAGGTGCCAATAGTAGGAGGTCCGTCCTGGAAGTAGGTGCCAATGGCAGGAGGTCCGCCATGGAGGTAGGTGCCAATAGTAGGAGGTCCGCCATGGAGGTAGGTGCCAATAGCAGGAGGTCCGTCCTGGACGTAGATATCACGGAGCAAAATATCCGCCACGTATGCAAGTATCGACAGCAGGAGACAAACGTTTTTCTCCAACTTTGTCCACCTCCAGTGGTCACCTGACTGGAGACCTGGCTGGAGGAGACCTGGCTGGATGAAACCTGGCTGGAGACCTGGCTGGAGACTCCAGTGGACCTGGATTAGTATTCCCTGGCGTGGCTGGACAGGGATGAAATGGCGCCAGAATTTAGCCCCCCCCCCCCTTCGATCGAAAGTGTTGGCTGACAATCGGCCCGTAAGGTCAGGAATGCAACAACGAAGTGACCATGGCCGAGCACCGATGGACACGGTTGCTCTGATTTCAGTTCTCCCACTAAGTGGAACGTCCACGATCGCGGACCCGGTGGTGGAGTTGACGCAGCAAACTCTCCACAACACGGCAATCTGTGAAGCCATTCCGGCCAGTTACCGGATTATTGCTATTTTAGTACATCAACATTATTTACACACTATGCGGAGTGGGGTCCATTGAATTATCATCACACATTGTAGTCTCAAATGCCACTACAGGTGCAATTTTTAACCTGACTGGTGAGATATGAGCTTCGTACGCGAATTGGTCCCGCACGTCACAGAAAGAGCACCCTCGCATTCTGCACCTTTAATGAAGCTCCTGGAAAACTCACCGCTATCAATATGCAGCTGCAGAGCCAGGCCATCTAACTGCCAGTGCGTTTCTGAGTCGCAACGTCGACCCAAAGTGGAAAGTGTCAGTCATGTCACAGACATCAACCTTGTTCCTATGACTGGCTCACATGGTAGGTAACTAGCTCATGTGACTGGCTCATGAGTAGTTCACACGGACTTGCGAGCAGATGAACTCTCCCGCCAAGACCCACCTCACACCGCGGTTTGAGGTGGGTCTTGGCACCGGTGTGAATTATCGGAGGGCTTGCTTCTGGTGCGGGATTGAAGTCTCTCATAGTTGTCAGGATCACTTGGCTGGACATTGTTCTGCGGCAACGAACTTGCAGACGAACAACAACTGTGCTCACCTTACTGCACCATATGTTATACCTGGTAAGAGCGTTACAACTATATAATGTGAATAAATCAAAAATGGTGCAGCTCAGCTTTTCCCTGAAGGAAGGTAACCGACGAGTACCTACTATATTAAAATGCACATCTCTCAGTGCCAATTTAAGTAAACGTGTTTGTGCTTATTCTATGATTTGGATACATGCCATTCTTGAGTTATAGACCTCTGAGAACTAGCATGGCCAAGCCGACCAGGCAGTCCAGGTTATCTTCACTTCTTCGCTTTCGTCCTCGCCCGCGGCGAACTCTGTTCAGTGCAGCATGAGCACTGCTGCTGTGACCCCAAAACGTACAACTGTAGAAAATGAATATAGATGATCAGTAACGAGACAATTATCAAAGCCCATTGTGGTGTACTTGCCACAGGCTTTTAGCAGCTTTCTCTTTCACCAAACGCCGCCCTTTCAACTCGAGACGAACGCTAAGCAGTTGCCACGCAAGTGACAGCAAATGAATGCATCGTACCACAGATATTTCTGATGTTATCTGTTGCTGTCGTGAAGTGATGATGGAGATGGCCTGTGTGCGTGTCCTGCTACTCCTATAGTTGTCTGGTGAACAGCGAAATTTTGGGCCACTTCGAATCCTAAATGTGGTTAATTAAGACAGGCGAAATTAAGACAGGCGAAATATGCCTTGACCGGCTGGTCTTGACAACACAGGGAATCATTCATTGAGTTCATAACAATGAAAGCTTGTCATTAGTTGCCAATGGACTGACCACCTGCAGGCAGTGGGACCAGAGCAACGTTTTGTATCCTCCTTTTTGGCAATATTGAGGAAAATATGCAAATCAGTTCATATGGTAGCGAAGTGACCCTGATAACACCCTGCCTGTACCCTTTTATTCCCGAACACTTGTATTGTAGTGCATTTGCCTTTTTGTGACCTGCAGTGAAGCGAACTTTTTTATCACACATTTGGTTTCCTGTTTTGGAGAAGCATAAACAACCGCACCTGGTGGCCTATTTTACGTCACCCCATGCCGTAACCGTGGCCCGTCCGCGCGCCTTGCGTGGCAGTTTATTTTCGCTGAGCCGTACGCCGATCGAGGCCCGTCTGCGGGCCTTGCGTGGCAGTCTATTTTCGCTGGGCCGTACGCCGACCGAGGTCCGTCCGCGGGCCGTGTATGGCAGTTTATTTTCGCTGGGCCGTGTATGGCAGTCTATTTTCGCTGGGCCGTACGCCGACCGAGGTCCATCCGCGGGCCGTGTATGGCAGTTTATTCTCGCTGGGCCGTACGCCGACCGAGGCCCGTCCGCGGGCCGTGTGTGGCAGTTTATTTTCGCTGGGCCGTGTATGGCAGTTTATTCTCGCTGGGCCGTGTATGGCAGTTTATTCTCGCTGGGCCGTACGCCGACCGAGGTCCGTCCGCGGGCCGTGTATGGCAGTTTATTTTCGCTGGGCCGTGTATGGCAGTTTATTTTCGCTGGGCCGTGTATGGCAGTTTATTTTCGCTGGGCCGTGTATGGCAGTTTATTCTCGCTGGGCCGTACGCCGACCGAGGCCCGTCCGCGGGCCGTGTATGGCAGTTTATTTTCGCTGGGCCGTGTATGGCAGTTTATTCTCGCTGGGCCGTGTATGGCAGTTTATTCTCGCTGGGCCGTACGCCGACCGAGGCCCGTCCGCGGGCCGTGTGTGGCAGTTTATTTTCGCTGGGCCGTGTGTGGCAGTTTATTTTTGCTGGGCCGTGTATGGCAGTTTATTTTCGCTGGGCCGTGTATGGCAGTTTATTTTCGCTGGGCCGTATATGGCAGTTTATTTTCGCTGGGCCGTACGCCGACCGAGGCCCGGCTCGTGGCGAGCGCCGTGCGCCCGATGACGTCGCACCTCGGCTCATTGTTCACCTCTAATGATATCCGCCGGCGCGTTGTTTGCCGCCGCGCGCCGGCGTCGGCTCGTCACAAATGGACGCCAAACAAGTGCCGTGCACGCTCACCACAGCACGCACCTCCTTGGAGGAGGGGGGGGGGCGTCTCGGCGCCGCGACGTGGCGTCACTGTTCGACACCGAGGGTGCTTGGCACGGGGGGGGGCCTGTGTCCACAAAGTGCCGAAGCACCGCCAGGCTGAAACTGAAGACATTCGCACTGAAAGACGAGCAATGTCCCCCGCCGAGCGGGAAGTGCGCCGCCAGGCGCCCACGCATGCTTGCGGCTGTCGTTCCGCCTTCGTGTGCACGAAGACGAGGCGGAGCGCGACAGGTGAGGAATGCAGGCCGCACGAGCTGCAATTGTCCACCTAAGAGGATGGTTGCGCGCCGGCGACGCCGGAAAGTGTTGAAGGTCAGACGTACCTGTGGGCCGGATTACTGAGCTGGCAGAGACGCCGGCTGTGTCCGACTCGACGTCTTGTTCTGTGTGCCTGTGCGGACAATAGTGCCGGTGCGCCGGCCACCGCATTGTTACCCGCCGGCACAAAGCAAAGGATTTGGCTGCAAAAACGTACCCCTGGTTAGCTGCACACCTTGCGGCCATGAGCATCGCAAGGATGTTGCTGGGTGATGGAAAGTAACCTTGAGTAGGCGGTTGGGCCGGTAAAAGTTACCCGGAATGTGAGAAATGATGGCCGTTTCTGCCACGTTTTTCCGGGAATTTCTTTAGTGTGGCGCATTAATCTTTCGGAATTTTGGATGAATTGGGTAGCAAAGTGGTTGAGTTCGTATAATAATGTCGACGTTTACTTCTCTATTGCTTGTTGACAGTCACACTAGGACGTTCTTCGACACGTTTCACATGTGTTTTTGGTGCAATTCAACACTTTTGGGTATATTTCAAGCCATAGGCGTATTCACGCTGCATGCTACTTTGTGCGCTAGACCAAATGTTTGGAAACAGTAAGTCGTCTTTTGGCCGAATCATGGCTGCCATGGGCGGATCATGGGCCCCTTGTTTGACGGATCACGGGCGTCTTGTTGGGAGGATCACGGGCAAGGCAGAGCAAGTGGTGTCTCCTTAGGAAGTGCATTGAATTGCTTCTTGAAGCATCCGAATAGAAATGGCCTTGCAAGATTTCGCAATTCAATGTAATGTCGTTGGCGACCCCCTCCCCTATTTCCCCTCCCCACTGCACAGCAGCCGGCACCCACCTATGTAACCCAGTTCACGTATTCTCGCGGCCAGAGCTGTAATTGGCGGTGTGCCACGCACGTAAATGGGCCAGCGCGCGGGGCGGGGCCGGCGGCGGCGGCGCGGCCCTGGTGTGAGGTGCGGCGGTGGCGGCGCGTCCCCTCCCCACCCGGCTCGGCGTGCCGCAGCGGCAGCGGCTGATGCGGTGCAGCGGAGGCACCATTTGGCGGACTTCCGGCGCATGAGCTGGCGGTGCACGCCTGGTGTCGGCTGGCCCAGCGGCGGTGCCAGTGCCAGTGGCAGCGGCGTGCCAGTGGCCCGGCTGCTGCGCGGCGGTGCCAGTGGCCCGGCTGCTGCGCGGCGGTGCCAGAGCCACCGTGGCGCACGTCCACACCGAGCCGCTGCGATCACGGCGCGGCGAGCAGCACCGCGCAAACAAGCTGCTGACTCGTCTCAGTTTCTATTGGTGAGGTTTAAAACAAATTATTCCAAGCCGTATTCTTTTTAATACGCTCCCTGGAAGCACCTTGCAAATTACGCGCACTGGAAAGAGGGTTGATACCGCTCCGGAAGACTTCAGCCCCTATTACCTTCCGCAATTGAATGAGAGCGGGAGAGGAATTGTCCACCCCTCCGTTTTTTTTCGTGGATAACTCCCGATTTTACTGGTGGGTACACACCACTTTGCGTGGGCCTACCTGACAAAGTCCGACGCGTCTATTAAAGCAAGACAAATACAACTCGGCCGACAATTTATCAAGTTGTAGGCCATCAAAATCAAAACATTTCGCAGCGCTGGACCACACAAATCGGCGCTAATGTGTTTCCGTATGTCGGGAAAAGAGGACTGTTCTTACTAGCGACTTGTTTGATGCATATTGTTATGCTATATAGTTTTAAGGTCACAGAGGTCACTGTTAGGTCACGGAGTTCAAGTAAGGTCAAGTTCATGACAGGTCAATGGGACCAAACTTGGTCAAGTGAAAGATTGTCATAAACGCAAACGACTGCCATGCGATGCATGCCGTTTTGCATATTACACTTTACACATCCGGACAACTACTGTTTTTGCATTGCAAACCCAAGTGTTCCCATATATCATCCATGCACTTCAGTCTTTTCTTCGCGAAGTCGATTGCGCCGGGCCGCCCGCCCGGCCAGTCGGGTTCCGGCAACTGAAATCGGTAACTGACCTTATACAGTACTGACATGTAAGTGGCCTGAGGTCAAATTCCGCAGTTATCATCTTTATCCCATCATTAGTTCAGTCCAAAACACCAATGAAGGCAACTTTTGAGCATTTAACCAACCGTAGTAATTCACAATAATGTCAAGCTGAACAATGCAAAACAAACAAAATCTAACATATTTGACCTCATTTTATCTTTAAGCTACTAACCTAAGGTCATGAAATTTGCACTCAATAAAATTCCCCACCGAACCCATCTACACTGATAATTTTGCTACTCTAGATTTAATGCCTCAGTGCAAAAAAGATGAACTTTCACCGGATTATGTCAACCTGGAAATCAAACCAGTTGTTCTCCCATGCTTCAATTTCAGCGTTACTGAGTGAGAGGGAATGGGGGCACCACAGGATTCATTGTGGGAACTGAAGCCGCGCAATTTACGTGCACCAACGGCACTGCTCGTTTCAGCTGTTGCCGTATGGGCACCCAACGCAGGTCTTCATTTTACAAATTGGAAGTGAGCGGGCTCATTGACTGCCAAAGTGTGGAGGCGGTTCGCCCCCCGGTCGGACTGTCGGCGGTGGGCGAGCGACGGTCACGGGTCGGACTGTCGGCGGTGGGCGAGCGACGGTCACGGGTCGGACTGTCGGCGGTGGGCAAACGGCGGTCACGGGTCGGACTGTCGGCGGTGGGCGAACGGCGGTCACGGATCGGACTGTCGGCGGTGGGCGATCGACGGTCACGGGTCGGACTGTCGGCGGTGGGCGAGCGGCGGTCACGGGTCGGACTGTCGGCGGTGGGCGAACGGCGGTCACGGATCGGACTGTCGGCGGTGGGCGATCGACGGTCACGGGTCGGACTGTCGGCGGTGGGCGATCGACGGTCACGGGTCGGACTGTCGGCGGTGGGCAAACGGCGGTCACGGGTCGGACTGTCGGCGGTGGACGAGCGACGGTCACGGGTCGGACTGTCGGCGGTGGGCAAACGGCGGTCACGGGTCGGACTGTCGGCGGTGGACGAGCGGCGGTCACGGGTCGGACTGTCGGCGGTGGGCGAGCGACGGTCACGGGCCGGACTGTCGGCGGTGGGCGAGCGGCGGTCACGGGTCGGACTGTCGGCGGTGGGCGAGCGACGGTCACGGGTCGGACTGTCGGCGGTGGGCAAACGGCGGTCACGGGCCGGACTGTCGGCGGTGGACGAACGACGGCCGCTGGCCCACCGGGAGGTCGTCATATCGGATAATACTCCAGAGGGCGGCAGCTAACATTGCACCTGCCACGGCATCGTCAGCGTATGAGTGCCGGGTACACACAGATATGTGCATCAGATTCTGCATAGACAGGCAGACAGTAACGGGCACCAGGAAAGGGATGCATGCTGCAAAATGCGCTCCATTTGAACAATTCAGTCGGTGATGCCAGAGTTGAGTCAAGGTCTGGTGACATGCAGGATGCTGATCGGCAATACCGTTACCATGCACCTGTAGCACTGGGAGCAAGACACCACGAACGCTGACAACAAAGACATAGCTTTTTCATTTTCACTCGTTGAATTCGCTTGATCCCGATTTGTACCATCTGAAATGCCTGTTATGAAAGAGTAACGTCTTTACACGAGCTGTCTTCTCACAAAATTCGTTTGAATTCGGAAAAAGAATCAGGAGATTTCATCAAATTCCACCCACACAGAATGCGTTCCTATTCTGTTATTGGTTATCTCTTGTCGGAGATTGGCGTAACCAGCTAGGTCATTGTGGTTGTATGGATGTCAGATTATTTTACCGATGCTAACTGAATACGATACTTCGTCAATATTGGCCATGAAAATTTCGAAATAGGGTTGGGATGTTCCCTCGGGAAAGTCAGTCGCATAAGTATGATCATGAAGGGGTTAAATGAAGTATGATGATCATCACGGACGTCACTGATCAACATAACTCATGCATGGTAAATGTCCCCTTGTGCTAAAGGGCGAGATTCTACTTAACACGTGCATAGCTAGCTGCTGACGTGGCCGAACACGGACGCCGTGGGACGATTTGGCACATTCTGACCTGACGTTATGTTGGCATTTATATGTGACGTGGATGGCTAGCGTACACTGCCGTGACGTGAATGGGCCGGCAAGTTCCGACGTGACATGGTGAGGGCGTTTTCGCACGCCGTGGCTTTGACCTGCTGTGCTCCGAACAGGGACACCTACAGCCGCACCGAGAGCTGCCTGCTGAGCAGCGAGCGCGGCCACGGCGCCAGCGCCTTCGTGCTCACCGTGCTGCCCGGCTGGAGCGTGTTCGAGCTCGAGTCGAGCTCCAGCCAGTGCGCCGGGGCTGGCCCTGCGCCCGGCTCCGGCGGCTGGCCTGGACAGCGGCCGGGATCACCCTCAGGCATCGGTCAGCAAACCACAGGTGAGACCACTCGGCCAGCGGTGGCCGGTACCTCAGCGGTCGGGCTCGCTCTCAGGCATCGGTCAGCAAACCACAGGTGAGACCACTCGGCCAGCGGTGGCCGGTACCTCAGCGGCCGGGCTCGCTCTCAGGCATCGGTCAGCAAACCACAGGTGAGACCACTCGGCCAGCGGTGGCCGGTACCTCAGCGGTCGGGCTCGCTCTCAGGCATCGGTCAGCAAACCACAGGTGAGACCACTCGGCCAGCGGTGGCCGGTACCTCAGCGGCCGGGCTCGCTCTCAGGCATCGGTCAGCACACAACAGGTGAGACCACCCGGCCAGCGGTGGCCGGTGCCTCAGCGGTCGGGCTCGCTCTCAGGCATCGGTCAGCAAACCACAGGTGAGACCACTCGGCCAGCGGTGGCCGGTACCTCAGCGGTCGGGCTCGCTCTCAGGCATCGGTCAGCAAACCACAGGTGAGACCACTCCTCCAGCAGCGGCAGTACCTCAGCGACCGAGCAGCCGCGGGAGCCACAGAGAGACACCTGGCACTCCCCCCTCAACTACGAGAAAAACGGCTTTGGTTTTACGTGGGAGGAAGCGGCCTCAGAGTAACTTTTGTCTCCGCTATTCGGAGATCGTGCATTCGCCCTGCTAACGCACTCAGGATTAAATCGCTCGGCTAGCGTCAGCACGCTCAGTAAGTGGCAGCACACTTAATTAGCGTCAGCACACTTAATTAGCATCAGCACCTTCAGTTAGCGTCAATTAGCGTCAGTACATTCAGCATCAGCACCCTCAGTTAGCGTCAGCACCCTCGGTTAGCGTCAGCACACTCAGCTCCAGCACATTCTGTTAGCGTCAGCACCCTCAGTCAGCGTCAGCACACTCAGTGTAGTAAAGTTGTGCTATAACTGGGAGCCCCAGAGCTTCTTGTAACCCGTGTGATAGTCTACGAAAGAAATTTGATCTGAACCGCGGATATTTGGCTCGGAAGAACTGCTGCTAACTGCTTTCTCTTCACTGGACTTTAAAATGGCAACGGCTGGCGGCCCAGCGCCTGCCCGGCTGCCGACGTATACTCAAGGCGACTTTCTGCTCAGAGCAGCGTGATAGCCCACCCTCGTTGACAACTCCTCAGCGACTCTCTGAGCGTTGGAGGCTCGCGCACCTCACCGACCAGCGTCCATACCGTGTGACCCGTGACACCCGGCGGAAGTCTGCCGGCCGCCGGCCAGCCGTCGGCACATGGACACAACCTCAGCAGCTGACCCCGACATACCAGCTGCTGCCATTTGGTGGGACAGCGGCTGGCAAGTTCGGGCATGTACAGCTGTGACTTTTCCAACAAATTTGCTGCCAAAGCTACTGCTAGACGCAAACTTTTGCCCTGAGCCCAGCGTCAGGAACGTACGCAGTGAACCCTAAGTCAGGAGCGTACTCAGTGAGTCCTTACTCAAGATCATACTCAGCCATGGTTCAGGAGCGTTCTCAGTGAGCCATGGGTCAGGAGTGTACTCCTGTGTTATTCGTTCTCTCGTCTTATCTGACTGGTCCGTGTAATCATCACGAGCCTTCCCCACTGGCTGCGACGTGGCTGGAGATCCCGGGTGGACAGGTGGGTCCGAGGCCCCTGAGCTGCGACATGGCTGGAGATCCCGGGCGGATTGGTGGGTCCGATGCCCCTGAGCTGCGACGTGGCTGGAGATCCCGGGTGGACAGGTGGGTCCGAGGCCCCTGAGCTGCGACATGGCTGGATATCGCGGGCGGATTGGTGGGTCCGAGGCCCCTGAGCTGCGACATGGCTGGAGATCCCGGGTGGACAGGTGGGTCCGAGGCCCCCGCCGTGGCGGAATCCCGGGTGGACAGGTGGGTCCGAGGCCCCTGAGCTGCGACGTGGCTGGAGATCCCGGGTGGACAGGTGGGTCCGAGGCCCCTGAGCTGCGACATGGCTGGAGATCCCGGGTGGACAGGTGGGTCCGAGGCCCCTGAGCTGCGACATGGCTGGATATCGCGGGCGGATTGGTGGGTCCGAGGCCCCTGAGCTGCGACATGGCTGGATATCGCGGGAGGATTGGTGGGTCCGAGGCCCCTGAGCTGCGACATGGCTGGATATCGCGGGCGGATTGGTGGGTCCGAGGCCCCTGAGCTGCGACATGGCTGGATATCGCGGGTGGACAGGTAGGTCCGAGGCCCCTGAGCTGCGACGTGGCTGGATATCGCGGGTGGACAGGTGGGTCCGAGGCCCCTGAGCTGCGACATGGCTGGAGATCCCGGGTGGACAGGTGGGTCCGAGGCCCCTGAGCTGCGACATGGCTGGATATCGCGGGTGGACAGGTGGGTCCGAGGCCCCTGAGCTGCGACATGGCTGGAGATCCCGGGTGGACAGGTGGGTCCGAGGCCCCTGAGCTGCGACGTGGCTGGAGATCCCGGGTGGACAGGTGGGTCCGAGGCCCCTGAGCTGCGACATGGCTGGATATCGCGGGCGGATTGGTGGGTCCGAGGCCCCTGAGCTGCGACGTGGCTGGATATCCCGGGCGGACAGGTGGGTCCGAGGCCCCTGAGCTGCGACATGGCTGGATATCGCGGGCGGATTGGTGGGTCCGAGACCCCTGATTTGGTATCCTACTAATGTTAGTTTAGGGGCCGAAGCGTATTTTCAGACCTGAGACCACGAGCGCAACGCGCATTTAGTGAGATAGTGTGATGTCGAAATGTTATCGGGAGCTTATCGAAATATGACTTAATTGCGTATTGAAGGTGAACACCTCGCAAGACGTCAGGTCACGTAAATGCATCACGTGATGGGCGATTAGCTTCAGTGGAGCGTGACCGGTATGCGGAACAGTGCAAGAATAGCTGGGTACAAGGGAGGACACTGGTCATGCTTGAAATAGCTGTGTAGCAACATACGTTCCTGTTTGACGTTCTCAACCAAGAGAGCGCAGAGCGCCCTCCCAGGCTTTTTCGGTCCCATCACCTATGGGCATGCATGATGGATAAGGAATTCGAGGTAAGTTCGGCCGATTTTTACTCGAGAAAGCCTTGCGCGCATGTGGTGAGACATATTTCTTATTGGTGCCATATTCTGATAGGGCCATCATTTTATTCAAGTAAGTCACATAAATATTCGTATTCAAACGTTCCTAAATCAGTGATGTTTTTCCTGACGTGTCACGCGTATATTAACTTACTTAGGTGCGGGTCAATTTGATCCTCGTGGTGCAGTAAGTTGATCGGATACCTTATTTATGTAATCAATTGTCATGACCACTAGATAGAGTTGCTTTTATTGCTGCTGGTATTTATTGTCATTTTTGTCACCTCACGTGCTCTGGTGGACAAGTATAAGGGAAGCAGGTAATGTCACTTGATGAACTTCGACCTGCGTTCTTGCCTCCTATTTCTCTAGTATTGCCACACTATGGCTCGCATCTGCTGAACGTCAGTAGGCTGAGCAGCAAGTTTATACCACGTCATTTCATGTTCAATGAGAAAGGAAAACGTCAGCAACATTTACCACTGCATTGATCACACATATATTAATAGAACACGGTCCATCTTGCCCCGGTTGCGATTGCTCAACTAGCCTCATACTACCTAACTTCAAATTAAATATGGCTGTCCCTCCCCTGGTCGTCTCATGCCAAAACGGTCCGGATGATTTTCAAGACAAAACACGTGTGTACAATTGCGTCCCCTGTCTGGAAGCCTGTCGACTGAGAATTAAGAACAAGAATGTCACTGACTTCAGAAAGAATGTTTGTCACTAACTTCAGGACATGTGCTGTCGTTATCTTCACGGCATGTGCAGTAATGAATGGAATCAGATGCCTGTCCCGTGGCCGGTGAGTTTTTACGAAGTTTTCGTCACGCTTTAAATGATCACAAATGAGTTGGTCAACAAGAAGTAGAAACAGTTGAGAGAGTAATGCAATCGATATTCCAACCGCCAAGAATATAAGGTCTCACGCCACCGACAAAAGTTGTATGATTGAAAGCGTCATCAAACCGTCACATTGCTGCAGACTCAACGCTATCAAGCCGTCACTACGTCTTATGCTCATTGTGACTTCAGGTGCAAACTCATGGCCAACAGCATACGTTAAACGTTTTCATGCATCCATCCAATCATTAACGTATTAGCATACGATAATTTTTCCGCGTAAGACGAGTCCCTCCATACTGAGGTGAATCTCCCAGACCACTAATGGGCCGGTCTCGATGTTGGAAGCAGTCTTCCCTGCGGCCCAGTTTAGCCTCGTATAGCAAAATCGACAAAAAGTTCGAACAGAGCGGTTGAATTCGGTTACAAGCTTTCTTCAATTGCCCCAGTCGGAAAGGGCGAGACAATATGCACTCCTTCCCTCGAAAGACAAATAAACCCTGGAGCGCTGGGTATTCCGCTGATCATAGATCAAATCATAGTCGCTAACAAGCATGTCCTGCCACGACGGGAATAGTGCTGCCGATTGCGATTTGATTGTGTTCAGCTTGACTGGTACGATCCTGGCCCTAGGAAGGCATCGAGTTGCCCAGAGCCTTAGGCGTCTACATCTGGTGACACGAAACGGTCTGGCTGATGACCTTAGTATTGATGTGCTATAAAATATACAAAAAGTTTAATAAAGCAATTCATTTCGGATACAAGTGGTGTGCACCAGCCTTGAAGCTCGGGCATGAACCTCCGACGACAATTCGACTCATCCTGACCAACAGCACTGCTTCACGACATGTCAACAGCCTTCTCCAACACGTCGACTGCCTTAATGCGTCTGGAACAGGAAGTGGAAGCGGCTGGTCGTGCATGACTGGGAAGCCAGTCGACATTCATGACTTGAAACTGGCCAAATCAGTGGACGGAACGCGAGGCATGCTCTGTTGGGAGCTAGGTAAATGCAGTTGTACCAGAGTATATATAAGATCCACTGTTCGCGCCGCACGTACCTGCCCAGCAAGTGATATGCTGTGCACGGTATAGTATAGCTCATAGGCCACAATGTGTAGGTAGCCGATACGAACTGAGCACGGTGCTCATCACGTCTTACCCCAGCTAAAGAGTGTATCTCAATTGTAGGGTTAACTGAACACGCTTAATGCATGAAGAAGTAAGGCTATTTATATCCAACTTATTGTGTTGCCTTTGTTTGCCTTTGTTGCTTTTATTTTGTTAGCTTATTTTGTTGCCAACTCATCCAGTCAGGTCGAAATTTTCTTACCATATTTTCTCCAGCTTCCAGACAGATTTGCATGGGGTCACCTCGGTTCACTTTCTTAGTACTGATATCGTGATAGCAATTCACAACATCGTTAGTGTTAGCCAATTAGCTTGCGAGTTTTTTTCCAGCAGCGGCTACAACAAAGGCAATTTGTGAATTCGCAACGGCGACGGCCAGCCTTACTTCAGTTTATGCATACCATTGTGTGCTCTTTATTCCAATTTGTGGTTTTAACTACATTGCAGAAGGACCTATAGCTCGCGAATGCCAGCTTCGGTTCCGCATTTAGTTTTATGTACAGTTTGTTTCCGTTACGCAGGCTTGCGTATTATGTTCATTCAGGTTAGGATTCAGCACGGCTGGTGTCCTGTCCATTATATTGCTGCATCGACGTGTTTTCCAGTATCCATACCATCTGGACTAACAATAAATACAACTGGATGCCTTAAGTATTGTTGTTTTAAGACACTAACGTACTTTGTATTGTCTTCTAGTATTTTTATTCTCAGTCTCAAATATTCCATTAAATGTAGGGTCACTATTAAGGATTTTTAATGGGAAAGGGCGACCATTGGTGGTTGCAGGACCACCATCTGAGCCAACTGGACTGCCCCGGTAATAATCAAGCAATGGGAATGATCAATGACCTGGAGGGAGGGGGAACCAAGCTACCCTTCCCAACTTGGTTCCCCTCCTTTTAGGCTCACAATACCTGGATGCGTGGACGGAACGCGAGGCATGCTCTGTTGGGAGCTAGGTAAATGCAGTTGTACCAGAGTATATATAAGATCCACTGTTCGCGCCGCACGTACCTGCCCAGCAAGTGATATGCTGTGCACGGTATAGTATAGCTCATAGGCCACAATGTGTAGGTAGCCGATACGAACTGAGCACGGTGCTCATCACGTCTTACCCGAGCTAAAGAGTGTATCTCAATTGTAGGGTTAACTGAACACGCTTAATGCATGAAGAAGTAAGGCTATTTATATCCAACTTATTGTGTTGCCTTTGTTTGCCTTTGTTGCTTTTATTTTGTTAGCTTATTTTGTTGCCAACTCATCCAGTCAGGTCGAAATTTTCTTACCATATTTTCTCCAGCTTCCAGACAGATTTGCATGGGGTCACCTCAGTTCACTTTCTTAGTACTGATATCGTGATAGCAATTCACAACATCGTTAGTGTTAGCCAATTAGCTTGCGAGTTTTTTTTTTCCAGCAGCGGCTACAACAAAGGCAATTTGTGAATTCGCAACGGCGACGGCCAGCCTTACTTCAGTTTATGCATACCATTGTGTGCTCTTTATTCCAATTTGTGGTTTTAACTACATTGCAGAAGGACCTATAGCTCGCGAATGCCAGCTTCGGTTCCGCATTTAGTTTTATGTACAGTTTGTTTCCGTTACGCAGGCTTGCGTATTATGTTCATTCAGGTTAGGATTCAGCACGGCTGGTGTCCTGTCCATTATATTGTTACATCGACGTGTTTTTCAGTATCCATTCCATCTGGACTAACGATAAATACAACTGGATGCCTTAAGTATTGTTGTTTTAAGACACTAACGTATTTTGTATTGTCGTCTAGTATTTTTATTCTCAGTCTCAAATATTCCATTAAATGTAGGGTCACTATTAAGGATTTTTAATGGGAAAGGGCGACCATTGGTGGTTGCAGGACCACCATCTGAGCCAACTGGACTGCCCCGGTAATAATCAAGCAATGGGAATGATCAATGACCTGGAGGGAGGGGGAACCAAGCTACCCTTCCCAACTTGGTTCCCCTCCTTTTAGGCTCACAATACCTGGATGCGATTTTGGAAAATGACCTGACTGAACAGACCCTTTGAGATCTTGAAGTACCTAACACGTTTTACGGACTTTTGTGACATCAGGTGAGGGAAAACTGCATCCTTCTCTTGTATATGTTTCCAATGAAAAGTCGAAGCGTTGATATCCAGTTGGGCTGCTGATGGACAATTTCTGATCTCCGTCACGCAAGGCAGCCGCTTCCCCCACTCGTCTTTCTTTCCCTCATACACTTATGCATTGCATACTGAATACCATATCACCGCATATTCATCGCCACAATAATATTCGGTGTGTGGAACCGACTGAGAAATTCACAAATGTGTGAAAGCTGGTCTACCATGTCGTGACTCATTATGTCATCAACGTGAAATTTCTGGGAAGCGTGCCAACTGAACCAACATCAGGCAGAGCAACGCTTTTTTACGTAATGGCTCTCTAGTCAACTCCGAAAAGCTGAAGAGCGTTTAGCTCGGAACTATCGTAATCAAGTAGGCTTAAAATGCCATGAGAATGACATTTTATATAAAGCAGATGACAATCGGCCGTTTCTTTGCTGGCTGATATTTCAATCCCTAACGAGTTTTAAATGGGTGGTCTACAAAACTAGGTAAGCGCTTGGTCTGCAAGAATGGACCAACGAGTAATTTACATGAGCAGTAGTCAGTGGTGGTCTAAGTTTCCTCGGTTTAACAACGGCTCGTTGGTCGGGCTCCGATTGCACCACCTCATCGGTGAATCCAACGGCGGCGCCGTCGTGGAGGATGTGAAGAACGCCCCATCACAGCTATTTCCCGCGAAGATCGTTTCACCGTCGAGGACGACTCTCATTTCCGACGCCAGCCTCAGACCGACGCGGCAGTGGTTGTGCAGCGACAGAAACTAAAATATTTCAACGACGCTGCCAGCAAATACATCTCTTACTTTTCAGAAACTCGTGCTATAATTGAGAGCCAGTAGCACGAGGGGTGAGCGCCCTCAATAATATTTTTTGGAACCCTTCCCGAGACGTTCTGCGTGACCTGAACACAGCAGGCGTAGTTGTCGGTGACTGCGGTCAGAGGGCTTGCATTTGATTGAGCTAAAAACTCCTGCTCTAAAAGTAGTACTTACGCTCTATTACAGACTCCTCATAACAAACTTTGTTGGCTTAGCGGTTTCGACCTATCGACCCTGTCCTCAATGTCATGGTCTTGAGCACTGGTTTGGATTGGAGGCATGGCAGCTCGTTAGCCTTAAAGACCGCCGGAGCGCTGTGGCAGGAGCTGATTAGCGTGTGGAATCGTGTGAATCGACGCGTGCGTATCACGACTGCCATTGCTGCAGTGCAGCTGGGTTCCTGGTACTAGTTGGAAACATTGAATGGCTTTTCGGACCATGCAGCAGGCTACGGTTACACTGCCCTCTGGCGAAGTCGTGCGTCCGACTCATTCATTTTCTGCTCATACGTTGGAATTTCGTCTGTCTCAATGCTGCACAATATTTACAGACTAGTAGTCCGACGAAGGCATTTTCAATATTTGGAATCCTATTCATAAGCGACACGTTACAGCACGTTTGAGTTCAAATAGGCATGTGTCCGTGCGTGTCACGTCCCTGTGTTCGCCGTACCTGCTGAGAACGTACCTGCCGTACCTGCCGTACTTGCTGAGATATTGTCCAGTGTACTGTGCTGGCGCCATCGGACTATTCGGCTCCACCACGGGCGGTCTTCACCAGCCGACGGCTGAGGCTCTCAACCTGGTACAATAACTCTAACCCGCACAGGAGCGTACCTGATCCCCCTCAGCTCATTCGCTCGCCATTCCAAGTGGCTTGGGCTAGGAGGAGGCTGACATTTGGTGACCTTTCCCCTGCCTGTGACTGACCTGCCATGATGTAATGGCTGACGGCTGATTCAGCTCTGACTCAATTAATTTGGTTTCGGATTGTATCTGCTCGTAAAAATCGGAGGATGGTCATTGGATGTTCTTTAACACTCGCACGTCCGGCGGTACGCGCCAACTTCGCATGTCCGGGGGGGGGGGGCAGATGTCTGCCCCCACTAAGATCTCTGGAACTATGCTAGCCAGCGACAAACGGAAAACGGCGTTGGATAGCTGGTGACGGGCTCTATCGAAAGTGTTTCGGTCATTTTTTCGCTCAGGTCAACATTCAGGTCACTGGGCCATCATATGTCAAATTCGACCAGATCAGGTGGGACTCAGATATTGACACATATCTCAGGACCTGTAACAGATAGAAACAAATGGCGAACGCTATTCGACACTCCTTGAAATGCGCTACCGACAATAGGCGGTGTAATTTAAGATCAGGTCAAACGAAACTCAGGTCAATGTCATGAAGTCATGACCTCAGGTCCAGGCCTAGGGAAGTCATGCTAGGCATAAATCGACTCGTCTTGACGATACAAGCACAATGACGGTAATTTCAGCCTTCTAGCTCAATGCAGTGCGATGGAATGCGCATAAATGTGTAGTGATCTCAGGTGACCTCAGAGACCTTGATGAGGTCACTGAGCAAAAATGTCTGCGGTAACATTGAGCATAGCTTCCATCTACATGCCACAACCGTTGTGAGATCATTCCGAGCGCAAATATGTAACTAGGAAACATTTGTATATTTTACCATAACCCTACAATGGGGAATCCATGGCAGCGACCTGACCTAAGGTCAGTGTTACGAAAAAAATCCGATATACATATTATGGTCCCTGATGAGATCATGACATGCTATAAGTTTGATGAAATAAATTGTCAAATTATTGTGGAAGTTATGCCACCTAGAACTCCGAGTGTAGTTGGGTCACTTCGCCTGACCTGGTGATCTGACCTGAGATGACCCAGGATTAAAAATGTATGAGGATATGCGGAAAAGACCAATCAACAGCTATGCGAGGGTTGGCCTTGCTAACCCTATTAGTTTGGCGGCAAATGAGGAAAAACTGGAGGCGGGGCAGATATCTGCCCCCCCCCCCCTCCGGACGTGCGCGGGTTAAAAAAGTATATATAGCCTACCATTCAGTGAGCATTGGCTAAAACGTCGCAACACGCTTGTGGATGCGAAACATTAAATTTCAGAGTTCTTTGTGATCAATATCGAGTTCAGTTGGGCATTCTGGAACTGGCGAGGGCGGTGTTACGTTATCAGCAAATTGGTCGGGCACGGCTCGTGACAGTTAATTTGGCTCATACACACTTGATTTTAGTCATGCCATAACGAGAAATAAACGGCGGGGCAAGTGGCGAAGGTTGGTGAGCACCTAAGTACAAAATAATTCACAGTTCACTTCCGACAACCTTTCAAAACACCCTCCCGACCTTGACTGACAGTGAGCGACTGTCACACAGAGGTGCCTCCAAGGTGAAATGGATCTTCTTAGTAACCCCTGGGCACGGGATCATCCCATCCTTCTCCGCCATACATCGCAGCGTTCCCGTCGGCCCAGCCTAACATCAGTACGCTTGAACGCCTGTGCCGCCTCGCATCGGCGCGATGCGGCACAGCATGTGCCCAATGTAGCGTGGAGGATAACCAGCCGGAGACGCATCGATACATGTCGACTCGGAATGTTACGAAAACTTCACAGCTGACACTAATAATTTTTACCGTGCGAACTAAATCCCCCTCCCATGCTGCACAGAAACCTGGCATTAGCGTTGAGGAGCTGCGTGGTGCCACTGCACTGTGTGTTGAGACAGCTGGGGCTGACACGATTCCTGGGCTTCCGACATCACCGTGCCTGGGCGTGTAGATGGCCAGCGATAACACGTTGGTGAGACCTGTATGACTCCACTGACTGCTCAGTGCTGACTTCCAAGCCGTGACGTGAGCAACATGCCAGTGCTGGGGCGAGCTAAAGTCGTTTTGAACACATATTTCATGAAACCCCACGTACAACGCCGGCTTTTTGTTTTAGACGTTCGCCGGTTATTTCTGTACGCCTATACACTGAACAATAGATGACGTTAGCACAGTAAGAGTAGAAAGCCAAATCATGCCTCAAAGGCATCATACGTGGGACTACGGGGGAGGTTTGCCTGCCATCAACGAATCCGATAACTATAATTCCTCATGTCAGGCGGCACCAAACACAACGTCGCCCGGTCATGACTGGACCTGACTGACCCTGATTGACCCTGACTGGCCCTGTCTGGCCCTAGCTGGCCCTAATTGGCCATGACTGGATCTGACTGATCCTGACTGCGCCTGACTTACCCTCACTGGCCTTGACCGGCCCTGTCTGGCCATGACTGGGTCAGGCTTACCTTGACTGGCCCTGACTGGCCCTCTCTGGCCTTGACCGGCCCTGTCTGGCCATGACTGGACCAGACTTACCTTGACTGGCCCTGTCTGGCCCTGACTGGCCCTGTCTGGCCCTGACTGGCCATGACCGGCCCTGATTGGCCCTGACTGGCCCTGATTGGCCCTAATTGGCTCTGACTGGCCTTGACTGTCCTAGACCGGCCCTGATTGGCTCTGATTAGCCCTTACCGGCCCTGATTGGCCATGGTCGGTCCTGATTGGCTTTGTCTGGCCCTGGCTGGCCCTGTCTGGCCCTGCCTGGCCCTGATTAGCTCTGCCTGGTCAGAGCTAATCTTGACTGGAACTGTCTGGATCTGACTGACCCTGACTGACCCTGACTGACCCTGATTGACCCTAACTGGCCCTGACTGGCCCTGACTGACCCAGTCTGGCCCTAACTGGCAGTGACTGGCCCTGACTGCAGGGTGCTTGCATATATTTGGAAGCAAAAATAAGTTGAACACATCCTCTTTTGTCAGACTAAAACAAAAGTCATTGCTATATGGACGACCATAGCACTTAACCGTACATGCTTCATGATAAATTATTGCGCAGTTTTACCATGAAGATTGTGTTAAATCAAGATGAGGGCCAAGCAAATTTAAGCGGTGATGAGATCACGTTCCTGCACTGGCAGATCTAAGGACGAAGGGGGATAGGACCATAGACCGACCGACTTTTGCCAACATTTTGCACTAAAATGCATGCACTCGAAATCTAAGAACATTTTATGATATCAGCATTATCTTAAGAACACCAAATGACGGCGACTGTTCAAATTCGATGATATATTTTATCGGAAATTGTTATAACCTTGGTCCCCCAAGCCATGCTTTTGGATCCACCCCATGCTCCTGCCAACTAAACCAGACCAATGAAGTGGGCCCCACGTTCATACATTCGTTCATTCGATCACAGAGCGTAGACAATGATAAGTGCGCACGAGGTCAGGTTTTACTATATAAAATGCGATTTCATAGTGCTTGCTTGTCACATGCAGAAAAAGTTTCTCCCTTCACCTATCCACGGTTAAAAACAAGGCTTTCACCCTATATCTGATTCATCATACATCTGATTTATATCATGCAAATCATAGCTAAATATACCCAATGTAATAACTGCATAATTTATATATTAAATGCCTTATCTAACATAGTTCATGGGAAAGCAAATGTTGAGATTTGCTTATAGATTTACGAGAGAGACAAAAGCCTAAGTGTTGTTTCGTGAACCAGGAAAACAAGCCATCTTGAACGACCAGGCCACAGTGCTTTGAAGGAGTTGATGACTTCACGACAATGTACCCTAGAATTGCGGAATGATTACAATATTATGCTACAATATGATGTCTTTATAAAATGCATAGACTATTAGAATCACTGAATTACTCATACTTCAAAGATGTTATGTGACTACTTCCAGTCGCGTATTTGCTGCCTCAATGTTTGGTGGAGGGGAGATAAAAGGGTGCGAGATCCAGGGTTCTGCCTGAGAACACCTTGTCGGTGCTCGTTTTCCTTTACCTGCAAAGTAATATTTTTCTTTACTTGAAGCGGACATCTTACACCATAAATACTTTAAGACTAATTTTGGGTACCAAACCTAACCCAGACGACAATTCTCCATTTAAATTTGCAATGAAGCAGAAAGTTGGAAACGCTCCTACAGCTTCGAAGATGACGAGCGGGTAGTAATATGCCAGACTGAAATGTAATGCATTGGAGAGGACAGATAATTTAGGCCCGACATGAAATGCGTGTAGCAATGGCATTTCTGGCAGGATTCAAGGCACGCCAGGGCATGCTCGTCAGTGACTTTACATGAACAGCAGGCATTCATGTTGCCAGTTCATCGTAACAACAAAACCGCCAATTGCTATTTGCGTCGAGAGCACAACAGGCGACAGTGCACTGCCGACTCTTTTTTGACACGAACTTCCGAAACTCGCTTGGCACGTCCGTCACTAAAAAACCGGCGGCGAGCGCGGTCATACCGTTGGCCGCTGGCCGTTGGCCATTGGCCGGTGGCCATTGGCTGGTGGCCGGTGGCCGGTGGCCGGTGGCCGGTGGCCGTTGGCAGGTGGCCGTTGGCCGTTGACCGTTGGCCGGTGGCTGTTCGCTAGTGGCCGGTGGCCGGTGGCCGGTGGCTGTTCGCTAGTGGCCGGTGGCCGGTGGCCGGTGGCCGGTGGCCGGTGGCCGGTGGCCGGTGGCCGGTGGCCGGTGGCCGGTGGCCGGTGGCCGGTGGCCGGTGGCCGGTGGCCGGTGGCCGGTGGCCGGTGGCCGGTGGCCGGTGGCCGGTGGCCGGTGGCCGGTGGCCGGTGGCTGTTCGCTAGTGGCCGGTGGCCGGTGGCCGGTGGCCGGTGGCCGGTGGCCGGTGGCCGGTGGCCGGTGGCCGGTGGCCGGTGGCCGGTGGCTGTTTGCTAGTGGCCGGTGGCCACGGTGGCCGGTGGCCGATGGCTGTTCGCTAGTGGCCGGTGGCCGGTGGCCGTTGGCCGTTGGCCGTTGGCCGGTGGCTGTTCGCTAGTGGCCGGTGGCCGGTGGCCGGGCCGACCTGGACGTCCTCGGCCGGCGGGCGGTCACACCCGCCGCCGGCGGCGGTATATCTGGCGGCGCCGGCCCGGCCGCCCACCAGTGCCGACTGCCGGCCGGCCGCAGCGTCACCGCTCCGCTCCGCCACCACACATGACCACGCGCCGCGCCGTCGGTCGCGCCGCGGCCGCGCTGGCCCTGCTCGCCGGCCTCGCCGCCGGCACCGACACGGAGCCGAAGAGCGACGACGACGCCAAGAGCGGCCAGCTGGCGACCAGCGCGCTGGTGGAGCCGCGCTGGAGCTGGCGCTCCGATCAGGCCACCTGCCCGCCGCCCGACTACTTCTACGACAGCTGCCACGCGACCAGCAGCTTCGTCGCCTACCGCCGGCTGCACCCGCAGTACCAGCTGCAGCACGACGCGCACTTCCGTCCGAGCGCGGGGCCGCCGCCGCGGGCGTCGCTGCCGACGCCCGGCTACCCGGCGCCGCGGCCGGCGCCCACGCTGGTCACGTTCGTCGCCGAGGAGGCCAGGCGAGGCGGCTGGTGGTCGCAGGGCGACTGGGCCGCCGGCGGTGACAGGAGCCGCGGTCAGTTCGGTCGCCACCGGCCGGGACCGGGATGGCGCGCCGCGGCCGCCGGCGCCGGCGCCGCGCACCCGTGGAAGGGCGGTGAGTACCTGCTCGCCGGCAGCGCTCTCGTGGCGACATAGTGTTCGGCAGCAGCAGCAGACCAGCACCGAGTGACGTCAGCGGCCGACTCGGCTGTGCAGAAGAATGCAGGGCACATTCAGGGCGAATAGTTAGTGCTCGATCCTGTTTACGGGAGAGGATGATTTTCAGGGTATCAAATTCAGACAGGATGATTTTCGTATTGATCTTGGCATCACATCCTCCTTTTGTACTTCTGAGCTAGTGTAGGTACTCAATTGTGGTTTGTAATTTGTAACAATAGTGCTAAAAATAACACGTGGGATTAAGCTGATCCAAGAGCATGAGCTTCTCGTTTTCTATAATCACTGTGTGGTGATCCGTTGCTAAAATGAGAGTCAAGTTATATGAACCCACCATACATGTCTGGACGCTTTTATCGAAGGACAGGAAGATTCCACCATGTCATAACCAAGGATCAAAACCTCACGGTTTCAACTGGGAAATAGGAAAGCATAATTTTCAAGAGATGGTAATGTTCTCAACTGCATACGGCTCGTTTGCCACCTCTGGCCACATTTTAAGATGCCTCTGTGCAGTCAACATCGCAACCTCGTAGACGAACGCGAAACATTCAACATCGTCACAGGAGAACTCAGGGGCCCTGCGCCCGCATGGTTTGTCCTCTTTCCATGGTATGGTGCTTTCGCGTTTGGTACCCGATGAGGGTGAAACGCGCTACATGCACTCACTGCGCACCCGTAGGTTCCCAAGTGCACATTGAATGCTCACTATGAATATATAGGTTCGAACATCCCTCCCACAGAAGGAAACAGTGATTTACCAATGATGTAGATGAATGCACAATGGTAGTATTTGTTCGCAAATCTTGCTGACCTATGATATGAGTTAAACGCTGATCCTGAATGCGACTCGTGGGTGTCAGATAGGAGTCAGCGACTGGATTTTACACAGTGGTGTTGTTTTATACACCTTTGAGGGGAAGTGCACACACAATGTGGGCTTTGCACCCCACACCGAATAATTTAAACTATTAACATGGGAACCTATAGAAAGTTTCATCCATTCCATTTGGTCCCCATCGCATTCATTCCCCATTCCCTCCCCAATGATTTTCAGAAATCTACTCTCGCGATTGTATGTACACTGGGGAACTATTTCCTCTAGTGTCGAGGGAGTCATTTTGACCCATCTTGATATTTCTTCTTAGGTACCGTCTGAGCTGTTCGTGCTATCGCTTTGGAATTTAGCATGCTTTCCGATAAATGATGGGCGTACATTGGGTCAAACAGTTACGTTGTAGCCTCCTAGGAACTCGGAGTTAAAGTGAGCCAAAGTTAGGTTACGACCTCGTCTCAATCAGGTTTTAGATGCGCATACACTCATTTCTCATGAACAAGCCATGTACGATTCAGTCAAAAGTAGCTACATGGACAAATGATAAAAAGCAAAACTGCAAAGTATGTCCTCACATGAGATCCTTAGGTCAAATGAAATGCGTGACAGGTTTCAAGTGAACAACAGGTCGGGAGGTCGGGTCACAGATATGAACCCAAGCGTATCGAAGGTGCATGCACTCGAGGCTCTCTGGATGCTAAAATCGGATTATTGCAATGCAGAAATGGCAACACCATGGAACTATTGCATGTCAAATTCATTTATGATGTGAATAGGTTCCCGAAATTGAAACTGAGTATGTTGGATTTGTTTTTATTTTTAAATGAACAATTGTCGGGAATACGAGGCATTTTCTCGAAACTATTCCCCTTCATGAGATCAGTGACCTTGATCTTTGTACGTGTAATCTTCGTAAGACAAAGTCTTCAAAATGCACGTTATCAATATTGAAACACAAAATCACGTCTGTTTTACAATCAGGGTCAGAAAACGACGGTAAAAACGACTGATTACCTGCTTCCCTAAATTGACCTGTTTGTTCTGACCTGGACGTTCGACCTAAAGCGTCGATAAAATATTTCAAGTGAACTAAAAATTCAAAAATGTAGCTTCACCATGCCGTTTACCTAACGCCAATCTTGCTTAGCATAAACGTGAGCTGGAAGTGGTAGGGCCATATTGACCTCGCCCCAACACCCACCATCCACACTAAGGGATAGAAAATCATCCCGCACTGCGAGTGACATCTAGCAATAACCTGATGACATTAGCTACACTGAAGTGCTTCTAATCATCGCCATCAGTTGACCTTAAGTTGATGCTTAAGAGATGTTGCGGAGAGGCTTAATAGGCAGCGTAGGTATACCGCTAATGCTGTCTTGAAGGCTGCATGGCATGGGTGGAGGTTTCACTATGTTAGCGCCACGAATGCAACGCTATTTTACACAGACTCACAACCTCAGCATCAGATCCTCGATTGTGCATAGGGCGAACTTATGATGAAATAGAAGCCCGATTTTCCGGCCCTTGTGTTTGTGGAGGCTTCCATTGGCACATGTCAGATCAGTTTCAGATCAGTTGGATCAGTTAGCACCCCCGGGATCGTTATTTTAGCAAGAAAGATAGCAACAACACTATTTGATATATTGTGCCTTCAATTATATTACGCACTTGAGTCGAGGATTTCATGCTGCATGTGTACTTGGTGGGGTGGTCTGGAAAGCAGGCCTCCAAGATATTTACAAAATGTGCATTTGCCGTTTCACTTTCGGTGCGAGGTTCACTTTGTTTTTGCTACTTGGTCTAGTTAGGTGTATTGGGGCGAAATCTGTCCTCCAATTATTTGTTTATTTGGCAATTGAAAAGCTTGTCCTCTAATTTCTGCGACTTGAGGCTCACTTTTATCGCACATCAGAACTTTAGTTGCACGTCACAGGCACGCCATGTTCGGACACTAAGTGGTCGCTTGAAGAGCCGCAACGCGTCCATTGCCGCCGGGCGGCTGACACAGGCCGACTGGTTGCAGGTCAGCTTCCCAGGATCGTGTGAGGCCAGCGGTGCTCCCGGTGGTTCCGGCGAGCCTGCTGCGACTCGAGCACCGTTACTAGTCGTGGTCCATTGTCGAACGCCGAGTGCGGTGGGCACACCCACCGTTGCGCGCGCGCGCGCGAATGCCGGAACGTCTGGCCTTCACGCCGAGTGCGCGCGATACAGCGCAGCCGATGTGGTGACCTTGCACCCTGTGGCGTGAAGTTATGGCGAAGTTTGTCGATCGAGTTGGACCTGCTGTGTTCTGTGACGTTCGGTTGCTAGAGCTGTTGCGCGCCAGTATGACACTGTCTGGGCTTCGCAAGCATCCGCGCCACTGAAGATTAGATCTGTTCTGGTTATGCTTATTCAATGTTTGTTAGTAGAACGAAAAAGCACCTAATGATGAGTCACGTCCAATAACACACCAAAATTTATTGAGCAATAATGCACTACGATTTGATGTGCACCATTTTAAAAAACAAAATTCGCAGTTTGCCCTGTTGGAGTTGACGAGAGTTGTTTATTAGGGAGACTGCCTCTGAAGCTTGCTTGTCGAAGTGTTCTTGGTGGTGTGCGTCTCTCGAGAATAGTTTCGGAGACGCTTGTGTATGCATTTGATACCTTGATGCCGAATCCCCCTGGAGGTGGAGCGAGTGGTATCATTTGCCCACTCGGTACCACATAAAGCACAGGGCTGCTTTTTGCACGTAAGCTGCTTTTTTAACGAAATATGCAGTGAATATGACTAACATCTTTAGCATGATCAATGAAAGAACAATTTAGGGTAAGACTATAGCACCAAGCGCCGCAATATCTATAATATCGTACTATTTAATTTCCCATGACCCTGGCACTATCAGTGATCCACTGCACCAATATAGACCGCGCGGTGGAATAAGCCATAATTACATATCGACATACGTTGCGCGAATGGGCGTCGCCACATATTTTGGATACGGAACGAGAGGATTGAAGTCGATTTGTTTCATGTTGAATGCATTGTTCGTCATAGGTGTGATGTAAAATTTCACGAAGTTCATGAGGAAGGGATGCATCCCTTCCTCGCCAGCGCGACCCCCATGGCACGATTTAAAAGGTACATGTGTGGGTGTGGGTAGGTGTAGCAACATGAGAATGTGGTGAGTGAGCAGTTGGACTGCCAGAATAACCTGCACCGAATACGCTTCATGCAATACGCTTAATATACTTGGCTTGTGTTCCAGACCACAAATATACCACTTGTGATGCATATGTTGTTCAACTCGCACACCGAAATCCACCGGAATCCAGTGTGTGTTGGGGGGGGGAATCCACCCACCCCTCCAGTTTCCGGTAGTATCTCATAAACAGGCAGGGATATTGTAATTAAATCTTCGGATTTTTCGAATCCGTAAGAGGCTTACATGCAAATAAAAATGAATAACTTGGTAAGTATAGAAACTGCCGGGGTGTTAAGCTTACCCGGCTGCCGGCCAACTGCAGAGCGTCCATGGTCACGAAGGTTTTGTCGGCATAGTCGCGCGGTGGAACTATGCGCCGGCCAATCTCACCTCATTTGACCCTGAAGGCATTGACATAGCGTCATAGAAGTTATGCTGCAGCGAGTTCACCACAGCCGTAGTCTACCACCCACCCCCCTCTCCAGCATTTGTGCTTCTAGCTTCAGTAGTTTTCAAGATCTGAGGGTGGCCGAATGCCCCCTTGTCTCCTTATGTGAGAGGCCCTCCGTCTCTCGTGTTAAAGAAAATGCCAGTCCTTTTTATCTGAAAACGAACCATATGGTTGTACGGTGTCTAACTGAAGTAAGCGTCTCAGAAATGTGGCTTTGCAACAAAGATAATTACGGTGATACTCGGGAAGGGACACAAAGGCAGCTTATTTATCTTCATGTACTTTGCACTTTATCAGGAGTAGTAATCAGGAGAGTTTCATCATTGCGCCCGTTCGTCGCGCTACCCCTCCCCTCGAGGAAAGGAGTGTCAAAGGCCACCCGCGGTCTGCGCCCTAGGGCATATCGCCTCTGGGAGGACAGCTAGCAGGCTGTCTCTCTTGCTATTAAATTTACTTTATGGAGTGGATTGATCCCAAACAAATATCAAACTATCATTCGCGAATTATCACATGTCATGTCGGAAGAATACACACGGTACTATCCACGTATATCTATCGGTTACTGGGGACAAGGTCGGAGTGAAAAGGCGCGACGTGTCCCCTCAGCCCCCAAGGCACGGCTTCCTATTTAACGCGGACGGAAATACTTTCCCCCTGACCACCTGGTCGCCAGGGAATGTTCTACTGTATCCCCACCGCTCTGGGAGGATTGTATTCTGACGTTATCCTTGATTTACGCTGATCTGCACGGAGGGTCAACTCACTGTGGTCGTTTAGGTGGCAATCACTATTTGATCTAAACGATACTTGGTTCGTCACATGAGCAAAGTTGCGCCACTGAACACAAAACTGAAGGGCGTCCATTGAGTTCACTTAAAGTCTGGATTTTGAAGCTAGTCTGTATCACGGCGGATAGCTTGGCTGTATGTTAGTGTAAGGACCTAGTGCATTAGACGGGGAGGAAAAGGCATGGATTGTTACATGCATAGTTATCAACATGCCTGTCCTTGGGTAGAGCGATTGTCATTAATCACAGCCGCTTTCAATCCCAGGGTCCTGCATGACTATATTAAGAACCGATTTTTGCCGATTATTCCTGACCGTTAACGCAAGCTATGCTCCATATTTGCTGGCAAAAAAAAACTCTTTTTTTTACTGCCAATCCTGTCGGTCAAATGCCGGGTATGTGCCCCATGTCCCTGGCACTGCCCTAAAACATTTCCATACTTAATCTAACATATTTGCATTTATGCACACTTCATGACATTACGACCTAAAAACACTCTTAATGCATGCACCACTAGTCGTCTCACACATCTATTTAAGGACATTCATGCGCGACACTATCCATCCCCCAGAATTTGTCATATTCCACCTCCCCATCACGCGCGAAGTCGCCGGCGCCAGTGAGGTTGACTGAGCTGGGACGGTGGGTGGGTGAGGCTCCATGATACCGAGCAACACTCACATGACGTGGTGGGTGGTGAGCGGCCTCGATTCGGTCTTTCGACTCCTCCGTCCGATAGTGCCGCCATGGTGTACCACCGCTGCTTCCAGCGCGCGCCCTGCTGTCTGTGCCTGTCTCCCTGAGTGTGACTCCCCTCTCCTTCTTACCGTACACCAGTTTTAGTTGCCATCTATTCCCCGCCCAGTTTTCCATCCCCAGCAATTCACTGTGCTCTGAGTAAGAAGCGCGGGTGTTGGTTGGTCGGCCGTGCGCTATCCTAGTTTTGAATTTTACTGCGGCCATGCCTTTCCGATGTCGCCTGGAGCCTTCGTGGCGTTGCTCTTCTGGAGCTGGTAGCGACCTGAAATTTTCCGCCGGGGCTCGCCGACTTCAGACTTCTCCTCCCCTCTGGTTGTTGTCGGCGCAGGTGCGTGGGATGGTGCAGCGGAGCGTAGTAAACGAGGTGCTTAGCCCCGGTTTGCGCGCTTAGCTGCTACAGATCAATCTCTCCCGCCGATGATTGGCGCAGATACGCGACGTTTGAGTTCGGCTTGACTTGAAAGCATGTCATGGGAAGGTTGGTAACCGTGATCTGATCCGAGATCGTGCGGCCCGTCGGCTAGGAAAATCGCAAATTGTGTGGTGAAAGAATGTAAGCTTCCCTACATGTTGCCATAAACAAACTTAGTAGACGTTTGCGGCGCAGGTAATGCGTTTAATATGAGGTACTAAGTGATTCAAAGTTGTCCATTCCTTGCTCCCCATGACTAGTGCAATTTATTGACGATCGAAAGGTGCTGGCATGAAACTAGAGCTTCGAACTTGTGATTCGATATGTATGAGGCAGACAGGGGGATTGCAAGCGAATTTTGCATTCCATTTTTGCATACTTCTAAGCGTGTGATAAATTTGTGAGCTTAGCTGAAAGAAACAAACGCGTTCATCTCCACCGCCATCTTGGGCTCACAACTGCTTTTCGAGCAGATCAGCTTGATATTTTTGAGGGTGATGGTGAAAGTTTTATCCTTTTTGCCAAATGAATGTAATATGCACTAATTACCTGAGGTGGATTATCGTTTTCAGCCATAAACTCAGCTTTTTTAAGCTAAAAATGGTCGAACAGCACGGGCAATGTCTTCCGAAATGGACTGGTAAAGGGTATGCTTGTCATCAGACTCGTATCTGAAAAAGGGAGGACAACGTGAACAAGGTCCCATGATAAACTTTGGAGCCATTAAAAAGAGTAGAGGGGGAAACTCAATCGGTAAAAGGAGGATTAGAAGGAGTGTAGGGGCAAAGGTATATACAAGCATATCAAATGACATCCTAAGCAGCATGCTAAATGACATTGCGGTGTTTACGCGTGGAACTTCTGGATGTCCGTTGGGAGCGGACACGGATCCAGGAGTTAAGACGAGGGTCGAGAGGCACCCACAACGCGATAAGAATGATCTTCAGCTAGCTGGTTTGGTACTGCCCAGGGTCCCTCGACCTAACTTGACACTGACCAGGGTTCCACTGACTTAGTCCTCCCCAGGGTTAAACCACCTGACTTGGCCCTGTCCGGGGTCCCGCTATCCGACTTGTCCTTACCGACGACCACCTGCGGTGGGTTTAAAATCGATCTCCTAGCATCTTAGGGAACAACCGACTAATTCAGAACGATACAAATGCCATGCGATAGCCCGTGCCTATTCTTATTAAAGCACACCCCAAATTACTGACACGTTGCCTGGGAGGAACCAGATGACGTGAAAATCTTCTCGAGCGCCGACAAGTGTACACAAGCTTTGAGCTTCTCATAAATAAATCGTGCTTCAATTAATGGATGGTTCAAGCTTTCACAACTCTTTTGGATGAATGCCAAAAAGGTAACAACAAAATGTAACAACGACAACTTTTGTAATACTTGCCAATACTCCCAGGTCGCTGCAGGTGAGCATTTCAATACAAAAACGTTTCCGGAATAATCGGTGTTCCTTTACAGCTCACCCCTTGATTTCGGATCATTGATGTGGTATCCTTGTTATTTTGGTCATGAACGATCGCTACGCCCACATGCTGTACGTACATTGTCATCCATAAGGAAACGTGAGGCAGTGTCGAACCGTGGCGAGTCTTTATTTCCCGGAACTCTGGTGCCGAAACACCTTCATGCATCGCAAACGTTTCACGCGTCAGCTATCGAAGCGGGGACCCCAGGTCCATTTAGCCCAACCCATGCGCCGGTGTGTTATTGCGATAGAGCCACACCGACCTTGACCAGAGCCGTCACGCACTTCTCTGTCTCGAAGTCGAGCGCGAGGGACACGCTTGGCACGCTCGCCTGACCTCTCTGTACGCTGGCCGCTCAGCATTGTCATCAGACGGTGACGCCGCGGGGTCACGGGAAATGCCCCCAGCCAATCCCATCGGTCGCAGGATCACACAGGTTGTCCACGACCACCGTCCCCCCGGCGGTTGCAACCTCTGACAGGGTCGGCTACAGGTGACACTGGTACCTGTCCGGCCCGCTGGCGAGTATGGAGACAGACGGTCGGCTACAGGTGACACTGCTACCTGTCCGGCCCGCCGGGGTGTATGGCGACAGACGGTCGGCTACAGGTGACACTGGTACCTGTCCGGCCCGCCGGGGTGTATGGCGACAGACGGTCGGCTACAGGTGACACTGGTACCTGCCCGCCGGCGTGTATGGCGACGAGTCGGCTACAGGTGACACTGGTACCTGCCCGCCGGGGTGTATGGCGACAGACGGTCGGCTACAGGTGATACTGGTACCTGCCCGCCGGCGTGTATGGCGACAGACGGTCGGCTACAGGTGACACTGGTACCTGCCCGCCGGGGTGTATGGCGACAGACGGTCGGCTACAGGTGACACTGGTACCTGCCCGCCGGCGTGTATGGCGACAGACGGTCGGCTACAGGTGACACTGGTACCTGCCCGCCGGGGTGTATGGCGACAGTCGGCTACAGGTGACACTGGTACCTGCCCGCCGGCGTGTATGGCGACAGACGGTCGGCTACAGGTGACACTGGTACCTGCCCGCCGGCGTGTATGGCGACAGACGGTCGGCTACAGGTGACACTGGTACCTGCCCGCCGGCGTGTATGGCGACAGACGGTCGGCTACAGGTGACACTGGTACCTGCCCGCCGGAGTGTATGACGACAGTCGGCTACAGGTGACACTGGTACCTGCCCGCCGGCGTGTATGGCGACAGACGGTCGGCTACAGGTGACACTGGTACCTGCCCGCCGGCGTGTATGGCGACAGACGGTTGGCTCTGCAGGGCTTTCGCTGTGTCGTTGACCGCCGCTGACATCATCAACGCCAGTCCACACACCGCCGGCGAGGTGGGCCAGTTTCCTGGCGGCGTGATGGGCAGGAAACCCGCTTCGTTATACGGCGGTGTGTAGTGGTGATGCAAATTTGGGGGAAGTTCCTAGGTGTAATGAAGCAATTGTATCGCCGCTTACCGCGTAGGCACAAACTGGTTTATTATTTTTCGCATCGCCGCTTACAATATAAGTACTAATTAGTATTTTTAACCATATACCTACGAACTGGTTCTTTGCACTTACTTTGGACGTACGATAGTTAACATTTTAAGATTTTAATGAGATATGAAGAAGGTATCATCGGTGTCAAGAAATCTGAAAACTGTTGTTGATAAAATTTCGTCAAATTTGTCTCGAAGGCAAATTTAAGCAGATGAGATTTTCATACTCTCTTTGGACCAGTACGAGATGTCCAAAATGTTTCTACATGGATGGTCGTGATGTTTCGTGCCACAACCTGGAAAGTGTGAAACGTACTCAGAAAACAGATATTGCGACCATGCGACTCGTGGATATCATTACAAATATCCGACCTGAAAGGAATGCAAAGTAAGTCAGGGCAAGCAGCCCACAAAAGCGACCCTCCACAACACACGTTCGTGTTTTTTACATGTCACGAAAATGTGTAGCCCTCTCCAGCATTGGCTAGCCCTCTCCTTGGGCACATTGGGGTTGGGATCTCCGTTCCTCGCTCTCGCTAGCTGGCGAAGTTACACAAATCATTTATGGTTTTCGAAAACATTTTGTTTTTATAAGTTTTACTCAACGTCGTGAAAACATCCAGATCAAATTTGAATGTTTCTATATCGAACAAGTTGTTGGACCTACTTAGTTTCTCCCCGCTTGCGTGACCATCATATGTGTCTCGAAATAAAAGCAGCAGAATTACCGACAAAATCACCAATTTATTGACCCTCCCTTTTCATTATGAATGCAAACACGAGAAGGTTGTGAACGTATATCTGTATTAACAGGTAGCTCAAGTGTTTTTGCGTCTACGTTTTCCAGGAAGCCCATCCCTCTACCGAACTGGTACTTAATCCCTCACAACAAAATCCGCCAGTTCTGGGCTGCTTCAGCTCCAACATACACTTCGCATCACCAAAATGTGCACAATCAAACCTGCGGTCAGAACATAACTGGGAGCACGCGTCTGAGGAGCAGGACCGCGGTCCGTTGTGTGCGCCGTTTTTGTCCACGCACGGAGCGGAGCCGGGTGAAAGTGACGAGCGTGTCCGTGACGGCTTGCACCACACACTCACGGCCGGGCTGTGCTCGCCGCGCCGTGCGCCGTCACGTCGCAGCTCGCCCCGCCGGTCACGTGCTGCCGTCGGCAGCCGGCTGGCGCCCTGGACGCCCTGCTGAGCCACGGGCCGCGGCCACCTCTGTGGTCTGTCGGTTTGTCGGGTCGCTCCGCCCGGCAGTCCGGTCACCGGAGACTCTCGACACGGACCTTTATTGGCAAACTGTTTCTCGACAATCTACATGTTCTCAAGGCTCTCTCTCTATGTTCTCTTCCTCTCTCTCTCTCTCTCTCTATCTCTATCTCTATCTCTATCTCTATCTCTATCTCTATCTCTATCCCTCTCTCTATCTCTCTCTCTTTCTCCCTCTCTCTCTCTCTCTCAAGATGTCTGAGTTCTAGAAGTATGTCAACACTACACTGCAATACGTTTCAATCTCCTGAGTCACTGACCTTTCATATGGAGTTCACGCTTTATATGGCCAGTTGAGCGCATCAACTTTTGCTTGATCTTTTAAATTTGAGCATCCGAGAGTTAGAATTGATACCACTTGAAGAGGTTTTTTTTTCTCGCGACGAACAGAAAGGAGTGCTCGGAACGCTTCGCTGATGCTACATCATTGTCCCACCGCTACCTTACCTTCCTCAGACGTTCTCACAATTGATGGTGTACTAGCAGCTATGCTAGTACATCATCGTCTCACCACTGCTTCACATTCTTCACATGTCTTCACAATCGATGGAGTACTAGCAGCTATGTTAGTAGGCTATCAGTTCATCACTTCCTCACAATTATCTGCACCCAGTGCAGACATTTAGCTGATGATCCGCCATCGTTCCACCACTTCATTGCATATCTGCACCCCACGCCCTGACGCATATTTGATGATAAACCATTGTTCCACTACGTCATTGTATGTCTGTACCCTCTCCCACAACACATAGCTGATGATACACCATCGTTCCACAACTTCATTACATGCCTGTACTCCACGGCATAACACACAGCTATTGATACACCATCGTTCCACTACTTCATTGCATATCTACACCCCATGCCCTAACACGTAGCTGATGCTGCCCCATCGTTCCAGCACTTCAATGCATGTCTGCACCCACTGCCCTGACGCATGGGTGATGATACACCATCGTTCTATCACTTCATTACATGTTCGAACCCCACGCCATAGCGCATAATCTTTCGAATCATCGATTCGAAGCGAAGACTCTCACACGGGAGAAATGCGACATTGAATGTGACATGAAATTTGAGTGCATTTGTTTGAAGTATACAGATTCATCCACTTACCCAGGACCAGTAAGCACAAGAACGCGCCAAACCCCTTGCCCAGCACAGCATTAGCTCGGCAGCGCGGGTACCTCTATTGTTGGCCGTCGGGGAACTGAAGCCTGACCGGGATAGTGCGACCAAATACGTGGTCCGCGATTACCGTCGTTGCTTGTCGGGTCGGCTAGGATAACAGGGATGCAATCACTTCTGAATCCGGCATTAAATTGATGCTTTGTGTAGTGGCATAGAGGTAATGGAGGGCCCGAATTATTAAGCAACATCCCATGGCTTAGGCATTTGCTGTGCAAATCATTGGCGGATAATTCCGAAAATATCGATGTGGCGAACCAAGTGGAGTGAAACTGTCACCACTTATCTGCTTAGACACAAATTCACCATCTGTATGGTACCACCCACCTCTATACTGCTTAGGCACAAATCCACCATCTGCATGGTAATGACACATCCGCCGTCTTTATGGTGTCACATCCACCGTCTGTGTAGTGTCACATCCACCGTCTGTGTAGTGCTACATCCACCGTCTGTGTAGTGTCACATCCACCGTCTGTGTAGTGCTACATCCACCGCCTATGCAATGCCACATCCGCCGTCTGTATAGTGCCACACCCACCGCCTATGTAGTGCCACATCCGCCGTCTGTATGGTGCCACATCCGCCGTCTGTGTGCCACACCCGACTGGCGGTGACCCAGCGGTCGCCTCGTTCGTCTCGGTGGGCTGGGCTGCGCGCTGCTACGTGTGACGCGCGAGGCCGCCGTGGCGCCGAGAACGCTCGGCCGCCGCTCGGCCAGCCGCGCCGCAGCCGGCGCGGAGCCGCCGAGCAGCTCGAGGCTGAGTCTCGTGACGCTGGAGGTGTGGCAGCCGGCGCGGAGCCGCCGAGCAGCTCGAGGCTGAGTCTCGTGACGCCGGAGGTGTGGCAGCCGGCCCGAGCCGCAGACGGAGTATCGTGAGCAGGTGTGCGGACGGCGAGCAGCTCGGGGCTGAGTCTCGTGACGCAGGAGGTGTGGCACACTGTGACGGAGCTGAGCTGCGGACGGCGTGACGTGACGCCGTGCCGATGACCGCCTGCTGGTGCGAAGTGCACCGCGTTGTTGGGATGGAGTCCGTGGTGTTGATGAGCTATCGCCACGAGTGCACTTCAGTGAGGACGCCGCCGCGTGTAAGTTCGGCCGTGTACGGTCGAGTAACGTTGGTGGGGATGCCAGCCAGCGGTGTCTGTGTCCTCCGGGGATGCACTGTTCAGTGATTGGTCTGTGTGGTCGCCTCGGGCAACGGTCCAGCTGGAGGACCCGCCGCAACAGCTCACCATTCGACCCCGCGGCCCCTCTCGTGGTCTGCGGAACCAACTTGGCATGCGCTTGTACAAGCAAGCGAAGGCAGGAACCTCGTTCCAGTCTGCAAAGCAAGAACGTTTTCAGTGTTCTGCACACTGGAACGTGTTAGAGGTCGCATATCTGTATGCAATTAAATGGCGCAAGGGCGTGAGTTCCGTTGTGGTCTAGCGACATTCACGTTCATATTGTACAATTGTACGTCTCTTTAATCTTACCACCGTGACTTTCATCCAAGAAAGCGACATGCATCGCTGTTGACTTAGCGATGTACAATAACGCCTACCAGTATTATAGACCCGGCCATTCAGTACAAGCGAGTCCTCGTGGGCTTATCCTATATATCTTATATATCCTATATGTTGCACATGGTGAGAAAATACACATGAAGGAACCTAATGGTATAATAGCTAGGACCTGGGTGTTGTTTGAGGCTAACTTTTGTTCAGCATCCAATTACAGATATGCATCTTACTCCAATGAAAAAAAAACTAGCCTATCCATGACATTGCTGATAATGAATTGTAGCAATCCATAAGAACTTTCTACTGGTAAAATTCAGTTCTGTACCTTAGCGAAAAAAGTGAAGTGAAACTAGAAAATGGAATCAGTTTTAGCCAGCTGATGCCATCAGGGAGCTAAAACTAGCTTTGCCCAGCCGGCTTAGGCTATTATTTGAACCGGCCAAAACTAACGGACGGAATGAAACTTTCTGACCCCACTTCTGACTAGATTCTTGATAAAACTTAGCATCGCCTCAGCCTCAGCGAATGAATCTCGCAATTCTCTATGCGATTTTTGCGATAAGTTTTTCTTTGAAGATCATCTTGACTTGGTGTTTGTGCTGCCCGTTTGTTGTTTGTGTTCCCCGGTTGCTGTTCGTGTTGCCAGTTGTGAAGTTGTGCACACCTACGCTACAGGCATACGTATACAAACACCGCCTGTTGAACACATGCGAAGCGTAGCCTGTTCTGCCACCTTTGACATTATTTACTCGGTTGTTGGGTGGTGTGCAGACCAATGGAAATAGCTTCGTTGATCAAACTTAAGGTCACACGAAACAAACTCTTTAGTTTTCGATTCTGATGAAGATCTTGCCCCACAACGCCACTGCATGTACCTTTTCAATGAAAATGTCTGACTCTGAAGGATATGACAGAAAATAGAAATGAAGAATCTGTGTCGTCAGCAAAACCTCATCGGTGAGTCTTGCAATGGCGAATACGATGTGATTGCAACGCGATTTGTTATTTAGTTATTCGATGAAATATGGCGTCTCATGTTGTTGCGATATGGTCACTACACAGGAGCAAAATTTCGCCATTTATCGTGGAGGGCCAGCAATGCTGAGCTTGGCTAAGTGTCACATTGATTGTGTTACATTGCTCTAAGGGAAAACTATTCGAGGAATTTTGCATCGGGTGAATCACGGAGGCGTTCTAACCCTTATGAGATACCGGAATTCTAAGTATGTCGCTGAGACATAGCCATATGCTGACTCCTTTTTCGGCAATTTTCAAATAAAAAACGGCCACAGGGACGCCGGGAGTCTTTGCTACCAAATGAAAGCTATCACACTTATATCGAAGCTGACCGTATAGCAAGTTCAAGTGCGAAATTTTGTCGTGAATAATGACATCGTTCCGGACTCTCGATTACAAAGCCATGAGGAACGGCTGATCATTGTGGCCAAGCTGGGCCGGACTGTTCAACTTGGCCTTCTTCGAAATGCACCTTGGTAGATTTCACATAGCAAAGTATTGCCGTTGTTCAACAAGGTCTGATATGCCTCATTCTCCTGTCTTACCTTCGCACAAGGGCCGACTGTTCTCCGATCGGACTGGTGCAGTGTTTTTGTGATCCGGCCAGCGCTATCGAGCGAAGCGTGAACAATGAGCAGGGCCCAGTCATGTATCACGTCACAGCTCACGCCAAGGTCACCCCTTGCTAAAAGTCTCCGAGGCCACCTGGCCACATGTGCATGCTGTGGTAGATAAATGGCCAAATTGTGATTGAGGTTCCCCGAAGTATTATTGAATGAACACGTTCGTGCTGTTCCACGCGAGCTTGACCAGTGAGGAGGGTATTTTAGCACGGCATCATTTAAGATTTTGTGAAGAAAAAACGTCTTGTGAATGGTACTCATTTGCTTTAGTGCAATTTCGACCGAGGTCATGCCTTGTATTCACATGGCCAGTCTAGTAAATGTGCAGAATATAGAATTTATGTGCGGGACAAATGCCACTAAGGTCCATGGAGCAAAACCAGCACAGAACACAAACTAATGCGGTATAATGTTTCTGATTGGTTGTTGCAGTCTTGCCGGTTATATATTGCAACGGATATTAACTATAGTAACTCCGTTCAAATGGAGAGATTGATTATAAATTATCATATGGTCTACATTGAACAGACCTACCAGGTGGAAACCTGGCTTGAAGCTTGCTTGGAATTTAAGCTTTTTCGTTTTGCCAAGTAAGGTTGGCTCGGAATTAAGCTAATCTGTACTTGGGGCAAGGGCGGATACAAGGGAAAGCACGCCCGCACTGTGCAAGCCGTCCATCTTGTGAAAGGCAGTGCCTCTTCAGGGACGCTTGAGTGCACCCATTGAGTTCTTCAGCTGACCGTGTCCTCTGAGTACAAAAAGCGCGCACCTCTAGGAATACTTGAGTGCACGCCATCCCTTCCCTGCTGTTCCAACTTTTCTTAATCCCCGCGCAGAGCAGTGGTTGAGACCCTGCGGTTTGTCTCTGGTCTAAGGGCTGTACAAGTCTGTTGGGTCACATCACCCTAGAGCTTCGAAAGCCGCGCCGAAGGTCAGTTGGTTGGATCTTTGTTAGGGATGATCCTGCAGCAGCTCTTACCCAAGATAACTAAGCCGACTTAAAATGCGTTTAGCCTCTTTGGTCACCTGAAGCTGCCGGTCTGCGAATGGCGCGAACTAAGGGCACCGCAGACGGAATTCGGTTGCACACAATGCTACGGCAGATTACTGCACGCACTGGCGTCTCGCCCGCAACAGTTTGCGAGATGCACCCTTCAGTTGGAGGATCGCTAACTTGTTCTGATAGTCACTACAAGCAATGGCAGTTCGCCTCTGATTTGAGTAGGCCAGAGACCAGAGGCAGTTCTCCATCTGAATTGACAGGGTCAGAGACCAGGGGTGGCTCTCCATCTGACTTGGTGGAGCCAGAGACCAGAGGCGGCTCTCCATCCGACTTCACAGGGCCAGAGACCAGGAGTTGCTCTCCATCTGACTTGACAGGGTCGGGGATCCGGGATGGCTCTCCATCTGACTTGAAATGACGAGGGACGACGGATAGCTCCCCACCACCCATGTGCTGCAGCAAGCTGTTAGCATCCCTGTACCCCGACCGGCTATTGCTACCTATCTATACTGGCTACATGTTGCCACCTACGTGCCCCAGTTGCCTGTTGCCATCTGCACCCCTGCAGGCCATTAGCATCTGTATACCCCAAGCTCGTTAATAGCTCTGCACCCCAGAATGGTACCTCATCTGTGCTCCCAGATTGTTACCACCTATGTACCCCGACAATCAAAAAATGAATCGGAAGCATATCTATGTAGGCTGCTGGCACCTCCATGCCAATGCAAGGCTATTGCCGCTACTTCCGTGCCACTGCAGGTTGTTAACACCGTCTCTGTATTCGTGCAGGCTGCTACCGACTGCAGCGGCGAGATGAACGTCTGGATAACCACATCCTGCAGGTGCTGCAGTCCCGCGATCTGCGCGACTGCGAGGAGGCCTGCAACCGCGACCGCCACTGCGTGTCCTTCAACTTCAGGTCAGTTGTCGCTGCGTGTCATTCAACCTCAGATTAGTTACCGCTGTGCGTTCCTTCAACTTCAGTTCAGTTACCGCTACGTGTCCTTCAACTTCGAGCCAGTTACCTCTGCATGTTTGTCAACTTCGGGTCCGTTGTTCCCGTCTGTCCTTCAACTTCAAGTCTGCAGCGATAGCTGCACTTTCACGAACTTTCGGCAGGTAGTTTGATAATTGCTTTCTACGTGTTGAATCCGTTGTTGGATCTATGAACTATGTAGGGTTTGGGAACACAGGCAACGGGACCGACATTAATCCAAGGTGCACAGCTAAACATTCTCTTCTGGCGGTGATGCTGAAATACATCGAACTAAAAGACATCTAAAGGGAATGGAAGTTTCTGTAGGTTCGATAAGCTGGATTAAACAACTTGCCACAAATCTGCAGGTAAAAACATCTAGAAAAACTAATTACGTTGTTCAGAGATAGATCGAATAAGCTACTTGCATTCCAATGTGCATGGTCAGTATTTGCCTCCAACATTGTGTTTCATTGCCCACGACCGCATTCCATTGAGATGAACACTGTGCAGCTGTTTATGCAGCTGTTAACACTGTCCATCAGTTTAAATAGAAAGGGAGAACTCCACGAAGATATCTATCTCTGTGATCCATGATTGCATGATAATTCCTATTAGTCCAAGTGGAATCGCAGAGCAACAAGATAATTGGGTAAACAATAAATGAGCAACTGTAAATGTAAGCGTGAATAAGCAACTGTAAATGTAAACTTAAATGGGAAACTATATGTAAACGCAAATGAGGAGCTATACATATAAAATTAGACTAGCAAATGGAACTTTGAATAAATAAGTCACCACATCCAAATTCATGCAGGTGCTCAAAATATTGACATGGAACCAGTGTATGAGGTGCTTCGCCCTTTTATATTCCAATGTTCAACGTGGAGGAATCGAGAAGTTAACTAAGGTATACAAACGAACCTCAAACCTATTTATCACTGTCAAGAGTGTGAATGAGCATTGTTCTGTCTTGGAATTACAATTCAACGGACAATGCGCGCTGAAGATGACCTACGCTGCGCCCTGGTGACCTGTGCCGTTCCGCGCAGAACGGATCCGGTGCGGGCGGTGTGCGAGCTGACCGACATGGACAGCTACGCCCAGTACGCCGAGTTCCGTCCAGTCACTGGGTGGGACTTCTACGAGCGGGACGCCTCCTCCTACTGCTCCGGCTGGGACAACAACTACTACGACACCAACAACTTTGGATATGCCTGTGAGTTGAGGCCGCGGCCCGGCTAACACCCGTCCGGTCGGTCGTCAGATCGACCTTCGTCCGGTCCCAGGGCGGAGTGCGTGCGTGCGTGCGTGTGTGCGTGCTTGCGTGCGTGTGTGTGTGTGTGTGTGTGTGTGTGTGTGTGTGTGTGTGTGTGTGTGTGTGTGTGTGTGTGTGTGTGTGTGTGTGTGTTTGTGGGGGAGTGGCAGGATCTCAGAAGCAATTTCAAGAACAGAAAAAAGATTCCATTGGATAGCCCATGGCGATTACGGAAGATCACAACCAGAGCGGTTCAGTACATGTACAGAATGGTGTCACAACGGGCGCCGGTGACGTCACGGATGCATTGGTAAAATGTGCAATGTTCTGGAATCAAGAAGAAAATGCTCATCAAGCTGCAATTTAAAAGAAGTAGAAATATTTTTTTTTTAATCCTGATATTATAGAGTTGTCAAATTTTCAAATGTTCCTTTTATATTTCTTTTTGTGCAAGGTATATCACATTTATAAATGGAATTTCAAATTAGATTTATGGTTTTATCCTTAAAGACCGTAAGAGTAAAAACCTACGTCGTCAAAAACAAGATTCAGATATAATGAGATGGCATTTTTGCCAACTTGGCCGAGATAAGCAATCCAAAACAGTTTCATGTAATTATCTGTATTCGGAACCATGCAATATCTTCCTTTTTAGATGAAACCTCACATAGCCGGCTGTACGGCAGTGACCGTGAATGACCTGACCCCAATTTTCTCTTTTTTCAAAATATGTGAAGTTAATGTAGGAAAAGAGTCCCATGTTTCAAGGAGTTATCTCGGGCCGTTTCTCTGCTATCACTGAAAATGCACAGGCAGAGGGGTAGATTTCCGCCCCTCTCCCTTTCACCACGGCGGGGGTTAGCAAGTGGTGAGCTGGAGAGCCGGACCGGTATACTGTTAACTGCTGTTCTTGGTATTATTAGTAGTATTGTTGTTATCAATCTCCACTATCAACATCACCGTCATTGCGATATTAGTATTATGATTTATATATACATATATATATATATATATATATATATATATATATATATATATATATATATATATATATATATATATATATATATATATATATATATATATATATATATATATATATATATATATATATATATATATATATATATATATATATATATATATATATATATATATATATATATATATATATATGTATATACATATATAAACATGCATACATATATATATATATATATATATATATATATATATATATATATGTTTGTATGCATGTATGTATGTATATACAATTAACATTGTTAAAATTACTAGTTAGTACTACCGTTGTTGCGAAGCTTACTGTTCATGTTGATGCGACACTTTGCTGCTGACATGTGGACTGGCATTCTCCTCCTTCCTCGCATCTTGCATTTGTACAGACAATCGAATGCGTTCAAATTGAGTTTGTTCGTGCAGGGAAGCATGCGTGCTGCAAACCTACCTCGTCTACATCATAGTTTATCAGGTAGAATAATGCTTAATGAACTGGGTTAACTTCCCTGGGTGAAAGCCTTGCCGTCTGCGCCTGACCACACTGGCCACCTGATTGCAAATCTTGCCTGTTCACAAAGCGCGTTGCGGCGTACCAGGTGTGCCACTGACACGGCCGCTCGCTGCCTCTGATGTGCCCTCAGACTGTTCACCACGCTGGTGACGGGCCAGGTGTGCCACTGACACGGCCGCTCGCCGCCTCTGATGTGCCCTCAGACTGTTCAACACGCTGGTGTCGGGCCAGGTGTGCCACTGACACGGCCGCTCGCCGCCTCTGATGTGCCCTCAGACTGTTCAACACGCTGGTGTCGGGCCAGGTGTGCCACTGACACCTTTCCTCCTGTGCCGCTCGCGCCTCGCCTTGATGTGCCCTCAGACTGTTCAACACGCTGGTGACGGGCCAGGTGTGCCACTGACACGGCCGCTCGCCGCCTCTGATGTGCCCTCAGACTGTTCAACACGCTGGTGACGGGCCAGGTGTGCCACTGACACGGCCGCTCGCCGCCTCTGATGTGCCCTCAGACTGTTCAACACGCTGGTGACGGGCCAGGTGTGCCACTGACACGGCCGCTCGCCGCCTCTGATGTGCCCTCAGACTGTTCAACACGCTGGTGACGGGCCAGGTGTGCCACTGACACGGCCGCTCGCCGCCTCTGATGTGCCCTCAGACTGTTCAACACGCTGGTGACGGGCCAGGTGTGCCACTGACACGGCCGCTCGCCGCCTCTGATGTGTCCTCAGACTGTTCAAACGCCATTACGGGCCAGTTATGACACGGCCGCTCGCCGCCTCTGATGTGTCCTCAGACTGTTCGCTGCGCGTGCGGGAGAACACGCTGCTGAACGTGAACGCCGTGCGGCGAGACATCACCACACGCGACCTGGCGCAGTGCGAACAGGCGTGCCGCGACGAGTACAAGTTCCGCTGCGAGACGTTCTCGTTTGGGTCAGTGTCTGGTGCTGGTGAACGGGCGCGGCTGGCGTGTCACGTAATGGGTGGAAATTCGCGATGCCGGCGATGCACCCGCTGACTGTCTATTCTCTCTCCAGCGGACAGGAAAACTAGTATGGAGGGCTGTTTCAGGATGGGTGTATTAGCTGCCGCCACCGTAGGCGCACTCACTGCCATCACCACTAACACCTACCATCTGCCAATGAACACAAGTGCACTGCACCGCAGCGGAAGCACTACACGGTTTCCGCACGGAAACTGGCTGTCAAAGACCACCCACTTATGAAGTGGCACTACGGTCGCTGTCGACATTCTTACCATTTGCTCGCCCCTGCCTTCCATTGCCGCCCTCCCCCTGGCACTCACTTCCCCTAGCCCGTTAGGATCCTGTTATTTTACATCCCTTTGGTGTTGGATTTGTTGTGGAACATTGGCGTAGGACAATGTTTCCAAGTGCTTTTCGAAGTGATTATTATCAAACAGCACTATATCACGATCAGCAGGGTGAACAGAAAACATGGAAAATCCTAAATGAACCGAGAAACAAGAAAAAAAACTGGATCGAAACTTCCTGATGCATTCGCAGATGAAGATGGCAATGAAACAAAAGGAATTGTGTACCAAATGCATTTAATAATTTCTTTGTCTCTGTTGGAGAAAGACAGAACAAAAGATAGCTTTGATAGAAAAGGGACCCTTGTGCTGGCTGGCCTGATCAACGGGCAGCTCACCAAGGGAAGCCCAACATTTAAAGACCTAACGAAGGTGCATACAGCCAAGTGAGATAGGCTGCTGCTGCATCTGATATGGGGACGACAATTAAAAACGAAAAGAGAAAAATACAGGGCAACATTTACCATAGTGCTATTCAAACAGGATGTCATCACAAGCATTAGGCACACTAAGGTCCCTATGCTCCACCCATGCCCATCCCAAGGTCATCTTCCGACTCTATGGACCTGACTCACACTACCGAGCTTCCTCGTGCTTGAGAACTTCTGGTTGTCATGCTCACTTGGAGAGCTACCGATACATACAGGTGCCGGGGTGCGAGCTATCTATATTTTCGTCTCCTACACTGTGCCGTCCATGGCTACTATGACCAGAGAAGGATATGGCAGCAGGGGACGAGTAGTCTAGGGGTAAGTTGCTTGTCTCACGATCGAAAGATTGTGGGTTCGAGTCTCACCGGTCGCTGCTCTTCGCCCGCGACCAATCGGCGCGAGAGATTGGCGACGCTGCATGACTCAGTGGTCGAGGTGTCGCAAAACCAATAACCAACCAGGATATGGCAGCGCATACCAACATTTGCGCGAACGGGAGAAACAGCGCAGATGTGCACAGGACTGTGCAGGAACACGATTGCCCGCACAAACTGCTTGCACATCCAGACTCTATAGCTCGTTCCGTGCCCATAATATGTATGCATTCCTAGGATATTATACAAAAGTCACATTACCCTCCTTACTGACATACTGGAGGCGGCGGGCGGATGCTTCGCTACCTTCACCCCTTCCTGGCTCAAACAAGTGTATGACACGCCAACACCACAACACTTCTTCAATACTCACACAAAGCGAACATTCTGGGACGACTAGCACGCCATCTAACCTTTTATCGGCCAAGTTGCACATTCCAGGCCAAACTTGGGCTCACGTTTCAGCCATGGAAGTCCTCAAACAAGTCTTCGCTGACGTTGCAATGGGGGGTTCTGTACGTAGCTAGCTTCTAGCATTCTCGACCACGATTCGATTATGGCGGATGAACTTTCGGTTACAATTTGCACCTATCCGGACATCGCACTTCGAGCCTCACGCAAGACGACATGTGATGCACCAGAAGCACTCCAACGTCTCAGACTCCACACAGGACGCCAGGTGACACACTAAGAGCGTCCAGTCTTAAATCTCATATAGAACCCCAGGTGACGCACCAGAAGCACTCCAACGTCTCAGACTCCACACAGGACGCCAGGTGATGCACAAGGAGCGTCCAGAGTCTTAAATCCACACAGAACGCCAGGTGACGTACAAGAAGCACTCCAACGTCTCAGACTCCACAGGACGCCAGGTGACGCAATAGGAGCGTCCAGTCTTAAATACACACAGAACCCCAGGTGACGTACAAGAAGCACTCCAACGTCTCAGACTCCACAGGACGCCAGGTGATGCACTAGGAGCATTTCACCGTCTATTCACTCCTACCTATGCTCACATTGGCATCCATCTCTTTCAAATGTGAAGGAGGCCAGGGACGGATCCAAAGAGGATGCGAAGAAGGAGACCGCCCAATCCCCTGGGATCCGAAGGACATCCACATGGAAGTTCGACAGCCTCACAAGATGCTCGGCTGCCACCATTCCCTTTTGAATTTGTCAGCTGAAAGCCTCTCTCTAGGTAGAAATGGCGCAGGAGTATAACACCCTCTCCTCCCCTGAAAATCTCCTTAATCGGTGGCGTCCCTGTGTGAAAATGGTGTCCCCTCAAAGTTGTGTCTCCTTGGCAAAGTCCACCAGCGAGGGAGACTCAGCTACACTGCATTCGCTGTGATGGTGGATCGACTGTGAGTGGGGAAAGACCAGTTCACCATTTGTCTACCACCTCGTCGTGACGGTGAGCTACTAGCGGCGTGCGGTGACTGTCTGGCGTGCGTGTTCTGTCTCGCGAAATGGCCACTGATCGCAGTGTGGTGTACAGGGTGGCACCGGACGGGCGAACCTTCTCCTGCCTGCTCACGGACCTCCGCATCAGAGAGAGAGGAGAGAGGTGTCACAGTGTGGGAGCTGATGACGGTGTGTGGTGTACAGGGTGGCACCGGACGAGCGAACCTTCTCCTGCCTGCTGACGGACCTCCGCATCAGAGAGAGGGAGAGAGGTGTCACAGTGTAGGAGCTGATGACGGTGTGTGGTGTACAGGGTGGCACCGGACGAGCGAACCTTCTCCTGCCTGCTGACGGACCTCCGCATCAGCGAGCTGTCTCCGCGTGACATGGAGCCCCGCACCAACTTCCAGGTGTTTGACTTCCACGGAAACGGTCGCGAGTGCGACCGGCCCAACGACATGTATGACTACAGGTGAGCCGACCTGTAGTGTGGCCCACAGCCGACCGGCGCTGGCGTGTGGGCCACACGTTCGCCACATGTGTTCACGCCACGTTCACAGCAACACCGCACGAGTACCGAGCGTTTACGCCATGAGCACATCGGTACTGTTTACACATCTTGGCCACATGTGTTATGCCATGAACACATCGGTACTGTTTACACATCATGGCCACATGTGTTTACGCCAGGAACACATCGGTACTGTTTACACATCATGGCCACATGTGTACCGACCGCTGGCGAGTCGACTGTCGCGATAATACCGCCAGAACCTGCGGTTCGCGAGGAAGCGCCAAAACACCGTCGGGTGAATCGCACACTTCTCTCAGTATTAGAGCGAACCTGAGCGGAGGTCTGAAGTCTGAAGTCGTGCCACTCAATGGCGGCATGCTACCACTTGCCACCACATATACACACTGCGCCGTGTCCTGTGTGCAGGGCCGTAGCCAGGATTTTCTCAAGGGGGTCCTACCAAAAATAAATGTGTCGAAACGGCGAGCACTTTCGGCACGAGAAGCACACTGAGCCATTTTGGTTGATGAAAATATCAATATTTATTGTATGACATAGTGTATTTTTGGTTGGTAAGGAGGGACATGTTCAGACCTTTGCTGTGCCTCAAACCTTGTGTTACACGTCCACCACCACATCCATCGTGAGCAGTGCCCGATATGTCACGTGTCCACCACCCCACCCACCGTGAGCGGTGTCCGATATGTCACGTGTCCACCACCCCACCCACCGTGAGCGGTGATCTGTCACGTGTCCACCACCCCACCCACCGTGAGCGGTGTCCGATATGTCACGTGTCCACCACCCCACCCACCGTGAGCGGTGTCCGATTGTCACGTGTCCACCACCCCACCCACCGTGAGCGGTGTCCGATATGTCACGTGTCCACCACCCCACCCACCGTGAGCGGTGTCCGATATGTCACGTGTCCACCACCCCACCCACCGTGAGCGGTGTCCGATATGTCACGTGTCCACCACCCCACCCACCGTGAGCGGTGTCTGATATGTCACGTGTCCACCACCCCACCCACCGTGAGCGGTGTCTGATATGTCACGTGTCCACCACCCCACCCACCGTGAGCGGTGTCCGATATGTCACGTGTCCACCACCCCACCCACCGTGAGCAGGGTCCGATATGTCACGTGTCCACCACCCCACCCACCATGAGCAGGGTCCGATATGTCACGTGTCCACCACCCCACCCACCGTGAGCAGTGTCCGATATGTCACGTGTCCACCACCCCACCCACCGTGAGCGGTGTCTGATGTCACGTGTCCACCACCCCACCCACCGTGAGCGGTGTCCGATATGCCACGTGTCCACCACCAACACTAGCCGAGTGTCCGATATGTCACGTGTCCACCACCCCACCCACCGTGAGCGGTGTCCGATATGTCACGTGTCCACCACCCCACCCACCGTGAGCGGTGTCCGATATGTCACGTGTCCACCACCCCACCCACCGTGAGCGGTGTCCGATATGTCACGTGTCCACCACCCCACCCACCATGAGCGGTGTCCGATATGTCACGTGTCCACCACCCCACCCACCGTGAGCGGTGTCCGATATGTCACGTGTCCACCACCCCACCCACCGTGCGCTGAGCCTGTGACGCTGCCGGCCCGACAGGCACGGCCACCTGGAGACGTGCTCCGGCCGGCCGTGCGTGCGCGGCCCGTGCCGGATCGACCGCTCCGGCGGCTACTGGTACTGCTTCACGGACAGCGCCGAGGCCGTCTGGGACTACTGCTGCGACCCGGACAGCCCGTGCCAGCCCGACCCGCAGATGGACATGCAGACGTGCGTACTCTGCCTCAGCGCGGCACCCAACTACGGCCAGGGGATGCGGCCACGGTCCACGCCGCAGCACCGAGCCACGGCGGCCGGGGTCCGCGCGCAGCATGCGTCTGCCGCACTCCAACATATTTGTGGACTTCATAATGGCTTTGACCGTTCTCTTGAAATGAATTGTCAGCTGCTCACGCCAGCTGGGAAGTTGCTAGAAAGCCAACCCACAACGTTTCAGTTTTGTGGGTTGGCTTTCTATGTTAGCTGTTATGATAGCTGTGCTAGTTGTTTCCCGGTTGGCTTTCTATGCTAGTTGTTATGACCGCTAATGAACTGAAATGATAAAATCGTGTAGTTCGGTTTGATCCGTGTCCCGAAATGCGATGGCTCTTCCGTGGCGAGATGTTAGCTGAAGGAGAAATGGCTGTGTCGTCTGGGGAGCCACCATGTTCGTTGGATGGTGGGATGGCGAAAAACGCCGAGTAGGCGATGTTTAGCATGGGTTAGGTGCGTACTACTATCGGCCTCCTTTGTGCTTATTTTTTTTAAAAGATTGATTTCGAATTGTCGGCGAGGCTTTACAGAATCATCCTCAGTGCTGAACGCAAGCTTGTTGCATTGGTCCTGACCCCACCTCCGGATCGTAAATTCCATTTATGTAGCACAAATTTGACTAAGACATTCACGCACCCACCTAGTTGTCACGACCACCTGGGCATTGCGACCCGACCTTGCCTGGCCAATCGCCGGCTGGGCATCTCAACCGGAAACGCTAAGAGAGAGTGCCTGGAGCGACTCGAACCTGCTGTGCCAAGGCGGGGAGATCTGTGCAGGACAACGCTCCTTGCAGGGGAACGCTCCTTGCAGGGCAACGCTCCTCGCAGGTTAGCTGGGTGGATACCCAGCTAATAGGGAAGGAAAATTGGTGCTGAGAGTTTATAGCGGTTATTTCTTGGTCCGGGATGGAGTTGCTTCACCGTCTGGTTGGTTGGTTGGTTATTAGAGTTCAGGGGCGCATCCACTGCGTCGGTCAGGCAGCTCCCACTAGACCGTCTGGCTGCCGCTGACTACGATACTGGGGACATGGGAGGAGAATGCGTGTGCACATGTGACGGGGAGAGATACAGGAAGGGAGAAGAAATATGTGGCACAAAGGCGTTCACGTGGACAACGTCAGCGCAGCTGAGAAAATCCTCAGCTACGCCGGCGACGAGAGCACGCGTGGGGTCGGTGTCCGTGTAGCTGTCTCGCGACTGCTGTACTGGCGGTGCACTCGTGCTCACCGCTGTAGCCGGGACGTCCCGCCACCCCACGTGACCTCACGTCTCACCTGCTGCAGGTGTCACGTGACGCAGCAGCGCGGCCTCTACCGCAACGCCGGCCTGGACACGGCGTGGCGGCCGTGCTCGCACCAGCAGGACCGGTTCGCCTATCTCACGCGCAACAGCACCGACCACGCGGTGGACGACCGGCAGGGAGGCGCCGGCGACGCGACGGCCGCCAACGACGAGGCGCTCGCCCACAACCAGCTGCTCGAGACCATCGACCTGGAGAAGGAGCGCAGCAAGCCGAAACACTGAGCCGGCCGGCGTCCGGCCGACAGACGGCAGCGGCATTATCGTGACAAGGGCGCGGACAGAGGTGCGTCCGGCGCGCCGGCCGCCACACCCACCTCCTACTGTCTCGGCACGGCCGTCGTCACGAGGAGTCGCGCGCGCGCCGGCGACTGCCATCGCCTTCGCTCCAGAGCCACGCCCACGCGTCCACCGACCACGCCCTCGCGTCGACCGGCCACGCCCACGCGTCGACCGGCCACGCCCACGCGTCGACCGGCCAGTTTTTGCGTAGATCGATCCGACTCGACCGGCCACGGGCGTACGGCCGCGGTGCGAGCGCAGCCGACGCGCGCGCAGCACTTCTGACGGCGTGGCGACGGCGGCGAACACTTGAGGTCGCCGTCGCCTTCTCCGATCGCTCATCGAGGCGCCATCAAAAGCCTCCAAACGGCAATAGTGTTGCTGATGTCACGCACCGTAGGCCGAGGAACAGGCGGTCCATTGTCTTGTATGCGCACCGTAGAGTGTACAGTGTATGTGTGGAGCGAATTGGGCGGCCTGCGTGGACACGTGCCGAGATGGGGTGCACGACAAACTCGTCAGCTGTTGATAGTATTTTCAGCCTTTATCGCCGTATCCGGTCGGGCGTCACCCTCCTCGGCGCCTCCATTCACGATGATGCCCTTCTGTGACCACACGCTTTCGAAGGCCGCTTGTCTTAGTGGCCCAGTGTCACGCTGGGATTGAATCGACTAGGACGCCGTTGGTCAGGTGGCACTTGTCAGTTGTATCAAGGCCTGCACTGGGCTGATCTAGTTGCTGTCGAGAGCACTCGTGTCCTTACTTCCTCCTTGATTCAGTAGTCTTCAAATAGTTTAAGTAAGTCCAAACTTCACAAGCTCCGGAAATGCTGAGTGGGTGAATGAACTTCGCATGCGCCAACACTAATTGGCACTGACGTGCCGTACCTCTGCCACAGTGGCATACGTGCCACCGCCACAGTGACAGTCGCGCACATCGTGATGTACGAAAATACAATTAATGCATCAGACGCATTTTGCGTTTGACGCTGTAGTATGCGGGGACGCACACTTGCTTGAAGCCTGAATATATATGGATATACATGTACATATATGTATATATACATATATATATACATGTATATATATATATATATATATATATATATATATATATATATATATATATATATATATATATATATATATATATATATATATATATATATATATATATATATATATATATATATATATGCATGCATGTGTGTGTGCCTTTGTGTGTCGTATCGTAGGATAAGGGAGCAAAGATGGGTGTGTCCACTGGCAACATCAGAGGGGATAGGGGGATTTTAGTAAGAAAATGGCGCAAGCTGGGTATATTGTCGATCGGGGACGCGGTGTGATGAATTCATGTGATGTGAGTGAATTGTTTTTGGCCTTAATGCATGGAAAGGTGTGGTAGTCGCTGAAGAAGCTAAAATAAAGATGGCGAAACGTCTGATGAGGCTGAGTTTGATTTATCGCCTGTACATGCATGTGTGTGTGTGAGTGTGTGTAGATGTGGTAAGGGGGAAATCCATGAAGGGAAACCGGGTCTAGTACATGGGATGATTGATGCAAAAACGTTATTCCAAAAGTATGAAACCGGTTTTCATGGATACCACACATATTGCTACAAGCACGGTCTTCTCACGGAAAAAGCAAGCGCCGGTCGTTCCGACACACGATTGCGGAATGGCGACGATGTGGCATATTTTAGAGCGAAAGTCAGATTTCAAGGTCTGTTTCGTCCTTCATTTCTGATTTGTCACCCACTTGATCAATTTTAGGTGTATGTTGTCATTGCAATATGCTCTTTGCTTTTCTATGGTGAAATGCATTTATCGCGACTACCATGAAAGTGCGACCAAGAAGGGCCCTTGTGGCTCATAGTTGCACTAATCTTTTATGTCTTTATCGTTTGCCGCTACACCGTGCTTTCGATGCTCCATAACATGTTGCAACACGCACCAGAAGATCTACGGGTTAACTGATAGACATAAAGACATAAAAGATTAGTGCAACTATGAGCCACAAGGGCCCTTCTTGGTTGCACTCTGTACACTGAACCAGTTGCCCACCAAATATGTCAATCAGCCCTCCCTGTAATACTGAAAAGCAAGCCCTCTATTCTTATAATGATTGTCTATGCTGTTTTTAAAAGATGTTCAATGTGCTGCTACTGACAATGTTTTCTGGCAGCTGGTTCCAGTGTTCACTTCACCCTGTTGGTGAAGAAAGTTTGGCTTAACCTTGTTCTGCTGTGGTTTACTTCGCCTAAGTCTTTTTGCAGCGAGATATGCTCATCTTGACCTGTTATTGCCCCAAAGACCTTCAAATCTGATACAGCCTACATCAACTTAATCAGCCTGTGTGAACATTAGTCAGTATCATCTTTGCTTGATTTGAAACATTACCTATTATGCTATATTACCAAACTCAGATACAATTTTTGGGTGATATGCTGTCTCCAAACTGAACAGCATGCCTTTGCAGAGGAACCAAGTGGTCTCATTATGTTGAGCACATTCATAAGCATTGTATTAGGAAAAGGAATTCCTTGATATCATAAATTACCTAAAACTGCAACTTTGCCGGATAAGCGGAATCAGCATATTCCGTATTAGATACCTAATAGGGAATACACCTGAATTCCCATCACTAATTAACGACAGCAAAAGTTACCTTTAACATTGCAACTACACACAAGACAACCCACGACAGAACACTATACAAAAAACTACAACTAAAACGCACGTACATCGAACATAAGGAATGGCAGACATAAAGCCAAGCATAAAACAACCTACGAGGGAGCTATGTATACAATTGCTCTATTTATGATGCAACTGCGCCATCTAAGAATTTGAGAAAATGAGTGTCCCTAAAACGCTGCATTCGTGATGGTCGTCGCCTAATTCGCAGCCTAACTGAGGATGATAAAATGACAGCTCAACACGATTCCAAAAGCACATACATGATATTATATGATTTAGAAAGTGAGGTTAACTTAAAATATTTCCATTTTAAAATGCATAAAACCATTGAAACTGCCCAAAAGTGGTACCCCAGATGACGTCATTTGTACCATTCGAGTCGACACGCAGGAAGGCATGGGGATGACAGGGGCCTGATAGGGGCAGCAACAGTTATTTGTTTGTGAAGCTGTTCGATTCGAAAACTTTGTAGTTCAGAAGAGTTGAAATTAAGAACCAGTTTTCGTACAAGTGAGGCAAACCCTAGGACTATCATTACTAAGCAAATTAAACTGCCCTACAATTAATACCGTGACACGGATTTGCCTACATTTGGGTAATCTTCCAGAAACATCTGACGACGGCTTGGGATGCGTCACTGTAAGCTTTCGGCATTAATGCCACACAGTCGATAAGTATTATTTTTAGCAGGGAGCACATGCAGCAAATCATCGAACGTCCTTCCCAGTCATAAGTGTAATTTGCGTGTCACCGAAACTGGCGCACTTGTTACATATAACCAAAAAAGGTTGTTGCTGGACTAGCTCTGACGTACGCAATGACTAGAAGAGGTGCAAATTGCATTCATTTCCTTCTTTTGGGGCTAGGATAGACTACGTTCATTTAAGTTCGGATCAGTTAGATTAGGTTAGGTTAGGCTAGGTTAGGTTAGTCATATAGATCATTTAGCCCTCTGGCAAGGAACCCAGTATTTAATCAGTATCTTGTGATGACCTTTCCTCGATGATTCGATGGTAAAAGACAATTGAAAGTTACTTGTTTTTGGTGTTCCGTTAGGATAGGTTACTTTGCATTTGGCTAAGTTACCCTAGGCTAAGTTATTTCGCATTAGATAAGCAGGGACCGATCACATTTGACTGGCACTGACTATTTTTCCTATAGATTGTGCTTGTATTTTTCTACCTACATGTTTCCAAGCAGCTTGTGTTTTCCTTTCTCAGGTTGTATGTAAACAAAGCGCACTGCTAGAAGACTAGGTATAGAAACCAAGAACATGGAACTTTCGGCTAGTTTTTTATCGAATCATCGAAGAGAGACATGAGGGAGTTGTGAAACAGACGGGGCGTGGCACATGGAAATATAGGCGCATAGAAATATGGCAAGCATTCATAATGCAAGCCTGTTGTCTGTAATAAAAGGCAACTGACTGTTCTGCATAACAAATAGGAAATTGTAAAAAGCGTATAAATTTGCACCTCTTCCTTCAGTTTGATGTCATGCCTAGTCTTCTAACAGTCTGTTTTGTTTACATAAAATATTGAACCTTGAAATAGTTGGATACACTTACGGCAGATTTCCCCTTGCAGCTTTGTTGGTCTGCTCCGTAGCAAGTGTGGGAGTGGAAGGCTAGGTGGTAAGTTGTTAGTGAAATGAGTGTAGGAGTGAAGAATTGTTCCCCTTTGAGTTTAATATAACATCCAGATGCAGAAAGTTGGGTGCACTCGGATAGAACTACCTATATGGAAATAGGTTTTGCTGGATTGTGCTAGCGTAGCCAAGCCAGATTCCCCGGCTTGGAGTGAGGATGTTGGGTAAGAGGTAGGTATGTACATACACAGGTCCTAGATAGGTGCCTATCTATTTACCTACCTAAGTAGGTATCTACACGGGTGTATGCTTCTGAAAATTATTGGGAGGGTACAATATATGAAGGCAATTAGTGGCAAAAATGTGTTGGGGGGGCATAGGTAGTTACGTACCACATGGGGTCCTTGCTAAAGGTGAAATTTTTCAATTTTTGTTCTTGTTTTCAATTTTTCATCTGTTTTTAGAAGAAAGTCCTAATGAAACATAACCTAGCCTAGTCCCTTTTTACTTACACAGGTAAATCATGTAGTAAACTGATCCCATGAATAGCTTAAACTGCAATAATACCAAATATTTCAGGTAGAAAATCAGTTCTTATAATTTATATATGTTAAGTCACTGAAAAACCTGCATTCTCTCAATTTGTGTCATCAGATCTTAAGGAACAATATTTTGCTATGCCTTGCACCAACTGCATGACAAAATCACAAGCATTGCTAGATATTCTGCAAAGTTCAGGAGGTTCAGACCCTCATGGCTTAGTTTCCTACTGGTGCTATTTTGTCATTTTCTATATGCAATCTGAAAAATTGAATCACAGCTGCTTCTAGTTTGGTGAAAGATCTTAAACTTAATTTCACCTCTCAGCAGCTGATTGTTTTGCATGTCCATCCATTCATTTGAATGCTCTGCATTGTTTGTTTTGTTTTATGTTGTGGGTGATGAGGTTGGCTGAAACTATTGTGATGGATTATTAGAGTAAACCCTAGTCTTGTGCTGTGATAATAGAACATCAATATGTAGTACCTTTATGCCATGAATGCAGTAGATATTAGCATCTTAGCATCCCGGTTTTCTGCATAGACTCAATGACCCTCAAATTATTATCAGCAAGTAAAACTCCAATCCACACAGTATTGAAAATTAATTGTTCTGTTTCCTTGCCAGGTAACCAGTGGAAATTTGCACCTTTCTTTCAATGGAACGAGCAAAAACTCAGCAGGCTATGGAGAGTGGAAAAAGCAGCTTGCCCGAGAAGGATACAATTGTTATTCAAAGGTAATGCATCCTATATTATATAATACTAAATACAACTGCTGATGTATGCTCAGTTTTGTACATAGTGAGCAATGTATTAACCCATGCTTTGGTCTGGGATAGTAGTGACATCTTGTGTGGATGACTGTGTTATTATGTGCTCAGCACTGTGGTTATTTTCTTTGCACCCAATGACAATCCACTTCAGTTTAACACTTAGATGGTTTTGGTAGTGTGACATACCACATTGATGTTTGAGATACATATGCCATGCTTTAGTTAATGGTGGGGAGAAGGTTGGCATTTGAATCCACATTTTAAAATGGTTATGTTTGCTGAAGTACATTTTGTTTCAGCATATGTAGTAATTGGTTACAATGGTACTGACTTAGTCACCTACTGCTATTGATATGTGGGTTTGACACTCAGATGTCACTAATTTATGCACACTGCTGAATTTTTATATTGATAAAGCATATCATTTCATGAGGTTTCATGGGTGCTGTATGTGAACTATGCTTGGTGCACCCTAAGCCCAAATGAACAACAAACCAACCAGCTGAAGTTGGTTGCACTTGGATCAAAATAATTATGGAATATCAGATGCCATGCATATAATGAACATACAGTACCAGCAGCATGAAGTTGTGAGATTTGAGTGGAGACCCCCACACTTAAGGAAAATGCTTTTTCTGGATTGCTTTTACTTTTGGAAATCAGTGACATTTTAATTTTTTTACTACATTCCCTGAGTGAGTTTGTATCTTTATGACATGTATGACTTCTGGCAGCAGCACTGCCAACTGGTAACTGCAGCATATGCACCCACTGACATCAGCATCAAACAATCAGCAAAAGCCATGGAAAGTAACTCATCAATATGCATGGTCCATATACATCTTAGCATTATAAATACATCAATTTGCTTTTTTTACATCACCTCTCATCTCCACTCTACAAAAACGAAGTACAGGACACTGTATGAAAAAATGCATGTATGGTATGCATAGAAAGACCCACAATGCTTCCATGGCTACTTCTTTTTCTTCTTTAAAAAAAGAAGGTATTTAGTCAGAACTCAGGCCAGGGTTTGCACAGCAGGGTTTGTTGTGCAAACCCTGGTCCTACCACCTGATCCATCAATTCTGGCTCAAGAGCAGAATCTTGACTCATATTTTAATGTGCTGTCAATGCATGTTAATGTCTATGCACATAAACCCACACAGCCACTCTGGAAATTATGTCTTGAGTTTAGTCAATCAACATTTGAGTTTATGAATTAATCAACACCTTACCAACATATGGAAACTTGATGTGAATAGCAACTGAACATCACCTGCTATTACTATTTTCATGGCATTTTGCTCATGTTATGTTGTGTCCTGGTAATTGGTGCCAATAACTCACAGGCAGGTATCTTAAATAAAGTGCTAGCTATGAAAGGTGTCAGCTGCTAGTTGCTCAGAAAAAGTGGGATGGAAAAGGACAGGTGACTTATGAACTTCTCCATGTCCAAATATATCCACTACAAATATTAATGCATCCTTTCTGCTGCTTCCATCACCATTTTTAGTTTCCATGTCCTAGTATGGTATATTTTATAGCAATTTAGGGTTAATCGGTTTGATTCCGTGACAAAACTGTGCTTGAAAATGCTTTCTCTTGTGGTAAAAGTTGCAATACCAAAATATAATCACAAGCCTAAAAGTTGGTGTTTAGTTTCCTGACCGGAGTGTGCTCTCTGGCTGGACTGTTTGCTGCATTGTGAGTGAATTCTCTGCTGCCAGGTACGACGAGTTTCGTCGCAACACAATGTCGGGGACAAGGACCCAAGACCAGTTCAATGCTGCAGTCAACCTGATCAGGGGACTGCCCAAAGATGGTCAGTGCTGCCTCACTCCTGCCCTCTTGAGAAGCAAAGCCAGCAGCTATGTGCCTTACAGCTGGATCTGGGATGCTTCATGAGCTGCAAAGAAGTTTGGTTGCAGTGTTGCCAACAAGGCTGGCATAATCTGGTCAGATCCTCACAATGCATGTCAGAATGGGGTGGATGCTGCATGGTTCACTATAAAAACTCTTTCTTTAATTTTCAACCTAAGCATTGCACAATAATGAATGGTGCATCATCTGAGTGCTTGTGGCGAATAAGGTCCAAACATGATTCTACTTTATTTTTGAAGAATTCTAAGTTCAAAATGTCATTGTAGAAAAATACAAATGTTTTTTGGAATGCATTTGATATGGCATATTACAGCAATTTAGGTCGAGGAGCAATTTTCATACTATTTGGGCTATGAAAACAACTATAACAACGATATTTAAATAGCTTTTCACACCTTACCTTGACCTGTCATCAAGTCCACAAACATTTTTGGATGTGGTCCTCTTTGACCTGAATGGTCTTCTACGAACTGGGTTTGACATTTTCACGTCAGATGCAAGAACAGATCACAGAGAAGATTTTGCAAATCTCGCGGTGCGATGCTCGACCTTGTTCTGTTGCGCGAAATTCATTGTGGAGAGGGGGACTTGGCGTAAAATGACCCCCTCCGAGACGAGGTAGGTCCATATAATTATTGGCATGTTTACATGCTGTCATGTAGTGAGAGCCCTCCAGTGTAAAATAATTGACTATGTGGCCTGGAAATTCACAGTTAATGGAATTGTGCTATTTCATCCTTGCCTTAAGTTTTTACCATTTTGCCACCTGTGTCGGCAGTCATTACACACAACTGCTAAATAATGTAAAATGCATGTGACTGAAGTGAAAGGCGTTCCACTTTTTTAATCCTGAAGTGACGATCTTTTATTTTCTTCCAATCTTTCACTATTCCCAAGCAACTTCTTTCTTCATCTGCACAGTTAATGGTGAAATAATTTTAGGACACTGGAGCCCTCTGTTAGATTCTACCTGTATGTGTGCCTACTCGATAGTTTAAGCTGGTTGCATATGGTTGAAGCAGACAATACAAGAGTTGATTGATGTCAAACCACGAATGCATTTCAGTGATAATGGGTTATCTTGGATATTGCTCTGTTGCAGGTATTGGAGGTACAAAATAATAAATGAAGACTCATTTTCATTTCCTATAAAATTATACTTACAAATGCTAAATTGGGTAGTATGTACATCGCTATTAAGTAGCCTGCATGGATTTACAGCACATGTTTTGCGAACAGTCAATCTCTGGTGCCAAAGTAATGCCACTATCATTGGTGCTTAAGGGAAACAATCAAATTGGATGAAAACATTTTTTTAAACATCGATCATTAAACTGAACATCTCTGTATCGAACGTTCACGACGCCGAATGGTTTTGTTATAAACGAGGTGTGGCGAAGTTTTATTTTCACATGTAGTAGATTGGCGGGACAGTGCGAGGGACACGGTTCATCTCAGCCTGACACGAGACATGACCGTCACCATTCCAGGACCTATTTTACTAACTGCGGAGGATTGTCCTAGAAGTCGCTAGCACTGGAATGGATTTGACAACAGATGAAATAACCCACGAAGGCCCAATCTATTATCATCTGAATCATAATCCTATGTGAATTCCATATGCAGTCATATTGTGTGGAAATCTTCAATGCCATGATATGAAAATAATTGAGCTATCCTAAGTTCGTTATCTGATACTGAATTGATTGTTAATTATTACCAAGTTCAAGCTGATAGCAGCCTGATGTGCGAGTTCAGTATGATTTCGATAAAAGAAAAGGTCGCTTTGTCAGAGACTATCCAGGTTTGTATTGGTATGGTTTCAGGATAGTGCTATCCCCTAAAGCCACGACGTTCCTTCACGATGTGTCCCTAATGGTTCGGACGACAGGCCACGAGGCAAAGGTTATCGTGGCCTGGCATCTAATTTTGTATTATTATTATTAAATGCGTCCACCTTTTATCTTTGCTACACTCACGCCAGGTGACGCAGCACCAAAGCGTGCTGTTCGCATGGTGGCGTGCGCCGGATCCATGGCTCGGCGTGCACTGGGTCCGTGACGCGGCGAGCACTTGATCCGTGACGCGGCGTGCACCAGACACATGGAGTGGTGGTTGGCACCATAACGTTCGTAAGGTCTGTCGACGATGTTGTTGGCTTCGGTAGCTCCGCAGGTCCTGCTCTATGCGGAGCTAGTTGTGTGAATCAAGTATTAATTGTGGCGGTTTTAAATTATTTATTTTGTGGAGCAAGGTGTGCTATCAGTGATCAGACTGTTTCGGGCCAGTCTGAATATAGAAGCCGATGGTCTGGGATCAGGGTCGGCGCGGGCCGGATGGAGAACAATGCGTGACCAATTAAGCATTTTACAGTTTCTGGAAGTGACGTGCACCTGTATCACAGTCGATCGGCAAAGGAAGTTGTATTTGATGCATGCCATTATGTGGGTGCGGAGTTATCTTCCCCGATTTCCCGATATCTGTAGTCCTGAACGGAATTGCCTTGATGCTGGTTATAAGGTCGTGATGTCGAAAGTGTACGAGTTGTTTTAAAGTTCGGACTGGTTTTGCTTTCGCCGCCGCTGCGTAATCGCCTTATCGCCAACGTGCACATCCCAGAGACGATGCTGATGTTATCACACCCCCTGTAGTCGGCGCTAGGACTGCTGATGCTACTTAGCCATGCAAGCTTCATGTCTCACTAAATAATGCAGTGACAAACACGTGAATATAGATTCTCTAGTAAGTTCATCTCCAACCTGTTCCCCTATGTCTTTCGCCTCATGTATATATATATATATATATATATATATATATATATATATATATATATATATATATATATAAAATATATATATATATATATAAATACTTGTGTGTTATTCACCCTTCTTTTCCTTATTTTATCCATGTTCCTTCAGTTCAATTATAGTGATGGACGGCTGTAGCCCTTCTTCTGTCCTCTTCAGAACCATTTTCTGAGCGCAGCTCCGTTGCCACAGGCCCGTTCCAGCCATCCAACGACATGAAGCTGCGTCTGTACGGCTTCTTCAAACAGGCGACCGAGGGTCCGTGTCTCCAGCCGGCGCCGTCCTTCTGGGACTTGGTCGGCAAGGCCAAGTGGGGCGCCTGGAAGAGCAACGGCGACATGTCCGTCCAACAGGCCATGGTCTCCTACGTTGACGAGATCAAACAGGTGGGGGATGCGGTGTCGCCGGCAGGGACTGTGGTCGGCAGCAACGTCAGGCAGGGCGACGGGATTGGTGAGGGGTGACGTCAGGCAGGGCGACGGGATTGGTGAGGGGTGACGTCAGGCAGGGCGACGGGATTGGTGACGGGTGACGTCAGGCAGGGCGACGGGATTGGTGATGGGTGACGTCAGGCGAGCGACGGGATTGGTGAGGGGTGACGTCAGACAGGGTAATTGGATGGACAGGCGGAAAATTCAGGATCGTATGGAGGCCAGTGTTTAAAACGTGATTGGCAAAAAAAACAGTCAAATCAAGATGTGTCAACACCAAATATTACATACTGCAAGTAATAATGCACTTACTTTTCCACCACAATCAACAGCTGACCATCTGTATTTGCGGGGAATGCGTGTTGAAGTAGCCACGTAGCCAAGCAGCCATAGACATTCTTGACATACCTCTTAGGAAATTGCACGTCAAAGATGCCCCGCCTTCTTGTCCCCTTCTTGTCGCCCTTCTTGTCGCCCATGGTGTGCTGTTGGTGTGACGTGGAAGTATAGCGAGTTAATTTAAGTGTGCATCGAGAGTGGGGCACTTGTGGTCTGCTTCAAAGAAGCATCTTAGCCTGGTACGCCGGGGACATCGTGCAGTACTTTCTAAATGGGCATTGGCAAACATAGTAAACCTGATGAATTTCCGAGTTACTCGCCAGAAGTGAAATGACAGTTGGCACATGCCCGTCGAGACTGGCTGCGACGTACAACAGGAATGTGTGAAATTCGTCAGCAGAATCACTTCATAGCTATTTCCTTATGGAATAGCCAAGCTTGTTTAATCGTGCTGACAACTGAACTATGCTTTAAATTGCCATCCATGTCAAGCTGAACTGTGCTGTGTTGACCCAGTTTTAAAATAATGATTTCTTGTATAGCATAGCACATGCGGCATATAACATAACATTCTATGTATAACATGGCACATGAAAGGCTCCCTATTTCACGAATAATTTATCACTGTGTTAACCTAATCCCAACTGCCCCACGCCGACACCTCATATAGTCCATTCGATTGTTCTGGAAGAAGTCCTGCTCTATGGTATGCACCACTGTATATCCAGTCTTACTTTAACTCCGTCAGACTTGTTAAGCTGTGCCCCTCATTCTGTAATATGCCTAGTGTCGAGCAGCCAGAGGCTACTGGTAACCATACAGCTCTTTGTACTATGAAAGCTTAGGATGGCAATGCCGGAGGCCCTCTCCGTCGGTTCGGGACCATCTTTAGCCGCCCAAGGCCTCTATCAGGCGGAAAGGTCTCTTTCAGCAGCTTCGGTGCCCTCCGTCGGCCAGAGGCCCCTTATACGGCTTGCCCCCATCCCTCCATCTACTCAGGGACCTTTCGCATCGGGTCAGGGCCCTTTCCGAAGGCCTGGTTCCTCTGCGGCGGCTAGGGGCCCGCCGTCGTATCGGGCAGTGGTACTGTGAAGGCCCAGGACCTGTTCAGTGGCTGTCTGGCCGGAGGCCGCTGTTCAAAAGTGTGTGCTCGTTCGTTATACCCACGGCTCTTTCTTCGCGTTGGCCCCTCCGTCGGCCTAGGGTCCTTCATGTTGACCCAGAGCTCTCCCGACGGCCAAGAGTTCCCTCCGGCGGCTAGGGTCCTTCGCCGTCTGCTCAGGATCCTCTCCGTCTACTTAGAGACCTTCCTCGTTGGGTCTTTACTGACCAGGGTCCTCTCCACCAGCCCAGCCAGCTTCGGAGCCCTTCCAACGCCACGGGGCCCCTCGGTCGGCCTGGACAGCCTTCACGTGGCCCGTTCCGGGGCCCTCTATGTCTGCCGATGGACACTCGGTTGACTCGGTGGCCCTCTCCGTCATCCCGAGGCCCCGTTCGTCGGTCCAAGGGCCCTTCATGTCAACCCGAGCCTCGTTGGTCGCCCAGTGGCTCCGTGGAGGACCAAATTTCTTGTATGCTTCGTCATGACCTATGTTGAAACGCAACGTGTTCACCGGCCCACCTGGGCCCATTCGGGGCTCAGCCGGGTAGGGAATCATGGCTCCATGCCCCCTTTGGATCCCTCACTGCTGGCCACGAGGACTGCCATCGGTTTTGCTATTCCGACCAACGCCTTTGCTCTATTATCTTTTTCTGGACAGGCTATTTTATGCAGAAGACGTTAGCACGGTATTGCAATCAATAGTTCTTCAGAAATTTGTATCATGTGTTCTCGATGAGGCGTTTTTTTGCACCTTTGCGAGTTTCTTACGGGTGAACATTGACCCGACCCGACGGACTTGAAAAGAAGTCGTGGCCCATGTATCAATCCATTCTGGATTTAGACTGCACTGTGTTACTCCGCTGAGGAGTACGTGCATGGGTCTTCAGAAGTAGAAACGTGCTACCTCGTCATGCGTATATGTAAAAGTTGATTGGGATTTACGATGCGACACACTCACCTTAATCTGCCGCGCACGTGCATATGCTTCTCCAGATGCCCTAAACATTAGTAGATATGTACGAATATGCCATTTCATTAAGTTCTTACAAATTATTTATCAGATGTTCCTATTGAACTTTCGAAGCTTCTTTTCGACTACCTATTATATCGGGGTTGATAGGACGGGGTTGTAGCGATGCATTGGATCACTGGTCCACACGACGTGAAGAGCCACGTGCGGGGAGCCAGATATTCGGCACGTGTCCGGGGCCCACGCTCGAAGATAATTTAACATTAAGCTCATGACTTACACCGGATATTCAGACCGCTACAATATGTTGCGTGCCACCGTTCGACTGAGAGGATGTTCCCGACGGTGGTGAGTCGGCTGTGACGGCCGGTCGACCGGTCTTCACGGACGGCGGCTGTGGGAGTGGGGTGCCGGAGCGCCGCGGCAGGTCTGCCGGCCACCACCGGACTGCCGGCTTACACACACACACCGGTCCGGTCCTGTCCGGTCTGCCGGCCACCACCGGACTGTCGGCTTACACACACACCAGTCCGGTCCTGTCCGGTCCTATCCGGTCTGCCGGCCCGCGCCGCCCGGCGGACACGGCCGCCGCCGCCGCGTGGGCTCGGCCTCACGGGGTCACCGGGCGCTGTGGGCCGTCTGGTGCCGAACCTGCGGCGAGATAAACACACCAGCTGGCCGGTGGCGTGACCCCTGGGGCGGCTGTGCGCGGCGCCGGCGTGCAGATGTCATGTCTCGGCCGGCTTATTGGCGGCCATAGCTGTGGTATCCTGACATACTGGTGTGTCAGGTCAGCAGTGACGTACTGTGTTGTGTCAGGTCAGCTGTGACACACTGCTGTGTCAGGTGAGCTATGACGTACTGAAGTGTCAGGTCAGCTGTGACGTACTGCTGTGTCAGGTGAGCTATAACATACTGCTGTGTCAGGTCAGCTGTGGCATACTGCTGTGTCAGGTTAGCTATGACATACTGCTGTGTCAGGTCATCTGTGGCATACTGCTGTGTCAGGTCAGCTGTGGCTTACTGTCGTACCAGGTGAGCTATGGCATACTGCTGTGTCAGGTCAGCTGTTACGTGCTGCCGTATCTGGTGCGCTATGGCATACTTCTGGATATTATGAGCCGTGACACACCATCGTATCTGGCGAGCTGTTGTTGTTTATTGGGTGATTCACGACGCACTTTATGCACGTTCACGCTGATGGCGCCGCCCACACTGTTTCGCCGGTGCACCGCGGGATTGGGAAAATGTCCCGAGTGGTGCTAGTGTTGAAGCCGGGACCTTTGGTAACTAGAGCTCAACGCCTTAGCCATGCACCCATCCCCGCCCCTGGTGAACAGCTAAGTTCTGCCGAATAAGTTGAGCTGCTGTTCATGCCAGCATACGACGAATTGTGGCATGTGATGGTATGTAGTGAGTTGTTGCATGCAGTGGCATCAGGTGGGCTTTGTGGCAGATGGTGGCATGTGATGAGTTATGGCATAAAGTGGTGTCGGTTGAGCTTTGTGATATTTGATGATGGATGCTGAGTTGTGGCATGCAGTGATGTCAGGTGGCTTTGTGGCATATGATGATATGTCAGTGCTAAAGTAATGTGTTTTTTTCATGAGGTGTCGAAAATGCCGCAGCAGGATGCGGAAATTATATGTGGAAACGATGTTGCTTTACACATCACCAAGTATTTGAAGCTCAATTTGCAACCAATAGATTTCTTCAAGGTGTACGTCTTTCGTTCATTTTGGGAGACACCTACCGTAGGGTCTCCATAGCTATATTAATTATTATGTTATCTATATCAATGGTTTACATTAACAATACCATAATATCAACACATGACATTGTATAACAGACGACGTCACGGATGAACCATTTAATGGAGTTGTGCTGCGAGATGTTTCTGCGTCACGCTCCGCAATGGTGAGCACAAGGATAGTGCTTTACACGATGTTCTGTTCGAATCGAGGAATATAAATTTCATCACCCCACATCAAGAAGCACGATGACGGTGCTTCTTTGGGAAGGATGTCTGTTCTGTGTTCGGGAAGTGGTATACTCCACCCTGTCTCACGAATAATTCATCACTGGTATGTGGTCAGTTGTGACATACAGTGGGATCAGGTGAGCATTGAGGCATATGACGGGGTGTGGTGAGTTGTGGCACACAGTGACGTCAGGTGAGCTTTGTGGCATATCATGGCATGTGATGAGCTGCGGCGTACCTGGCCGGATTATAAACCACGTTCATACCAAGGCAAGAGTTCTCATCGACCGTTAAGCACTATAATACAAGTTATGGTCGCGAATGATCAATCAGAGGTCGAAGTGCCCTGAGGCCCAAATAGCTAACCATCGAGCTGTTGCGTCAGGTGGGCTTTGTGGCGGCATGCTGTAACTACTGAGCAGCAGAATGTGGGCACCTACCGCGGTGAGCTCAGTAGCCGCAGCTGCGCTGCCGATGCCGCCAGCACCATGCATGGGATTGTCTCACAACTGTTTCGACTCTAGACGGAATTCCAGCAAACCGGTCCTATCCTCTTCCGTTAAGCCACTCGCAGCCAGCTTCCGGCTGGCTGTGATGCTCCGTTGACCCGACTAGGGTGCCCAGTCGAACCCACTGCGGTGTCCAGCTTACTGTGTTATGGCGCCAAGCTGGCTGTGTTATGGAGCCGAGTTGGCCGTGTTATGGGGCCGAGCTGGCCGTGCTATGGGGCCGAGCTGGCTGTGTTATGGGGCCGAGCTGACTGTGTTATGGGGCCGAGCTGGCCGTGCTATGGAGCCGAGTTGACCGTGTTATGGGGCCGAGCTGACTGTGCTATGGGGCCGAGCTGACTGTTATGGCGCCGAGATGGCCATGCTATGGGGCCGAGCTGACTGTGTTATGGGGCCGAGTTGACCGTGTTATGGGACCGAGCTGGCCGTGCTACGGGGCCGAGCTGGCTGTCTTATGGGGCCCAGCTGACTGTGTTATGGGGCCGAGCTGACTGTGTTATGAGGCCGAGCTGACTGTGCTATGGGGCCGAGCTGGCTTTGCTATGGGGCCGAGCTGGCTGTCTTATGGGGCCGAGCTGACTGTGTTATGGGGCCGAGTTGACCGTGCTATGGGGCCGAGCTGACTGTGCTATGGGGCCGAGCTGGCTGTGCTATGGGGCCGAGCTGGCTGTCTTATGGGGCCGAGCTGACTGTGTTATGGAGCCGAGTTGACCGTGCTATGGGGCCGAGCTGACTGTGCTATGGGGCCGAGCTGGCTGTCTTTTGGGGCCGAGCTGACTGTGTTATGGGGCCGAGCTGACTGTGCTATGGGGCCGAGCTGACTGTGTTATGGAGCCGAGTTGACCGTGTTATGGGGCCGAGCTGACTGTGTTATGGGGCCGAGCTGACTGTGTTATGGGGCCGAGCTGACCGTGTTATGGGGCCGAGCTGGCCGTGCTATGGGGCCGAGCTGGCTGTCTTATGGGGCCGAGCTGGCTGTGTTATGGAGCCGAGTTGACCGTGCTATGGGGCCGAGCTGACTGTGCTATGGGGCCGAGCTGGCTGTCTTTTGGGGCCGAGCTGACTGTTATGGGACCGAGCTGACTGTGTTATGGGACCGAGCTGACTGTGCTATGGGGCCGAGCTGGCTGTGCTATGGGGCCCAGCTGACTGTGTTATGGGACCGAGCTGACTGTGTTATGGGGCCGAGTTGACTGTGTTATGGGGCTGAGCTGACCGTGCTATGGAGACGAGCTGGCTGTGTTATGGGGTCGAGTTGACCGTGCTATGGAGCCGAGCTGACTGTGTTATGGGGTCGAGTTGACCGTGCTATGGAGCCGAGCTGACTGTGTTATGGGGGCCTAGTTGACCGTGTTACGGCGCGAGTTTTACAAAATCGTGCATCCGGTTGATTATGCTTACAGATGAAGAGTATCACCCTAAGGTTCCCGAGGTGATGCAGACCGTCCACCTGATGCTTCATATGTCATGCAGATCATCTCCCTGATGTTCCCTAGGTGATGCAAACCATCTCCTTAATGTTCCATAGGTGATGCAGACCGTCCACCTGATGCTTCATATATGATCTGCATCACATATATGTGATGCAGATCATCTCCCTGATGTTCCATAGGTGATGCAGACTGTCTCCCCAATGTTCCATAGGTGATACATATAATATCCGTGATGCCCAAGGTGGTGCAGACCATCTCCAGGATATTCCCTAGGTGATGCAGACAGTCTCCCGAATATTTCATGGATGGTGCAGACCATCTTCCACGGTGTTCCCTAGGTGATGCAGGTCATCTCCATGATGTCCTTATGTTCCCTAGGTGATGCAAACCATTTCTATACTGTTCCCTAGGTTGTGCAGGCAATCCACCTAATATCCCCATGTCGTCATCGTCATGAAACATTTATTTCGTTAAAAACACAATATGGTTCATACATGGGGAATGCATGCTCTTACATTTAACTGCATCCGAAGTACATGCATGCACATGTACATCCATACTGAGTCATTTATTTTTGCAGGTTGTTGGAGGAGCGGGGCATAATACAGGAAGGAAATGTGTGGGCCCAAATACATTTGGGGCACACTCCATAGTGTCCCATGTTGAAAGTTGAAGTTGGTGGTAAGCTAACATTGAGGGGGCACATGTCAAACAACACCTTTCCATGCATGCATATGCACATAGATATCCATATACTCGCCGTCCCCGTCCGCCCCCAGAGCCATGTCAATAATCACCTGCATTAGCAAAATGGCACTACTCCAGGTATATATTTTTATCAATGTAGCGAGAATGTTCGACTGATTTATTGACTGTTTCAAATTTATGGTTTATATATACAAGCGTGTTGTTTTGAGTGCAGATTTCGGAAAAACACAGGCAACTCGCTCCCCCTGCTCTCCTGTTAGCCCGGTTCCATTCAAAAGAATATATAATTGAAGTGACCGGAAAGAAGAGATAAGCGAGTGTATAAACGGTGATTGTTCATCGAACAGTTCAGTTATTATTACAGTGTACAGGGACAATGGAAGATGGAGTGTCGGGTAGTTTGGTTTTTGGATCCGCATATGCACTTTGGGCTTTTGACTCCCTGGACTAGTAGATTTTGATTAATGTTTACATGAAGATACTGCACTTAAATTGTTTAATCCCATCCTTGACCATTCCATTCCATTTCAAAGTTGCAAATGCAAAATATTTTGTTGGCAGGTCATTATTCATGTATTAAGATGTTTTCTTAAAGCTTGCATTTCATGGAGCTCATTGTGATGTCATTGGGAAATTGGTCCTGATTGGTTATAGTACTGGGGATGCATTATATCTGGAAAAGTGAAATACGATTGTGTTGTGCCAATAGATATGCTGAATACCGAAGCGTTCTCTTCATGGTTTCGTTCCGCGCAGGGGTAACTATATCTATTGTGTAATTTGACTGGCTTAAGGTGAATAAAGTAATGTGTGAAGAAATCTAAGGTCATGTCTAAGTCCACGTTTTTGTAGGATTTCCAATGCAACTTTTTTAAAAGCAATTTTGCAGACATTTTGAAAAGTACGCCTTCTACAAGTGAACCTCTCCATTTTGAATGATTTCTAGTCATCGTGTGTCACATAGTGAGGAGTCCGTCGTAAATGACATCACAATAATGAAATAAATATGGAATGTAAGTTAGATATGGTTTCGACAGTGTGTTTCTTGGAATCATTCTACCAATGGGATATGCAAGACTGACATATTTGTTGACTTTGAATGGTAAATAGTTTGCGATCATCGAGCCCATGATGAGTTGTGTAGTAATGTTGATGCAGACCATCTCCAATATGTTTCAAAATGATGGAGACCACCTTCCAGCTGTCCCCAGCCACCTGGGGATCATCTCCCTGATATCTTCAGGTGATTGAAGCCGATTTCCAGATGTCCCCAGGTGATGCCGCTCACCTCCTTGATGTCTCCATGTCATGCAGAGTATCTGTCTGATGTCCCCAGGTGATGTAGAGCATCTGTCTGATACCCCAGGTGATGCAGAGCATCTGTCTGATACCCCAGGTGATGTAGAGCATCTGTCTGATACCCCAGGTGATGCAGGGCATCTGTCTGATGACCCCAGGTGATGCAGGGCATCTGTCTGATACCCCAGGTGATGCAGGGCATCTGTCTGATGACCCCAGGTGATGCAGAGCACCTGTCTGATATCCCAGGTGATGCAGAGCATCTGTCTGATATCCCAGGTGATGCAGGGCATCTGTCTGATACCCCAGGTGATGCAGGGCATCTGTCTGATGACCCCAGGTGATGCAGGGCATCTGTCTGATGACCCCAGGTGGCGCAGAGTATCTGTCTGATGTCCCCAGGTGATGCAGAGCATCTGTCTGATGTCCCCAGGTGATGTAGAGCATCTGTCTGATATCCCAGGTGATGCAGAGCATCTGTCTGATGACCCCAGGTGGCGCGGAGCGTCGGCCTGATGCCGCCAAGTGATGCAGAGCATCTGTCTGATACCCCAGGTGATGCAGAGCATCTGTCTGATACCCCAGGTGATGCAGAGCACCTGTCTGATACCCCAGGTGATGCAGGGCATCTGTCTGATGACCCCAGGTGGCGCAGAACGTCGGCCTGATGCCGCCAAGTGATTGAGAGCATCTGCTTGTTGTCCGCAGGTGATGGAGACCATGTCTCTCACGGAAGACATGACACATCTGATGGACACGCTGGGACCTGTGTACGAGTACGTGGAGGAAGCCAAGGTGTCGCGGCCCTCCCAGAAGCATGTGCGCTTCTCCGCTGACCAAGAGCCCGCCTCTGGCGGCGGCGGGACTGACCAGCCGGTCGCCACCAACGGGCATGGGACTGACCCACCGGCCGCCGCCGGCAATAACATCTCGTCTGCGCAGATGGCCGACACGTCCGCTGACCCACTGGACGGCACAGCTCCACAGACTGGCGACGCGACCACCAATGGAGTCGAGGCGCGGACGGTGTCCCCTCACCAGGCACCGTCGTCAGATGGTGCGGCCGCTGCCACCTCCAGCCCAGCGGTGAACGGAGTCGACGTCCCGGCGGTGTCCCCGCGTCAGACATCGCCGTCAGACGGCGCGTCGGCCGCCACCTCCGACACAGACGACGACGACGAGTTCAAGGATCCAATGGCGGTGAGAAGTCGACGGGTGTGATGGCCTGGGCCGGAGCGACGATGGCGGTATTCCATCGTTGGCTGTGCTCATGATTGTGGCTTAGTGCATGTGAACATTACGCTTGTTGTCAAGTGTTGTGCTTAATGACTAGTCGTTCCATACCAGCCGATTGATGGTTAGTCATCCTGCGCCGACAGATTGTTGGAACGTTCGGCATGAAGTCTCCGATTGTGTTGCCTAGCAGGACGCGTGTGGCGCTATGCCTGGTTGACACCCACTGAAGATCCGCACGACATATTTGCTACCTGTAGCAGCCACTCCCTGTAAAGCCTGCTGTTTGACCATCCGCTTCATAAGCCCCAATAACTGACGGATCAAACGTACAGCCGGCCGCCTGTCCTGTCGCATGTGCAGGGCGAAGCGACTGAAAGACAATATTTTATACCGTGCATGAGGCATTAGCTTACATCAGTGTTCTTGATTAGGTTCCAATTTCATTTAAGTGATGTGATTTGATTAGGTTCTTGGGGTTAGTCTCCTTTGAAGTCAATCGCTGCGATGTCTCGCCTTCTATAATGTCATGCGTCCTATAATGTCATGCGTTATAGGCGTCATATAATGTCTATAATGTCATGCGTCATGCATCGGGTCCCACACACCATCTGATGACGCCCCTGTTTCACAGAAGGTCGGGTCCCACCATCTGGTGACGCCTCCGTGTCACAGAAGGCCGGGTCCCACCGTCTGAAGACGTCTCTGTTCTGCAGGAGATGGGAGTGCCACCGTCTGACGACGTCTCTGTTCTGCAGGAGATGGGAGTGCCACCGTCTGACGACGTCTCTGTTCTGCAGGAGATGGGAGTGCCACCATCTGGCGACGTCTCTGTTCTGCAGGAGATGGGAGTGCCACCATCTGGCGACGTCTCTGTTCTGCAGGAGATGGGAGTGCCACCATCTGGCGACGTGACACAGCGCCACCTGGACGTGCTGCAGGGCCAGATGGCCGCGTTCAGTCAGCTGTTGGAGTCGACCGGCGCCCAGATGCTGCGGGAGCGGCTGCAGTCGGCGGGCGGCGAGCCTGCCGACGCCGCGCCGCAGCACTGCGCCGTCACTGTCGACGACGGTCAGTGCAGGCGGTGTCGACGTGCTGCCGGCCAGCCTCGGCAGTCGTCACTGCCGACCGTCCAGCCTCGGCGCTCAGCCGCAGAGCTCAGTCGCAGTGGTCTGGTCGTGGCGCTGCGAGTGAGCTACGGTCTTGTGGTGGGGTCAGCGACACTGGACGAATGTGGGTATGGCGATGTGGCGACTCTGGCCTGCTCCGCTCGAGAATCGCCGAAGTGTCCGGCCCCTTACGGACGAGGAGGAGTTTGCGTAGACCACCCCTCACGCTGCTCACCGGGAGCCAGTAGCATGCAGTCTACGAAGATCTTGCATGACTATTTTGTGTGTATGTGGTGCATGACAAGTGCAAATCTGCTCACTTGTGTCGGATGGTTTCGTTAGATGTCCGTGCACGCTATATTCTAAATTACTCGCATATCGGCTCTTGCATGTCCGACGACACCGCTCGGAGCCATGTATTGTGGCTCCCGGCAAAGCAAATCGTCTCACGTAGTTCCGATGTCATCGGTGGCTGGCTATTTACGTGTCTACTGCAAGTGGTTACGTTCGCATGCGGTGCCTGCCGGTGGCTTCGTTGTTGCCTACAAAGGAAAGCGGGTGGCCTACATTCATGTCAGATAGTGAGCCTGAATGCGTCGTCTTTGTATGTCTGTGTGTTCCTTCATTTGGTGGTTCGCGATGTACTTTGTGCGCGATCATGGCCATTGACGCCGCCCGTGCAGTTTCGCTGGTGGTCCGCAGAATTGGGTCAGTGTTCCGAATAGTGCCGGTGTTGAACCCTGGACCAGATTCAACACTCCAACCACTCGGCCTCCCCGCCCCCGTCATTGTGTGTCAGATCTAGTGCAGCCTGGCGGGATGTGGCCTAAGTTTAATACTGTGTTGTATGTTCGGCGCTGTGGTGTTGTGTTACTGTCATTACCAATGGTTTGCTGCATTTGTGCAACTGGTTATACGTCTTCGGGGACGGTGTAATTGGGTTCATGTGGCCACTGTTGGTTGATATATGCGCGATTTGAGTGGTGAGGTGTGGAGCGGTATTCCGTTCATTTTGCCCATTTCTTTCTCAACAGGACCCCTTTTTTTAGTGACCAACTTGCTTCCCACGTGAAGGGGTTACAATTTACCACCATAGTTTCTGAGCCACCGGATTTCAACCCTAACTCCCGTCTTCCTGTTCGAAAGTTTGCTTTTGATATCCCTTGATAAGTCACCCCGCGCTGCTGAAGTTTCACCTGTAAAAACAAATGAACAATTTTACATTTTCAGATTTCAGTCATTCCAGTTTATAACGGCCGGTCACCAAAATGCCAACGTTCGTGCTCGTGTACACCCGCCTTTCGCGTTCGGTGCATTCGCCACACTTCGTGCGATTCTCCGGCTTCTGCTAGATCTTTTGTCAATTACTTCAAGTGGTTTTTATTTCTTTATTTCTCTTTACTTTTATGTTAATTACTTCGTGTTAATACGTTTAGCTAATTACTGCCACATGATAGTTTTGTGTCATATTTCACATGTGGAATGCTTCGTATAGTGGTTCGCTGAAAAATACTTATAATTCAATTCGATGTTCTTCTTAATTTCTGGTGGTTAAGAAATCCAGATACCCGCTGAGCTTTGATACACCTCATCTCTTTGGCTATATATCCTCACAAATTGGCTACCGAACCGAGGCCCTAGCTAGGCGTTCTTTTTATTCATTCTGTACCGGTTACAAATAACTCAAATGTCGTGACGTGCCAGCGTCAGGGTACCTGAGGTGCATGGCGGCACCGCTTTGCCAAGTCCGAAGCCAGTCAGCCGGGGTTGGTGCGCGCGATGTCACTCCTCACCAGCGACACTGTGCCCCGGCGCGGCAGTGTGTGTGGCATCTGGTGTGTCAGCCGGCTCGCCGTGTTCCACAGCCGTGCACCAGCAGCTGAAGGTGTTGGTGCACAACCTGCAGACCGACGTGGTCGCGCTGGACCGTCGGGTCCACTCGCTGGAGCTGGCCGCGCGCCGAGACAGGGTCAAGGTGAGTACGGCACCTGCCCAGTGCAGGCTGCGGGCCGGCCGAGTCTAGTGTGGCACGTCGTGGCATATCGTAACATCACGGCATGCACTTCCGAGTCTTACGGCAGACGATCGTTCGGTTATACGCGTCAAGTGCAATGCAGACAGGGCACAAGGCAGTTTACCGCTTTCGGGACAGCTAACACCAGGTGTGACCCAACGATCGCCATGTCGCCTGATAACGAGGCAGTGAACCAGCCTGGACGGCTGGATACATTAGTGCTTGCAGGAAGCCTACTGTTGCTCCAAGTGATTATTGGGTACTATTATTACTGCACAAGTAAGCCCGCATTCGGGTAGTGCTCTACAAGACGCACAATATGCACCACAAATATTTTACCTGGAGTCAATGTTCCAATAATTCATGCCGATAAAGGTTGGGGCGCTGTTGTCTGATGACCTGATGGTATATGCTAAAGCACCAGCTACAGTCTACTAAAGTATCTCGTCAACTATTAATGATCCGGAAAACGTTGAGACGTTATCGGTATGTTTGACAAGGCCTTGCACATGTTATGTAAACAACGATCAAATATCACCGTGGCTGCCGGACGACACTGCACTTTTCCGGTCTTGGCCTAGTCCTCGAGACAGCTAATTCTACACGTCCCTTCAGAGTGTCATGTCTTACTCTTGCGTACCCTTCATGTTACTGGGGACGTGATGGAATAGAGCTTGAGCGACGTTATCGGCACGCTTGTCGCGAAAACCACTGTCAACTGTTGCCAAGATCGTGAGGACTGTTAACACTTATCGTAATCCCGACGCAAAAAAACCGGAGCAATGACTGACTAGGCGTAATCCCGACGCACATGTTGAGATATATTGCAACTTACAAGCTGAAAAAAAGCTGCAGCCTATGTGGCCCCAATCCGCCAAAGAGCAGCAAATATAGCGCCCGTAGTTTATCCCGAGCAGTCTGTTGACCTTGCGTCGAGGCCGCTGTTGCGCCGAGCGGAAACAGTTCAGAAAACCCAACTTTGTCCGCTCGAAATTGGAAAGCGGACTCGGCAGACAGCTGACGCAAGGCCGGCGCAATGGCAAAATCGGCAGACTCATTGGGCCCCATGCTAACTGTCCGCTAGCGGTGGGTCGATTCCGACGGTGCGTCGAGATTACACTAGGTGTGAACAGTCCTTAAGAGTGTTGCGCATCCCTAGCCGATGGACAGAGGCTGTCCGCCGAGCGATTTATCAGGGCTGCGGCTTATGGCGTGGGCAGCGCTAAGATAAAGCTGAGATGATAAGGTAAAGCGGGTGTGCCCGATCACGTGCACGCCCGCCTGACTAGATGAGGTGTGCAGGTTATCATGCCGAACACATTGCTGATTGTCGGGCTCTGCGAGACCGACGCGGTCGGTGTGCCCCTAAATTCCAGTAACCAACCAACATTGCAATCTGGTGATGCTTGGACTGTCCAGACTGTGTGCCAACGGCGGACCAATTTGATATGCGTGTTGTTGTTGTGTGGTCGGAATGGCCGACACTGTTGCTGTTTGCTGACGCTGAGCTGATGTACCGTTTTTTTGGGGTTTGTTTATTGTTTGTTTATTGGTTGGTTCACGACACACTTCACGTACATTCACGACTAATGGCGCCGCCCACACTGTTTCGCCGGTGGGCCGCGGGAAGATCGGGTTTGTCGGTGCAGGTGAGCTGATGTATTATGTGGTCGGGTTTGTCGGTGCAGGTGAGCTGATGTATTGTTTTGTGGTCGGGTTTGCCGGTGCAGATGAGCTGATGTATTATGTGGTCGGGTTTGTCGGTGCAGGTGAGCTGATGTATTGTTATGTGGTCGGGTTTGCCGGTGCGGTTGAGCTGATGTATTGTTTTGTGGTCGGGTTTGCCGGTGCGATTGAGCTGATGTGCCGTCCACCGCAGGCGCAGCCGTGGTGGCAAATACCGGAGCTGTGTCCGCGCTCACTGCTGCTGCTGCTGGCCTGGCCACTGCTGCTACAGCTGACGCTAAGCCTGCTGCGCGCCCGCCGCCGTCGGTAGTAGCTCCACAGTGGCCCTGGTACTGGGCCGGCCATGACCGGCAGCGGGGCGTAGTGAAACGGCGGGCCAATTGTAGTGTCAGAACACGACCGTGGCAGCTGGTGTTGGATCAGGAAACACTCGTCACTGATGGCGAGGCGAAATCATGACTGCGCACGGTGGTAGTTGGACTAGGGTAAGAGAGGTTCTGGTGGTGGGAGGAAGTGTGTGCCGGTGGACAGGACGATGTGGCGGTGCGAGACTAGGGTATGAGGACGGCGTTGGTGGTGGGAGGAAGTGAGTGCCGGTGGACAGGACGATGTGGCGGCGCGTGACCAGGGTATGATGACGGTGCTTGTGGTGGGAGGAAGTGAGTGCCGGTGGACAGGACGATGTGGCGGCGCGTGACTAGGGTATGAGGACGGTGCTGGTGGTGGGAGGAAGTGAGTGCCGGTGGACAGGACGATGTGGCGGCGCGTGACCAGGGTATGAGGACGGTGCTGGTGGTGGGAATGGTCGGTGCGTTGTGGTGGGAGGAAGTGAGTGCCGGTGGACAGGACGATGTGGCGGCGCGTGACCAGGGTATGATGACGGTGCTGGTGGTGGGAGGAAGTGAGTGCCGGTGGACAGGACGATGTGGCGGCGCGTGACCAGGGTATGATGACGGTGCTGGTGGTGGGAGGAAGTGAGTGCCGGTGGACAGGACGATGTGGCGGCGCGTGACTAGGGTATGAGGACGGCGTTGGTGGTGGGAGGAAGTGAGTGCCGGTGGACAGGACGATGTGGCGGCGCGGGCGGCGGACGGCAGTGTCCGCTGTGAAAGGCACCCGCTCTGTCGAGCAGAGCAAGCGGAGTACGGGCGGACTGCTGGTGGCCGCCGGTCGGGACAGCCGCCGCACTACGCGAGGACAGCCAGCGCTATGTCGCGCCAGCCGCCGTCATGCTCGGCTGATGAGCTCGAGCGCTGTCGGTGCGGCCCGCCACGACGCCGACTGTGATACGTCCGTGTAGATGGATTGCTGTGGCAGCGACGCTGTCGCTTGTGCCGGAACCTGTCGCAACGCATTGCGGCGATCGGGTGTGTCGCACACAGGCTGGCGGCGAGTGATACGTAGACTGGGGTGCACGCACAGGCTGACAGCCGATCCACAGGCAACGCGACGCCGTCACCCCACCCTCCCGTAGAGAGTCGCACACCACTTGCACGGCGTACAGTTTCACGGCCACGTTTGCATGCCGTGTGGCACCGGCGCTGTGTAACTGGCAGGACGGACAGACACTCTGTCGTGAGATGTTGTGGCGCCATACCATTCTCGTTTGAGTGGTTGTTGGTTGTCGTTCAATATGCACCTAAATCCTAGATTACAAAACCGCTGAGCACCAGCACCTGGCTTCAAGTGCTCATAAAGTCTGTGACACAGTGGAATTATCAGCAGACTGTGAGGTGGGGTGCGGTGCATTGACCACTCACATTTAAGCACTACTGCATTGCAGTGGTGCTGCAGCATACATTACACCATTGCAGCCCACACGACATGCACATCCTCTGGATCATCTAGCTTATCGGTTGTTTACATCACAACACCGTATATTTGTGTTGTAAAACCGATAATTCACCTATAAGCGGCTAGCTAGTTATGTTATCGTCATGTCGACATCTCTGGTCCGTTTTCCCGTATGTTTACTCGGTATGGTTATGGTTCTGGTATGGTCACCCGGTATATTTTATCGATATGGTCATGGTTCTTGTATGGCTACTCGGTATGACCATGATTCTGGTGTGTTTGCTTAGTATGGACATGGTTCTGGTATGATGCGCAAAGGCAGGTCGGTGACTTCAGCAAGCTTTAACTTGAATCGCACGGTACATTTCAAATGTCGTTAATAGACAATTTGCTTGTAGTTTCAAGATGTTCCAAAGGTTTTCTAATTGCCAGGGCGTCGCTTTGCCACATGCTTATGCTACATACATCAGCGGAGCTTATGCCGTACGCATGTGTTGACAATGTAGTATTGCAGACGTTGCAGTTAGAATCTGACACCTCCAGCAGGGCAGATGAGTAATTTGTGACTTTTGTTGCCTGGTCAATAATTTGTCGTAATTTTATCCAATATTGGCTGTACCATTGTCATTTGTCACTGCGACTAGCGAGTATCTCGGTGGTGGCAGACCGGCGCGCGGTTTGTCAATTATCTCAATACTGTTGCCGCCTTGCCGTGAGTAGTTATGTTCTCCCTAGAAGGAGCGCCTGGCAAGTCTGTCGTTCGTTCTGTGCATCAATGTGTCAGCATCTGTGGACACGTATCGGCAGTCTGGAACCCTATTGCACAGAAACACATCAGCAAGGTCGAATTCCTTCAACGTCGAGCTGTAATAAGGTGCTACAGGACTACAACGTGTTCAGCGGTGTGGCCCAAATGCTAGATGAACTGTACTAGCCAGTGCCTAGAGAACGGCAAAGGCTGGCGACTGTGTTGGATTCTACGAAGTTATCGTTCTGACTATGATTTGACATGTTTCTTAGGGGTCAACACTGAAATGTCATGCTCGCAATATTGTTCATGTTGGTTTGTAGACTGTGCGTCTGTCAAATGTGCCATATTACTCCCCATGCATTCCGTCGCCTGAAATGCAGATATAGATAGAGATTCACAATTCGGTCTGGATGACGCAATATATATTATGTATACGCAATTGGAACAGGCGTGTGGCTACTGGGTGCGTGCCTGCGTATGCTGTTGTGAATTACTAGCTTAGTGACGTTCACGAGAACACTTCTCCCTCTCGTACCAGGGAGCACGGTAATGTACCAGAAACGGTGCGACCCATGGCTTGCAACCACGTGGGATTCATGTTGCTCTTGCGTTACTGCTGGTGTTCTGAGATGTGTGTCGCTGTTGCGTTAGATTCTACTTACCTGCTCGGCTGGCCAGGGATCGGCGCTCCTTTGGGCAACCACGGCCGCCCGGAAAATGTGGGTTAGCACGGAGGTGTTTGCGGGTGCTCCTTGTAGCCGCCATCCGCCCATTCCCCGAGCATATCCCTGCTCCATCCCGTATTCATGTACCGTGTAACTTCCTCGTCAACGAGCCGTTAGGCCAGTTCCCCTGTTCTATCCCTCCGCTCCGTTGTATCTGGGATCAGCGCCCAGGCGCTGCCATGTATTACCGCCTGAGTTGTGTTTTGCGTTCTCTGTCACAAACAAAGGTCCATTCTTATTTAATACGGAAATATCATTCGTGATTATATCCATTTATTCAGTTCAGTTTGTTTTAATGCTGATCTGTACGTCCCTTAAAGATATAATGGAGTTTTCTAGGTCTGAGATTATTGGGGAAATCAAATATGAATACGATTGAAATGCTGTTACTACAGCCGTGAAAAGGTGTCATTGATTTGTGGTTAAGAAGTGACATGGAAACTCGTGTCACCATTACCGACTCATAATAAATGGATGGCTGGTCATTTCTCTTTCTCCCCATGAAACTCCGAGACGCGCCTTCCATGGTGAACGAGAAATGCTCCACCGCCTGTTGCCTACCACAGCCACTCGCTCGCTCTTTAGCAGGTTCTTTTTCACTAACTTCCTCGAAGCGTTTTCCTCGATATCATCACAAGAAAAAAAGTTGTTTGGCCTCCGAGAATGGTCGTATCACACCCGCGCGCGCGCGCGCACGCACGCACGCACGCACGCACGCACGCACGCACGCACGCACGCACGCGCGCAACAACAAACACACACACACACACACGCACACACCGCATGTCCCGCCAACCGTGCACCACGCACAAACGCAGCACCGATTGTACAGAGCCGCAGAGTTTCGGTGTTGTAGAGGTTGTGAACTGTGGAGGTTGCCATCGCTTCTGGTGTGTTGCATTTGTGGAGGTTGCCCCCCCCCCCCCACAAACGGAACGGTAAAATGACCAAGTTGTCTGTCTGCGCATGCGGCAACCTGAACTATGAAAATGGGGGAAGCTGAATATACTTAACCACCACCACGCCTTGCAGTATCAGGAGCAAATCAAGCTCTCCTCAATTTTTCCGATATATTTTTTTTCTGGAAACAAACAAATAGTCTAAGGATTTAAGGCAATGTTTTGATCAAGGGAAATGTGTCCCTGTGACATCCCCTCCCCCATGGCGATGCCTACGTAAATATGGAATGTTTTCTTAAATGAAGTTATTAAATATCTCCCTATACGACTTCCTCTTTGCTTCCTGTTTAATACGGCGCGTTACGGCTCGTGTCTTGGCGCGAGCAATTAATGTTTAGAATACAATTAAGTTTGCCTGGTCGCTGTTTGTGTTGAATTTTCAGATGTTCGTTTCCGTGCGTATATGGTGTACTACAAAATGAAACGTGAGTGACTGCACCCGTGTTCAAAAGGCAAATGGTTTCGTCCATAATAAAATTACTCACAGAGCAGCCGCGAGGGTTCGTGGAAGCGTAACTACAAGTAACGTGGTGGGCGTTCAAATTGCCGAGGAGCAAGACACAGGCTGGTCCAGTTAAGGCATCAGGCGGTTGAGCTCAATAGACCACAGCGCATGCCTAAATGGAAGATAGACAAAGTAGTTACCGTGTGCCGACGGTAATAGACAGGATATCCCCGCCCGCGGTCTCTGAGAACCACCCTCCGGGGGCAACACCGACCAGGGCCCAGCCAGTAATTTGGCAGTGCCACGTTTTGCTTCGGCATCTGGGGCAAGCTGTAGCTGAGCCCAAACTAAATCGACTTTTTTCTCCTTATCGTAGCTGTCACAGTACGCCCAAGTCTAACCCGATCGGGGCCGAATCGAGTCTGATATGGCATTGCTTGGGCTGAACTCGAGCTGGAATCTGGTTTCCTGTACCTGCTGCCCGAGTGCGCCCAAACGTAGGCTGATCCGGGTCACAGCATCGATGCAATGACGTTGCTTTGGTTCATTTCGAGCATACTCTAGGATGCTTTTGCTGAGTTTGGGCCATGGATGGGCTCGTTCAGCTGGGCTGAACTTGGGCTTTGGTACGGGGACACCTCCCCAAGGAAACGGCGCAGGCCGAGGAGGGCCCTCGCTTGGGAGACCCCAGCACCTGTACTGGGAGGACCCCGGAGCGGACACCTTAGCGGTGTTGGGGGTTTTTCTCCGTTTTTTTCCCCTATTGGTCTCCTTTTGGTTAGTCTGCCTCGGTAGTCTGCCTATAACCTCGCTAGTCTGCCGGGTCACCTCGGTCCCGGTGGAGGGCGATGTCCGGATCCAGGAGCCCTTCCCCTTGGTAATCAATATAAATGATTCCGGTATCCGGACAAATGTACGTATGGTAGCTGTACGTACGCAAATGTATGCAAGTAAATGTATGTGTGCAATCACAGATTTACGTATGGCAATTATGCGTGAGCGCAGATGTACGTATGGCAAATGTACATCAGCTCAAATGTACGCATGGGAAATGCACGCACGTATGTACGCATGGGAAATGCACGCACGTATGTACGTATGAGCAAATGTACGTAAGCGCAAAAGTACGTATGTGCAAATGTACGCAAGCACAAATGTACATCAGTGTGAATGTACGCAAGAATAAATGTACGCATGCGGAAATGTACGCAAGCGCAAGCGTACGCATGCGCAAATGCACATGTGCAAAAATGTACGTATGTACAAATATACGTAAGCACAAAATGTTATTCGCAATCTTCTCGGGATACTGCACCATTTACAACACCAAAATTGAACACAACATCATAGCCACAGACGCAAAATCAGCATTACAGAGCATAACACCCCACACCAAATACAAACGCCCCCTCATACCCAAAATACTACGCATCCACAAACAACTCACCATACCACAACGGCCAACACTTCTCTAGATCCCAAGTCACACAAACATACACGGCAACGAACACGTAGACACAGAAGCAAACATAGCCACAACACTACAACAAATCACACAATGCCCCTACTCACAATCCGACTACTATCCCACAATACGACAGGCCATCAACAAACTCATACAACAAACATGGGATACACTGACAACACAGCTACACGAAATACACCCCAAACACGAACACTGGCACTCCATCAACCACAACACCAGACTAAGAGAACGGACACTAACACGACTACGCATAGGACACACAGCACTCACACACATAACTTCTACGGAATCAACCACGGCCACAATGCACTACCTGCCGTCACACACTCACAGTCAAACACATGCTCATATACTGCACCAAATACAACAACCAAAAACAACATATGGGTCATTCCACGTCAAATCGCACAAGAAATTCCCCGACACCCTCCGATTTTGATGAAAATTGGTACACCTGTAGTACCAAGTAAAAGAACACATCACGCCAACTTTTAGCCCAGAGTGACCTCTGGGGTCAGATTTAGAGGTCATCCTAGGTCACGATTTTTTACCGACTTGACATCAATAAATTGCAAATATCTCATGTGTTATTTAACTTAGCGGAATGGAATTGGTGTCAAAGTGCGCAGAAGCCCTGGGCCATTCAGAAATATGGCAAACGTTGCACGTGACCTCCCCGTGACCTTTGACCTAACCAGGTCAAAGTATACAAATATATTTTAATATATGTTTGCCTGCCCCGAATTCGACGAAACGGTGCTATATTAATGGTCGTGATATTATCTAAGAACCTGCAAAAAAGAAAGGCGGAGACTTGAAAACTTTTTGAGATATCGGCCTTTCAGTATTGTCATAGGACCAAATGCATGCATGCCCCGAGGCTATTTACCATATTATCGATGATAACTCTGGTTACCTTCGTCCGATTATCGTCAAATTTGTTGCACAAGTCATCGTTGGCAAACTGAACTATTTTCCAGATTTTCAGGTTGACATGACCTCACATGTACTAACGTGACCTTGGGAAGTTTGTATTGCCTAAATACATGCAATATTGCAACTTACGTGAATATTCATGGCCATGATATGATTCATGATAACCGAGAAATCGATAACATTGAGTACCGAAAGTGACTAATACTGGACTAATACTGGTCCACCTTAGAGGTGGTTACGCAAACTTCTGAACATTTTGTGCGATCATTTTGCGAGCAGCTGGAAATACTTGTAAAGCATGATTTTGTCGCCCGTGCCCAAGGCAATTATCTGAAAGGCCTAAAGGAAACATTAGCTCCTGCAGAGGTAATTGTTATTGGAGATTTTTCCGAAAACTACACTATGGTTACACAGGATGAGGTACAGTCCCATCACTGGAACAAACTGCAGGTGACAATCCATCCGTTTGTGGCTTATTGGCGAAACAACGCAGGGGACCTCAAACATTTTTCTTACTCTGCCATTTCCGACTGCCTGACGCATGATACTGTGGCAGTCCACCTGTTTCAAGGAAAACTCATTGAGCGCCTGGAAGCAGAATTAGGCCAGCGCCCCAAGAAGATATTTTATTTTTCAGATGGGGCTACCTCGCAATACAGAAATTGTAAGAATTTCCTAAATTTGGCAGAGCATTCCGTCGACTTTGGAATAGACGCCGAGTGGCATTTCTTCGCATCCGCTCACGGAAAGGGATCGTGTGATGGCATTGGTGGGACGTTGAAAAGGTTAGCTAAAAAGGGAAGTCTGCAAGGAACTCTGATTGAGATCCCGGACCAGTTTTATCAGTTTGTAAAAAACCATGCCACCGGCACGTGCGTGGAGTATTTTCCCAAAACCGAGTGGGTCAAAGAAACCAAAGCGTTGAATGACAGATTCGCAGCTGCTCGCACAATACCGGGAACAAGGAATGTCCATCGTGTTACTCCGTCTCCACGTAATGGTATGGTGGTTGTGAGATGGTTTTCCGGCAGCGAGACGGGCCGTGAAGTACGTGTGGCGAAAAAGGTTGGTAGTTCTTCGTGAATATACGGTACTGCTGTTCAACTTGTTTTATGGTCGCGGCTATTTGCATATCAGAAACATTTACTGGCCCTCCCGATAAAATGTTAGTACGAAACGCACGCGAGCTGAAACAATATATTCAGGCTATAAAAACCGAGGAAACATATTTTTTTGCGAATAACTTTTGTCAAAATAAAGATAGAAATATAATTTTGCTACAATTCTATTTTCCTCGTCAGGCCGCGTTGATTGATGTATCACATGACTTAGCTAGCTGAACATTTGATCCTGACCCCAGTTTACCTCCAGGTCACCCTAAACCGAGGTCAAGTGATGACCTAGCTTGATCATATTATATACATCATGATTAACCAGAGGATCTCGATGGCATTAAAATTATTTCTCTATCTTGATTCTATATAAAGTTATTGACGAAAGTGTGACATGACCTCATAGTGACCTCACGTGACCTTGCAGAGGACACTTGTTCAAAATAAAACTTGGCTCGTTTGGAGTAGCCTAACCTAAAACTAGGTAATATAGCCTGTACGAGCCAAATTCAGCGTTTTTTTGTTCAGGAAAATATTTTTGTTTCCCTGTTGGCTTGTAATGGAGAGGTCACTGCCAGGTCATGTGAGGTCAGGTCAACTTGAAAATCTGGAAAATAGTTCAGCTTGCCACCGATGATTTGCCCACCAAATTTGGCGATAATCGGACCAAGGAAACCAGAGTTTTCATCGATGATATGGTAAATAGCATCGGGGCATGCTTCGATTTGGTCCTGACAATACCTACTCAAAGGCCGATATCTCAGAAAGTTTAAGAGTCTCCGCCTTTCTTTTTTGGACGTTCTTAGATAATATCAGGACCATTAATTCAGCCACGTGTAGTCGAATTAGAGGCAGGCAAACATATATAAAAATGCATTTTTATACTTTGACCTCGTTAGGTCAAGGGTCACGGAGAGGTCACGTGCAACTTTTGCCATATTTCCGAATGGCCAAGGGTTTCTGCGCACTTTAACACCAATGTCGTTCCGCTAAGTTAATTAACATCTAATATATATGCATTTGATTGTTGTCAAGTCGGTAAAAATAGGCGACCTAGGATGACCTCTAAATCTGGCCCCAGAGGTCACCCAGGGCTGAAAGTTGGCGTGTGAGGTTCGTTCACTTGGCACTACAGGTGTATCAATTTTCATAAAAATCGGAGGGTGTCGGGTTCAAAATAGCCAATTCTTGTGCGATTTGACGTGGCGAGCCCCATATCTTGTGCGAGCCCCATATCACAAAATACTGCACCACGAACAACATCCCACTGAACCTCACCACGCTCCCCAACGACGACCATCCAGCATTACACGAACACCTCTTCCACTTTCTGAAGACTACACGCATTATGGAACAATTGTGAAAAAAAGTAAAAAAGAAGAAAAGGAAAAGATATGTTAAAAAACGGAAGATAAAATGAACAAAACCAGGAAAACGGAAAAAAGGAAAAAGATACCTTACAAAAAGAAAAGAAAAATCAAAAAAAGAAAAAGGAAAAAAGAGATAAATATATATGTACATATATATATATATATATATATATATATATATATATATATATATATATATATGTGTGTGTGTGTGTGTGTGTGTGTGTTCTTGCAATGTTCACTTCTGGCGATGACCCGACCCCCCCCCCCCCTACTACACCCCATACCCCAATGTGGCACCGACCGGACTAACTCTCTCTCTGTCTCGACTTCATCATCTCCGGCTCTCAAACAACTCTACTGCACCAGCTCTACATCTTCAATCCATCCGGACTACCTCAGCTCTACTCTTGAAGACCATCCCAACGCTACTTCACCACTGCTCGACGACTCTACTAAACCTCCACCTCGGATTCATCCTCCTACCCTACGCTACTCACTCTCTTACACATCTACTCTCAACCGGAACCAGCCGATATCACCACACAGTGGCAGGCTTGCAAAATTCACTCACACACACCTACACGCACAAATGTACGTAGGTGCAAATGCACGTAATGCTAAAACAACGTAAGCACAAATGTACGTAAGCGCAAAAGTACGTAAGCGTAAATGTACGCAAACGTAAAGGTACGCATGCATAAATGTACATACAATGTCTCATACGTACTTTTGCTCGTGCATTCTTTTACGTTTATATACAATTGCTCCTGCATACCTTTACGTTTACGTACATTTACGCTCGCGTACATTCGCGCATACGTACATATGTGCTTACATGCGCATACGTGCATTTGCGCTTTCATGCAATTGCGTTTACGTACTTTTGTGCTTACGTTCTCTTGCGCTTACGTACATTTGCACATACGTATATTTGCGCATACGTACATTTGCGCATGCGTACATTTGCTTACATACTTTTGCGTTTACGTCCATTTGCGCTTGCGTACATTTGCTTGCATACTTTTGCCACGTGTGCATTTGCTCTTGCGTACATCTGCCATACGTACAATTGTCATACATACTTTTGCAGTTTCGTTCACTATTCTTACGTACATGTGCTATGCGTGCTTTTGTGCATGCACACATTTGCTTGGGTTCATCTGCCATACGTATATTTGTCTTCCCATACATTTGTCCCAGAATCAATTCCCCTTCAGATTGGTCTCAGGGTGGGGTGAACGGGCACCCTGGCAAAGCTGGCGTCCGCCCCCTCCGACCGGGGGTGACTCCCGGGCATACCGAAAATGGCGTACTGGTGGTCGGGTGGCCTACGTCACGCGGTGGGGTCGGAACTTCTTGTGGTGCCCTGACAGTGACATCGCCAGGACATCGCCATCGCAAGGACAGCTGGGACTGTGAGGGCCTGGACAAGGTGCGTCGGCTGTCGGCTGCGTGTAGGCGTGAGCGGACATTCCACTCCCCAGCCTACAGCGTGTCGCTGGCGTCCCGACAGCGGCCCAACATAGGGCCGAGCATCAGGCTGACGTCGGGCCGCTGTCGGCATGTTCCCTGGGGCGAGGGCCTGTTACCCACTTAGCACCGAACAATGCATTAGATGAAACGATAAATCTTGCCATTTTACCACGCCGTGGTAAAAATTTATGGATATGCAGCACAATCCTAAATTATCGGCGCCCTTTGCCGGAAATATTTATATATTTCATCAAACCTTTTTTCGGCCGGCCACCTTAGAGATATCCTGACTGAGCTGCTGCTCACACCGGTTGCATTATGAACAGAACATGCTCAACCATTTGGATCCGAGTGGTGCAATATAAGAAGATAATTTTAATCGCAATCGTTTTGGCGGGGGTTCAATTGACGCCTGCTCCTACCCCTAATCCTCTGCTCTGCTTAGGATTTCTGCTCATATGAGCAGAACTTACCAGAGTCCAAAGCCAAGCAAAACATATGTTTTGCTTGGGATAAAACAAGATAAGCTGTTGGAAACTACCATTGCTGGGCCTCACCGAGAAACGCAAGTACATCTCGGCCTATTTTATTACGCCCGTGATCAGCCGAAAAAATAATAGTGGCTTTCACTCATATCACACAAACGTTCTAAATCTCTCATCTCTCACTGACCTTCCAAAGTTTTAAATGACGTCACACGAAGTCGCCGCTGAGAAAACTGCCCATATTTGGATTAAGTACTCTACCTGATATATTACCTACCTTGATCATGCAGTTTGTGGAACGTTGTGTAACGCGTGGTTCGCTGTCGTGGTTCTGTATATATCTGATTGGTGCACTTGGGTGCACGGTGCTATTTTGTCAAATTTGCTGTTCCCAGTAAGAAAATTTATTGATGTGTACACAAGAGGACATTGCCACAAGTTTTCGAAGTTCTATGCTCCTGGAAGATAAGCTGCACCAAGAATATCCGAAGGACAACGTCGAAGTTCTAAAATGAGTATGCTTCTACCATTTTCAGTTATGCTTATTGATGTCTGTGCAAGGGAGATTGTATTCTGTCAGCCTTTGGAGCTTACTTTTTAATGACCTTAAATGTTCCGGAGTTCTTCGTGAAAATTTTTTATATTGAGAACTAAATTGTGTCCATATGGAGTTTGGCATGTAATTGAAAAGGTGTGCTTTTCTGCTCAGACAGGTGGCTACTTCATGACAGAATGTATTGGGCATCATCAAGATAATTGTCGAAGTTAAACAACATTGAAGCTGATGGCATTGCCCATCAGATCCTACTTTGCTGCCACCAGTGTTTTAATGATGCTTGGTCAAATTTCAAGTCATTTTATTATATCTTGGGCAATATGATAAGCATTGTAATACTCAACTAGTATGGATGCCTTTCTAGGAGGAAAAATGGGTGCATATGCTCTTGTATGTTGTTAAGGTTGACTGGACACCATTGACCTGTCACCAGGGTGGGAATTGAGGAACTTGCTCAGATATTTTATCTCTGAAAACATTTGTGCAATCTGAGTTCATACTGAATAGGATGGCTTCACATGTACTCCAACACAAATATGTCAATAAAAAGAAGCAAAATGACACACAAAATACTGAATATTCAGCAATCTTTACCTTTCGGCTGACACATACTGTCAAGTTTGGTGATTTGTAAAGAGGTGTACAGTGGGGAACAGTGATGTCACAGGAGTCAGGGAAGTGACATCACAGAAGTTGGGTGTTGGTAACTGGTTAGGTTATGGGCGCTGCATGACCTCTGCAGTCAATGCGCCCCTAAACCCCAATAACTAACTAACTGGTTAGGTTAGGTTCTAACCTAACCTAGCCAGTCATCAACACCCAACTCCTGTGGTGTCACTTCCCTGACTTCTGTGATGTCACTATTCCCCACTGCACATCTCTACAGATCACTAGCCTTGGCAGTAGGTGTCGGCCAAAAGGTAAAGATTGTCAGTTATTCCACTTCCAGTTATCACTCAAGCTAACCACTTTGTAGCAGTCATCAGCTGGACCACAGCTTCTCACACTTCTCTCAATCTCAGCCACAGGATTTGTAGATGACAATGTGCCAACAATTCATGCAAAATGGTGTGTATTCACACAATACCAAGTAACCACGGATTTGCCAATCAGGGATATCTGGTACTTCTTAGCAAGCACTCCAGCAGAAATATATAATAATAAACATTGCAGAAATATTGATTAATATAAATATATAATACATAAGAATACATATTGATCAATATTGAATAAATATTGAAATAATTATTAACAACTGACACAAATATACCATCTTCTCACATGACACCATTTGCGTGGAGATGTTTTAGCACAACACCAACAAACGACACCTACATGAACAGATCCAAATGTCATCTAGTTGTATTGTGGTCTTTGATGGGTTGGTGTGTATGGACTGCAGCAACTGCTAGTTGTTTTCAGGTAGGAACTTTGAGTGGTAGCACTTGACCAAACAATGTTGTTCTTCATTTTCCCTTCTGGAGTATGAAAGATTTCATTTAGTCCAGTCACAATCCTGAAGTACAAAATGTATTGGCATGCATGACATCAACAAATGCATGTTTTTCCAACACTGGTCACTACATCTTATAATATATTGTTGTTATACAAGATTTCCAATGTGAGTTAGGAAAAACTAAATATAAAGAAGCAAAGTTACTCTTCAAGTTTGATGAATATGCTATCATGGTTAATCTATTCATCATATTCATATGACAATATGCAGAGGTTTAAATGCAGCCAGGCCCATTAAGGGTACTACATCATCAGGCAATGAGTTTCAGGTGACTCACCATCTGGGGCTAAATCTCTTCCTGCAATCCAATGATGCACATCTGTGAGCCAATTTCAGTGAGTGTCCATGTGTGTTTGCCAGTGGTGCCAGCACAGACATACCAGGGATCTTAATGGCAGAATGTCCATGCAGAATATTCAACATTTGATGCCTGCTTGGATCACTACCTTTCACTGAGTACAAATCTAGTGTTAAAAATAACTGGCACCATAATCCAGACCTTTCATTCCCTCTATGTTCCATGTCCACCTACTCTGTACTAATTCTAGTTCTTTAAAGTCATTCTGAGATGAATCATATACAGTTAATGCTGCAAACATGTACATAACTCAATAAAATGGCCTGGGCTTTGGTGCATCTATTTGTACCTTGATGGTATTGAACTGGACAAATACTGCTCAGACTGTGGCTTATGAGGCTTCAATTCTTAGAGACAGTGATTATAAATCTTTGTGCCACAACTCACACATACTGAAGCCATTCTTGCACTGATAAACCAACTCAGAAGTCTGCTGACAACATTTCAGCTTCTGCTGTAGCTCTCCTGCCTTTTCTCAAGAATTTCAAGAAGTGAGAGTAATTATCATAAAACAGGAAATCTTTACCCAAGGTAGCCTAACTTAATCAAATCAAGTCTAATATAAACTAAGATATTACAATCTGAAAACGAAACAAAAACATGTGCAGGCAAAATATAATTTCAGCATTCAGATGAAGTGAAAAGTGTGTGCAATATATGTAGCAAAAGGTGAAAACAAGGTATTTTAGGGATACATTATTAGTGAACTATAACAAATGAATAAAATGGAATAAAAAGACCATAATTGCTATTGTATTATTCCAAGACATAATTAATCATCCTACTGTTTTTTTTTAAGATCTCACATAGCAAAAATAACTATTTGTACACTGATCTAGGCATGGTCAGGTGCATTTAATTTTCCCTTGTCATGAAACTATTTCATGCTGCATTCTCTCAGGATCTATACACTAAGGATGCCATTAATGTGGTGGAATATTCTGGCTTTGCTACTGACCTATAATAGTACTTTCTGTCATCCATCTAAATCTTTGTGATGTGCATGTATATTTATTTCCAAGGCACAATCCTTTGTCTCCGCCCTCTTTTTGCATGCAGAAATTACAGGTTGATGCCTGAAGTTGTTATTGTTCAGGACTATATCATATTCATTGCTTCTGCTGTTGACAAGATTTGGTCAGTTCTGATATCTAAGGCTTTTGTGCATGTACCATGCCACCTTAAAAAATAGTCACCAAATTTTAACAGGTTGGCATCAATTAAAAGCAAACCTTGTGGCCATCCACACCTTCCACTGGTTGTAGTATTCCAGTCTGCTTCTGTAGGAGGGAAAGTGTGTCCCCAATGTAGGTTCGCTGGAATTATACATTGTCCTGCTTTGACCCCCTGTCATTTATGCAGCTTTCTTGGTTGGCTGCTCCCATCTGTTGGGAATTGCCTGGGAATTTTTACTGCATTATGCAGTGGTTAATTCCCACAAAGCTTGCTTTCTCTTGGGTGTGAAGGAATTATATATTTCTTCTTATGCCATCCTATCAAACCCAATTTTTAGATTTTTTAAAAAAACCATATCATGCACTTGCTCCTTAATTGTTTTTGTTTAGTCCCTGCAAGTTTTCTCATGTCTTTATTGTCAATTAATTTACTTGTCTAGATGCATCATGTAATCTTCTGTAACATCCCAGTCTTTCATTTGCTAAGCAAATGACAGTGTTAGCATCATCATCTGCCTTTTCTGGTGTCCAGTTGGACTGCTCGTGCTTTAAGTGATTGTCCCAGTTCTACAGTACAATTTTGATTGAACACATGGAACTATAAGGGAAGTTGTGCTCTTTTGAACAGTATGCTTATTTTCCCAGCTTGTTCCATTACCTCGTAATTATCTTACCCTAATTGCCCTGGATGGCGACACGATTCTTCCAGGGTTACTCCAGTTTACTTTGTCAGCACCACTATCGTTCTCCAGCATAGTTAGCACTAGCCAACTAGTTTGTGAATGATTCCCATTACAACAATAGCAGTATGTGAACAACGGGGTCAGTCGGCAATGTCAGGGAAGTCGGTCATACTGATTGTGCAATATCGAATATAACTCCAGGCTCTTTGCTGTTTTGGAACAAGGCGAGATTCTGGTTAAACTATGATACATGGGTATATGTGATATATGGATATGTGATATATTGTGAAAGACGGATATTGCTATCTATATGAGGCATTAAGGCATTAGATCAGAGATACTCATGAGATGCTTGGTCCTTATGGCCTTTTTCACTTTGTCTCTGCTGCGTCGGTTAGTGTATACCCTTCCGTCAGCAGGTTGCTGTATAGCTGGATCCCCGGTTCGTTCTAGTGCCAAGTAATCATGTGTTCCAGTGTTGATACCAGATGATTAATGATATATGTAATCAGAGGCATGGATTATTGATGTTGGAGACTCCAAATGCGCATTAATTTCCTCCCCACATGCGTTTTCACTGTCAGATGTCTCAAGGAGAGAAAATCATCAGAATTTGGACAGTCCCTTTGCATTGTGCCTTGCACCATCTTGTCGAACTAATACTCCCGACCTCATAAGACGTTCCCAATGCTTCAATACCGTCATCAATCTTGCAATGGAAGTCTGGGACGGAACGAAGTTGAACCTTTGCTCAATAGACTGTTATGATTGTGTCAGAATCGTATTCATAAGGCTCGTCCCTTCATGTGCGTCGGTGGCGCGGTCCGTTTATGCGTCTGCTTCGAGTGTAGGAGTTCCTTGGTCGAAGTCTCGGCCAGGTGGGATCCTCGGCCGGATCGGGAGGACTCGGGAGATGGAAGCAGCGGGACAGTGTTCGCCGTGCCCCGGGATTGCCGCAGACCGACCGGCGCCCGCGCCGTCCGGCTCACGGACTCAGTGTTGAGACGATTGTTTCTCATTAGGCGTGAGATGTCGGAACGAGCACAGCAGGATGTCGGAATCGCCATCGAGATCATGTTGATGTGGCCGCGTTCCCGGGCACTCTTCAATGGGCGCAATGCATTCAGCTTGACCTTTTGGCTGTATCCATGGTTTGTTTTTCATGGCGTATGTCTGCTCTTGAGGTCTCGTGTGGGGAGCGATGTCGCCCGTCCTCAGTGGGCCGGGTGAAAGGGAACGGCGGATCATTAGAGCGTGGCACAACCACAAGTTGCAGGTCCAGGAGCTCAGTGTGCAGGATATTTTCCCAAGTATGTTGTTGTTTGCTACGTGGGCGAAACTGAGCGAGACTCCCTGTGCGGACGAATTCAAAATCATACTCGGTCTGGGGATGCTGATGATCAAAGACTTGTCGAAGTGCCCTCCACCCCATCCCCGCCACTCGCTATGGGGATACCACAGGTTGCCTCGATGGCTATGCATTTTAACTCAATAGGTTATTATTTCAGTGATTTGCATTAATATTTCAGTGAACAGTGGGGTTGTGAGAAGTGTGGCAAGATGTGGCTTACCGGCGAAAGAAAGAACCTTTGGATGGGAGTGATGGAACTATTGATTGACTAAAAAGGAAACAATAAGCCTGCACGAAGAGCAATAACTTTACTGACAAATGCAGTTTTTTTTAATAGCGTCTCATCGATGACCTTGGTCTCTCTGTCGCAGGTGCTGGGGTGTTTGACATGGACCTCCACGAGGCTGACACGAGGGACGAAGGCTCAGAAGATGATGATATCATCGACTTGGAAGAGGTAAGCACACACGTGGCAGAGGCAGGAATGGGCATAGGCCGGACAAACGTTTGGCTACAAATATTGTATGTTTACGCTATGGCACTCCCTTGCTCGTAATGCCCATAAATCGTGTAGTTCATGGGCCTAGGCTATTTTTGTTATTCTGTGCTGGCTCACCAACCGCCTATATGTTTGCGAAATGTGGGATATAAGTTCTTGCAGCTGCTGAACGCATGTTTGAAGGAAAAAAAATTAGTGTCGAATTTGTCGAGTCACAGAGCTGAGGCAGGTCGAAGCTGGGTGATAATCTCGTGTTAAAGCGATTCATATACCTACATCGGATCAATTGTGAACAGCCAGCAAAAGGTGTTGTAAAGTTTTGGATACTCGTGGATGGTGAAGTGAACACAGAAAAACGCAATGCAAAAGGTGATCTCGCGCTATGTTGCCAGGAAAATGGAAATTTAAACTAGAAGGTTTGCTCAGTCGATCTTGTAGGTAATATGATTGCCCAAGACACAGGAACAAGTACACTGCAACGACGAAGTACGTCGTCTCAGCGTCCCAAGTTTCAAGTCGAAGGGCCTGAATAGTCGACGTACCTGGGGCTCCTCAGCTGACCTAAGAGATGAACAAGGTCATCATAAAGTAGCACCTGGGCCTATATATTGCTTTGCTTTCGAGCCTGACCTGAATTATCATATGCTACACGGCGACTACACTTGTCTGTTTTTGGATGGTTCTCCACGCACTTTATGGACGTTCACAGCCAATGGCGTCGCCCACACCGTTTCGCTGGTGGGCCGCGGGATTGGGACTACACTTGTCATAGAGCGATTTGGGATGATGGTGTCCTTGAGTCACAAGGCCAATGCACACCAAGGGTCGTACACGGTGTGCACATGCATCGGATCGGCGCATGATGGCCCTGGCAGACGAAGCGCCTGTCAGCCACGGACGGGCGACCATTGGTGTGCACGTGCAAGGAATGATATAGAGGGTGTGATATGTCGCACACTCCACTGCATTATCCGACTTCACGCCCGGGCCCCCAAATAGCCACCAGTCGACGCTGCCGTAAGATCACGTCCATGAGCGCGTCCGGCCGCCCGTCCCGGCACAGCCGCCATGCCTGCGCAGTGCCAGCTAGGTCGTCTCCGTGAGCTGACCGATTCTCCTATTGCAGGAGTTTGACCACCAGCCGGACGTGAACACCATATTGAAGTAAGTGCGCGCGCCAGCAGTGTGTGCGTGCGCTGGCGGCTGCCGGCGGCGCCGCGTCCGATTGTGGAAGTGGTCTCACGGCGGACCTGTCCCGGTGGCCTTGAGATTGCGTTCCCGTAGAGCGGGGATCATCTCGAGTGCGTGACTGAGCCGTTCTGAAGTATGTGTGTGTCTGTCTGTCTGTCTGTCTGTCTGTCTGTCTGTCTGTCTGTCTGTCTGTCTGTCTGTCTGTCTGTCTGTCTGTCTGTCTGTCTGTCTGTCTGTCTGTCTGTCTGTCTGTCTGTCTGTCTGTCTGTCTGTCTGTCTGTCTGTCTGTCTGTCTGTCTGTCTGTCTGTCTGTCTGTCTGTCTGTCTGTCTGTCTGTCTGTCTGTCTGTCTGTCTGTCTGTCTGTCTGTTTGTCTTGAGCCAAATGCCAATTCAGGCATGCCTGGGGCCGGAAGGATTGGGCATTACCTGACATTACCGAGGGCCATTGTAAAATAATTGACCACGTGGCCTGGAAATTCACAGTTAATGGAATTGTGCTATTTCATCCTTGTCTTAGTTTTTTTACCATTTTGTCACATGTGTGGGCAGTTATACACACGACTGCTAAATAATGTAAAATGCATGTGACTGAAGTGAAAGGCATTCCGCTTTTTTAAATCCTTAAGTGGCGATCCTTTATTTTCTTCCAATTTTGGGCGCTACATGACCAATGTAGTCGATGCGCCCTTAAGCCCTAATAACTAACTAACTAACTTCCAATCTTTCACTATTCCCAAGCAACTTCTTTCTTCATCCACACAGTTAATGGTGAAGTAATTTTAGGACACTGTCTGGGGCCCTGAGATGATTCCGGACGGTGGTGATTCGATGCTATGGATATGGGTGCAATATAATCCACATGGGTTGACGCACCCTAAAACCACAATAAGCATCATCATCAGATTCGATGCTACGGATCACATTTTGGCATCCGTGATCCATTCGTAGATCGTGGTGTTGCAAAATCAGTCCATGCGCTGCATCAGGCATAATGCATTTGATTAAATGTGTGGTTTGTGTGACTAACTAACTTTGTAAAATCGACTGCTATGTATAGAATATGTGATAGACTCCTCACTCGATGCACAACAAGGTATTTTTCTTATGTTGGATTAAATGCACACTAACTAGCGCAATGTAGGTATGTTCAAAATCAGGCAATTAGCACAATCTATTCCAGGCCATAGATGTAATACCTTCAGCTCGATTCAAACTGTTTCCCCTAACCTATCTCACTTACCTTGACTTATCTCAACTTAATTATCATTAATTAATTAATTCACAGCGAAAAAACCTTGATCCAACACCATGCGTTGTTAGTAATGCGTAAATATTACGGAGTACCACGCGCTTCCACAGCGTAACTTTGTTTACAACCAGTCACAAGCCTTCAAATTCGACGTGTTCATGCGACGATTTTAGCTGTGCTGTAGCTTGTGTTTATGTCATCATCGACGAAGTGTTGAGACTGGGAAGCTCTAAATCATGCTGGGGAGCATTCCAATCGGTGAAGTTGTCGGACATATTACATTTAAAAAGCACCGCTCTGGAACTGTATTGCCAATGTAAGGTTTAATTATTCGTTGCGGTCTATGTTGGGATTGCCAATCTCGCGCCATTCACTCGACATCCAGCCTCCCTCCCTCCCACGATCGGTAGTTAGTGCGCCACCAACAGCCAAGCATGTGGCCGAATTCTTCGCATTCCAAGTTCCTGTCTGATTGTGGATAGCGATTGGTATATGGTGTCATGAGTTGATGGAACAGGAAAGATAAGTCGCCAACGTTGAATGTAGATTGCAAGGATTTTAGCCAGCAAGATAGAGGCTGAAATGATATCTAAATAGTTTCGCTTTGGACTTCCAGAAGCTATATACAGCAAAGCAGTACGATGGGCGCATGCAAAATTGGAGGTCTGCACCGATCTGACTATCGCATTCCAGTAGCTGTTGCTATGCTGCGATCTTTTCAGCAATTATTGTTGAATGATGCCTTGAAATTATTGTGCTGAGCGCATGGAGTGTAGGATGGTGGTGATTTTACAATCTCATGGTTTTTACTTTAGCTGTTGCACATGGCGATCATTAATGATTGCCTAAGTTATTAGTTATGACAGGTAGGGCACGGTCACCACCAAATACGTATTCAAGGAGTGCAGACTAAAGACAAAAACGGCACAGGAAACGATGGTAATAAGGTGGATCATTTATATTACTTTGAAGACTAAAGAATACCACTGCTTGGAGTTCTGATTCTGGTAGTGTTGTGGTATGATTATTAAATATATGCACGGTGCAGCGTTTTCCAGATGATAGTACGCTGAAGGAGTCAAACTGTGATAGTTTCAGTTTAGCTGCTCCTTGGATTAAGGATGGTATGCAAGGAGCCTGTGTATTTTGCGAAGTGTTTGGTAGCGGTGATGTTTTTTGTTATGAATACATGCTACTATTAAAACAAGTTTGGATGATAGGTTTATTTTAGTCCATGCTTCGAGAGTGAACACTGTCTTGCAAGATTCAGAATGCCTATGTGACCGTAGTTCAACGGATAAAACCATGAGGAACCTTACGTACAACGAACATGTGTTAGAAAGCAGATTGTTTGACCGAGCTTCATTACTTTTTCACCTTGGCTTAGTCATGACAGACCGGTCTAGTCCGGGTTGCGGTTCCAATATTTTGCGCATTGTCACCTCTACTGCTGACACATTTGGAAGCCTGAAAAAAATGAGGCCGGAATAGCTCTTCGCATACAGTCTGGATGCATTTGTTTGAATTGCTGCCGGTTCTCGTTCGGCATGAACGGCGCTGATGGGGCGTACCAAATACTTTTCCTGGTTCCTTCAATGCATATGTGGTACAAGCTATTCCGTCTCACAATTTTTCACGTTTGGGAATCTTCATGACATCGATGAAACATCGCTATGGTCCTTAGTGTTAATTTCAGCAATGTTTTTCGCACCTCGCCGCATGTCTACGTGTATCACTTGGGTTCATCACCATTTGTGGAGCATTTCTTCACTGAACACGCACTCTCGGTGCAACGAATACGCCATCAGCTGTTAGTTTGTAATTCAGTAGTACGTGATCCATGGGATAACTGTTCGAATCGTGACCAAACCCCTTTAAGATAGTGATTAATGTGTACTGTACTCTACTTAATGTGTACTGTACTACGTGAAACAGGCGAAGTTATTAAAAAAATCGGTCTGCCTTCTGCCAATTCTAATTCTCATCCGACCCCGTGAAAACGGCTAATAACTGTTTTCACGAAGCTTTTCAGTATTTATACCACTCTGGATATCCGGCACTCGGGCATCCCGGGCGATCGTCGGACTGGGCTCTGGATTCCCTAACTTCCCAGGAAATGGTGGGAACGGTAGCCTGAAATCTAACTTCCTGTGCATTCTGTGAAGTAGTCGGGGCAGTACCTTCTGGGCTCTGGATCCCCGGACACTCGACCGTCCCTGGCAGTGGTCGGGATGGTAGCCTGCTGGGCTCTGGATCCCCGGATACTCGACCGTCCCTGGCAGTGGTCGGGATGGTAGCCTGTTGGGCTCTGGATCCCCGGACACTCGACCGTCCCGGGCATTGATCGGGATGGTAACCTGTTGGGCTCTGGATCCCCGGACACTCGACCGTCCCGGGCATTGATCGGGATGGTAACCTGTTGGGCTCTGGATCCCCGGACACTCGACCGTCCCATTGCAGTGGTCTGGACGGATTTGCAGTCGCCCAGTGTTGTTTGACCGTTGCCACGTATGTATTAATTCGGTCCGGGCTCGGCGGCCAGATTTGCTAGCTGTAGCCGAGGGCACCAGGTGGTACCGCCGGAGAAAAGCATGCTGGACACGTGTCAATGATGTGACGCGTCTTTTCTTGCCTCCACAGTCAGGAAGGGGTGGAACGGCTGGCCCTGAACGAAGCCACAGTGAATATTGGCAAGGAGCGTGTCGGTCCAAAAGACTTCGAGCTTCGCAAAGTGCTGGGCAAAGGTGGCTACGGCAAAGTGTTTCAAGTCAAGAAGACATCCGGCAAATACGCGGGCAAAGTTTTCGCCATGAAGGTGTTACGGAAGGCCACTATTGTGCGAAATCAAAAGGATACTGCACACACAAAAGCGGAGCGAAATATCCTTGAGGCAGTTAAGGTGAGTGCGCGTTGCTTTGATTACGAATGAATGTGACTTCGATCATGTACGGTGGATGTTGTCTGGATTGCAATGCCTTTATTTCCGGAATGAATCGATCCTTTATACAATGGCCTTTATATCCAGAATGTTTGCAATGCATGCGCCGGTCCACATGTGCCGTTCCGCATGTATCATATTCTGCATGACCAATGCAGTCGATGCGCCCTAAAACATGTATTATCCTGACTATACACAGCCGAACTTCCGTTATAGCAAACACTCACAACGTAAAATCGCGGCGTGATAACTTTGCCACTGCATGGCCAGTCTTTCTGCGAGTTCTACTTCTCTTGCATCTTCATCAGTTGTCAGCGTACGCCTTTCCTGGTGTCCTCCGTGCATGTGTGTTGTTTTATTTTCTTTGACTGAGTCATCGCCGGGAATCAAAACTGTGTGCACTATGCAATGCCACAGTTCCGGCGAATCTCAGTTTTAGCAACACGGACTTCTTCCGTTCTCTCAATTTAATACCCCCTCGTGATTGTTGTCGTGTTTGGACAGCCTGTCATGCGTGCGTGCGGAGTCGTGGACGACAGCGTGTCGTGACCTCCGCAGGTCATAGCGTCCACAGCTCACAGCCTCCACAGCTTGGAAGCGGTAATAACCTCCACAGCTCGTTGGTTGGCTATTAGTTTTGCGATACCTCGACCGTTGAGTCATGTAGCCTCGCCAATCTCTCACGCCGATTGGTCGCGAGCGAAGAGTAGCGACAGGTGAGACTGGAACCCACAAGCTTTCGATTGTGAGCCGGGAAACTTACCCCTAGACCACTCATCCCCACATCCACAGCTCACAACCTAGCATAACATATGCTTCAACGTTCAGCCTCATGCCATTCATTCCTTATTCGCTGCGATAATACCTAAACAGTGTTGCTTCCTAGAGATTGCTGGCTGACGTTATGCTTCTAGAAAATTATGAGGTTCTTGAATATGTGGAGATTGTGATCTATGGCGGCTATGATCACTTGGAGTTGTGGATGTTCTGGGCTGTGGAGGTTATGACCGCCTCGGAGTTGTGGAAGTTACGAACTGTGGAAGTTGTCATGTGGAGGTTATGACCTGTGGAGGTTATGATATACCTCCGTCGTGGGCGTATCTGGTGCGGCGCGAGCTGACAGGTGTGAATTGTCCCGTCTGACCCGACACGGGCTGGCGGGCTGTAGTACAGCTAAACGAAATGTAACGGAAAGGAATGCCACGTAACGGAATGGTGCAGAGCTGTGTGGAGCGTCAGAGACGGAAATCGGACACAGCGTGAACCAATGAAATGGGCGGGAGGAACTGGATTGACTGCCATCGACCTGCTCGGGTGTTACAGGGCGGGATGAACTTAATGCACTGACCTAGGACCTGCTCGGGTGTTAACAGGGCGGGAAGAGCTGGATGGACTGACCCACGGCCTGTCCGGGCGTGAACTGTGGTACAGTTCTCACAACTCAGGGCCGGATTAGGCGTGATAACTTAGACATTGCGTGAGACGAAATGTACGACCCTCGATATACCAGGAGGTGCTGAGTTTACACATAAAGTAACGTTAGGGATTATGCTATATTACTCAACGTTTCGGCCAGGGGCCATCGTCAGGAGTTGTATATTGAGTGTCGTACATTTCGTCTCACGCAATGTCTAAAACCCAGGAGCACTTAAGAGCCATTCTTCGTTGTATTAAACAGTGATAACTTAGCCCACTTTAACGGACAAAGCATCTGCACCGGAGCCGGCAGGTCCTATTTCCTGAGTTTGAACTTTTGAGATGATGGAAATTTGCAAATATATAGATGCTTCGGTTCAGGTTTTTAACCCGCGCCGTCTTCCCGGTCAAATCCTCACACCCCGTCTCGGGGGGGGGTTGAAGACCCCCCTCTAAAATCCAAACTAAGCATCGCATGAAGACGAAAGAGGTGCCATCGGAAAGCGCTCGACAAGTAGGGTCCGGGTCCACCCTCCAAAACAATTTCCCTCCAAAAGTGACGTCACCAGGGGGGCTAGATTTTCACGACTTTTCACGACTTACATTATGTTTTTGACTCTGGGGAGTTCATTTTTGGGATATATGAAAAAAAAAGTATTTGGAATGAGAAAAGGATGCGAAATCGACCAGGGCTATAATTTTTTGGCCCCCCAAACGCTTATTATTTTCTTATTTTCAAACGCTTATTGATAATGAGGTAAAACTTTTGTTGCCTTGAAATGAGCACCATTTGCACCGTGTATGGTTTTGTTCTCAAGGTTGCCCAAAGTCACTGTGCTGTTATGCCACAAACTTGTTCGTACCTTCCGAGTCATGAAACCGCATATCTTACACAGAAGGGATGCAATATCTGCATGGAATGCACTTTAAGTAGACAAATATTGCAAAGAGGTCTCACAGAACATTCTTCAATAATTACTTGAGTGCTTGTCATCTTACATTTTGTTGACGTTACATGCCATCATCTACTCAGCAATCCGCAGGGTATGCAGGAAGTTTTTGACTGGGATCTTCGAGATACTCTTGGCGGATACCAGACCGGTACTTGACGTGGGCTCGTATGTCATCATTCACTTCTATGTGTTCTTAAGCAAGCAGAGTTCTGCGAGAACAACTAATGCTGCAAATTGCGCTGAATCCAGGCTTCGTCAATGTCTTCTGACATTAATGGGAACATTTTTGCCGTAAATTTTCCGGGATGGACGTCGACCCGTTTTTTTTTACGCATTAGAAAAACAGCAGATCATTGGCAAATCGACACGGAATTTTTCAGCGAGAAATGACGAACAGAGGAACAGCACATTTACCAGTGGGGTATGAGCTGCCGGCACACGTAGTAACCTCGTGCCGTCTGTAAGTTTTGACCCCAACACAGACCCGAAATTCCCTTGATTCTCTTTCATCATCCGACTCTGAACCAGATGGGCGCTGTATGACCGAAGCAGTCGATGCGCCCCTAAGCCCAAATAACCGACCAATCAATCGACTCTGAACCAGACGAGCCAGCAACGATAAGAGAACGAAATTCTGGTGAGGAGGAAGACGTGCTACACCACCACACAGCTGATGAATAGGCGGGACCGGAGGAAGCAGAAGATCCACTTATGCTTACAGCTCCAGTAAGCCGAGCTGAGCTGATATAACCCAAGAAAAAAAAATGGCGAACACTGACAGAGAAGCAGAAAGTGGGCACATGCTAGCTTATGCTGTTTGCAGAATGGTAGAGTCAGTGACCGATGAGGACAGAGTCAGCCCGACGTCGTCCAGCCTCATGTCCACAATCATTCTGACTGAATGCAACGCTGTTTGCGGCGAAGCCCGTGACGTGAGCGACAGGGTTGACGCTTTCAAGCTGTCATCATCGAAGAAATGGTCGCTGATATCTTCGAAAAGACCAACAAATTGTTTGATAGACAACGGGATAAAATGGGACCCAAAGTGGCACGATGCACACGTGCCGGCTTGTCGCGGAAGAAGAAATGTGCGCATTCGTGTGCCTGAACAATCTGCCTTCGTTCTACAAACAGCTGACGATATAGCAGCTTTTGACCCGGGGTATAGCTGGATAGTGTTCAAGGTGACACTGGGGAAGACGAGATACACGGCGATCACGACGCGCCTCCTTGGGCTGTTTCACGGCGGGGAAGACCAGGGTTGGTGGTGTAATGGGCGCAAAATGACCTTAGTAGTCCGCGCGCCCTTAAGCCCAAATAATCAATCAATCAATCAGGGTTGGTGGTGGTTATTGGTTTTGCGATACGTCGATCATTGAGTCATGTAGCGTCGTCAACCTCTCACGCCGATTGGTCGCGGGTGAAGAGTAGCGACAGGTAGAACTCGAACCCATAATCTTTAGATTGTGAGACTAGACTACTCGTCCCCAAGATCAGAGTTAGTCAGTTGTTTAAGACGCTATATGGCCACACTACGTTGGAGCATCCTAAAGCACGAAGAACGTAAAGTCGGCAATGCAGTTGTTGACGCATTTCACTCTGTATACAAACATTGTGTTCGCAGTTCGCCAGCTGCTGAGTTTGTTACCACTTGTATAAAAGGCAATGCGCATGGTATATCACTGCCACCAAGTGAGCTTAGTAGTTCAGTGCGTCCCACTGGTACACTTCAAACCCAAGAATGGTATCCCTTTCCCAACTGATCCAGTTTGTTTTCCACGCTGTGCGTCGGCATCCACCGCTGTGTGATTCGTTTATATCGAAATGGGCCTTTTCCACTTGGATAGCATTCACCAATACCTCATTTCTTCGTATATTAACACGCACCCTGGAGAGAGGGGGGGCGAAATCCAACCACCCCTCCGGTTTTTCGTACATACCTCTAGATTTTACCGGGCGAAATACGCCATTGTTTGCCTACCTGCTTACAAGTGACTTGCTCGTTGTTTAAAGCAAAAAAAAAAACGAAAATCGGCCGAACATTTTTCGAGTTACGGGTCGCTAAAGTCAAAATTTTTATAAGCGCCAGACCACAAATCGGCACTGATGCGCTTCCCGTATATTGGCAAAAGTGAAGTGTTCTTGGCAATACTAGCGACTCGTTTGATGTATATTGGTATGATGTATAGCTTCAAAGTCATGTTAGGTCACCGAAGTCAAGTCAGGTCAAGTTCATGGTAGGTTAATGGAACTAAACTTGGTCAACTGGAATGTTGTCATAAATGCAAATGACTATCATGCGATTAATGTCACCTTGCATGTTACTCCCTGCACATCCTGAAAACTACTGCTTGCCATTGTCGGAGTATTCGGGCGGGCGGTCCGGTTTTGGTAACTGAAGTAGGTAATGACCCGATAAAGTGATGTTATATAGGTGGCTTGAGGTCAAATGCCGGGTCTAACATCTGTATTGCATCATTAGTAATGTCCAAAACATCATTGATGTCTATTTTAGAGCATTTAAACAATTACAGCGATTCATAACAATGCCAAGCCAAGCCACGCAAAACTATATATTTTTTTTGGACATTTTAACCTCATTTGACCTCGAAGATATCTACCTAAGGTCATGTAATTTGTACAAAGTAGAATGTACTACTGTACCTATCCACCCTGTGAATTTCGTTTCTCAATATTTGATAGGAGGCGAGATCTTAGCTTGGGGGGGGCGAATCCGCCCCCTCCAGTGCGCGTAATTTTCAGAGGCCCGTGCTAAGGTGAACAATCCTATTCAGTTTTAGAGCCACATTGAAGAGAAAGATCCTGACTTGACCTGACCTGGACTGACCTGACAGCTGGCTGATGACGACCCCACATTAAAAAAAACGATGTGTTCGGTGTCGATTACACTGACTGCTGTGTGAAGAGGTGGTGAACTTTTTTTTCTCAGAAGAAAGGGTCCACATTTCTGGTAACACTTTCAATCGACTGTCTGTTCTTCATGAACGGTGTGCAGCATATATACCTGGACATATGTTTGCTGGTTAGTACTCTCAACACGACGAGGGAGTACATGCTGTACCCGGACCAGCTCATTGCGTTCGGTGAGGCCACGGACGAGTCCCGCCCTGAACACTGTTTGCATGACTCCTCAACGACACGTCAAGGACCTTATTGACCAGACGAAATTATCCCGCCTGACTGCAAATGACAGAGGGAAAGACAGCTGTTGCAAACAAACTCTGATCCGTTGGACGTCAGCGGCGCTGATCTGATATGACTGACGCCATTAAGTTAGACGGCAACACTAGAAACCACTAACCGATTCCGCAGGCGCTGAACAAAACGTCATTTTTTCAGCGTGAAGGAGTGCTTACAACTATGCGGGTGCCGAGACATTTGGGGAGTTCGGCGGTTCATGTACGTCACCTGCTGACGAAGACGTGTACTGCGTTGGGGCGAAACCGCAATCTCCACATCTTCCACTTTCAATGTTTTGACAATGTACACAATCATTTTTATTTATTGGCATGTTCTGTTTATCCCACCAACATTGGCACGATTGAAACTAGGCGCTTTGAGGTCGTATCCTGCTGGCCATGTCAATCGCACTACTGATCCAACCAAATTATACCTCTCCTTCGACCATCGAAGCCAGCCTTTCTTGTATACAATACAATTTACAATCGTGATCAGATTAAGGGTCGTGCTATATGGATGTCCTGTATATACGATAGCAAATTTATGCGTGAAGAAACTAGAAGAGTGAGCACTGGAGTCGTTCAAGCACGCATTCCAAGTGTGACGAGAAAGTATGTGTCTGGGACGTTTTTGGCGCGGGCGAGGGAAATCCGGCTGCAGAACTGTACCAGCATCTCAATGGTTTATTCCCGGATCATAAATTAACAGTCGATAACGAGGCACTCCACCGTTTCTACACCAAGGGAAAGTAGGTCACAGAGTAGATCCCTCACACAGCGGTGTTCAGGGAACCGAACCACACTGGCATATTTTTGCTTAAAATTCCATCACAGTATGCAACACTGGGGTGTTCTCAGGAGGAGACTTCACAAAATGCGCAATATCGCAAATTGGCGTCAGAACCGCCCCCACGCATACACACACACACATACTGACTGCAAGTCCCTGGTGGTCATACCATACGTAAAGGCAGTGGCGGAAAGGATAGCCAGGACACTTCGGCCACACGTACAGGTCGATGCAAAACCAAGGAAAAGCTTCCGCCGGTGATCGCTACGGGTCAAGGACAAGCGGGACAAGATACAAGGAAAGCTCAGACGTGATTTATCGTTTACCTGTCGGCTCAAAAAGTGTACGTGGGAGAAGTGTGCAGGAGTTCCGGGACAAGAGAGGATGCGAGGACAGTAAGAAGCATGGATACACGCCACTCTGAGCTTTGAAACGCATGCCAGAATCAGGGTGAACCGTGTCGTGGGAAAGCGACTAAGGTCTGGCCTATGAAACCGACTGCAGACAATAAAGATTAGGAAGGACATTCATCACTAAGATAGCGCTAGATAAGCTGATGAGCGCCACACTTGGGATACCTGTGGCCAATATGTGTGCAATTTTGCATCAGCTGGTGGGTCAGTAAGTGGCAACACAATTAATTGGCGTCGCATATTAGCTGACGTAAATCAGTTCGGCTAAGTTTTGGTTGCAGTTTTGCCCAGAGTTAGAAACAAATGTTTGAAGTTTTGAATTTTTAGGGCCAGAGCATTACCCTCTCCAGATAATAATTTGTTTTCCCATTTGGTGGTAGAATGGTGCTGTTTCACAATGAACCGTTTTGCGATGAAGTGCTTAAGATTCACTGGAAGGTACGAACAGATTCTGATATCACAGGTTTGGAGTGAGGTATCCTCTTCGTATTCGATTCGCACAGTTTACCTCTCCACATCCAGGATTTCAAATCACAAATCCAGCCATTGTTTTGTCACTCATCTCGGATCAGCGCATACTTGCATTGTGGACCGCATGCAGCTACTGGAGGGCTATCGATCTGTTGTTGCCAAGTAGAGTGTGAACCGTGGCCGGCTGTGACCGCACCAGGCTAGTGGCAGGTGAATCTCAGCCCCAGCTGGCCCGGGGGCACACGGAGTCGGACAGTGACCGCCGGTGTTCTGTGGCTCTGTACGTTGGACAGTAACCGCCGGTGGTCTGTGGCTCTGTAAGTCGGACAGTGACCGCCGGTGTTCTGTGGCTCTGTACGTTGGACAGTAACCGCCGGTGGTCTGTGGCTCTGTAAGTCGGACAGTGACCGCCAGTGGTCTGTTGCTCTGTAAGTTGGATAGTGACCGCCGGCTGTCTGTGGCTCTGTAAGTTGGACAGTGACCGCCGGCGGTCTGTGGCTCTGTAAGTTGGACAGTGACCGCCAGTGGTCTGTTGCTCTGTAAGTTGGACAGTGACCGCTGGCGGTCTGTGGCTCTGTAAGCAGCGACGTATCTTGTCGGGGGCATTATGGTGCGAATAGCCTTGGGCTACCAGACTGAATGTTCATCACCGCGTGTCTTTCCGCCTCCTCTCTAATACTGTAGAAGACTGGCGACAAGAATTTTATTCAACTAAGTTATCGCGCGGTGAGGACCGTAAAGCTGTCACATGTCAAATATGCCGTCTGAGCTCCATGTAAGTCCCGTTTTCTTTATAGTGGCTCACAATTTTTGCATAAGCTGAACTTACTTCCCCACTGGCAAGAGATCAATGCCCCAAATTTTTATGAGACTGAGTAGATACCTACCCTGGTTTGTCTAAATGTTTGTTGTGTTGTTTGTGTATATTACTTTGCATACGTGAAACATGTAGCATACGTGCCATTTACACAATATATTATTTCGGTACCGCCAGTCTGCAAGTTGAGTTCGTCATGTTAACTATGGCGATGGATTGCTGTTTACCTTTATATTTCAGCCGCTCATGCTAGACAAAAAAAATGTGATAACAATTAATACTCTTCACGGCATGATTGCTTTTGTGAACACTTGGAGGTTGGTGCGAAGACATGACGTAACTATTGTTGTGGGCATAGCGTAGCGCCTTGTATGAACACAATATAATGGCTGGTGTGGGCACAATATAATGGCTGCCATGGACCAGCATAGCGGCCGCGTTATGTTGTGGGCACAGTATAACGGGTGATGTGGGCACAACATTGCGGCCGGTGTGGGCACGACATAACGGTTGGTGTGGGCAAAGTATAGTGGCTGATGTGGGCGCAGCATAACTGTTGGTGTGGGAACAGTATAACGGCTGATGTGGACAAAGCATAACGGCTGGTGCGGGCGCAGCATAACTGTTGGTGTGGGAACAGTATAACGACTCGTGTGCACACAGTGATGCAGTTATAAACTGGCTGATTGACTTGCTATCGGAGGAAAAATATCGATACGGAGTTGAGATGGGGGAAGAGAAGAAGCACATGTAACTGGCCTCTTTCCTTGCAACGTCTCAGGCTTAGATTAGGTTATGTTGGGCCATGCAACGTTCGGATTAGGTTAGGTAGTACCGCGAGCTTTGGTCGTATTACAGTCTCGACGTTGGAGTAGCTTAGGTTTTGTTATGCGCCTGCTTTTTCCGATCTGGTAGTTAACGTCTTGGACCGGGTACGGAACCCATAATTGTACTGTGTAATACTTCGGTGCCACCGAATGGATATTTGGAATAAAGACGGCACGACATTTATTATCTGAATGTGATGAAGAGTACGATGAAACATGAAGGCTGAGATTGCATTGACATTTCAGTGTTTCGACTCATGTTCTTCTTCCGAAGGTGGTGTCTAAGCCACACAAAAATGCATGCTCCACTGACGTTCGGATCGGGCGTTAGGTTATGCATATGAGCGCATTTCTTGTCTTTAACTGTTCCCGCGAACCTCAGCGAGCTATTCATGTGGCCTTCTCCTGTGGTGTTTCAGCACCCCTTCATCGTAGACCTGATCTACGCCTTCCAAACTGGCGGTAAGCTGTATCTGATCCTGGAGTACCTGTCCGGAGGTGAACTTTTCATGCATCTGGAACGCGAAGGCATCTTCATGGAAGACACGGCAAGTTTCTACCTCAGCGAGATTATCCTGGCGCTGGAGCACCTCCACCTTCAAGGCATCATATACAGGTGTGTGGCGATGCCTTCTGCAGGGTCTTATCCACAGGTGTGTTGTTGTCCACCGACAGGCGATTATGCAGACACGTGACGTCACCGCAGGCTGTTAGGCATTAGTGTACCATCGCGAATTCTTGGAGGATGGACGCAGTGGAACGATGATGTCTGAAATGCTGGAAGCAAAGGTGGCGACTTTCGTACGATGGCGACCGACCACCAACAAGTAGTCTGAGAGGGTACAGTGAGCCCTGCCGAGGGAAAGCTACTTTTCTTCTGTTGAATCACCGTCACTACAGTTGATGGTGAAGGTGCACGTCTACCCTCATTGTGACTGCAATCGATAGGAGCTCTACTCATTGTGGTTCCATTCATTGGGAGTTGTGCAGCCCCCTCATTGTGAACATTCCAATAATTTAAATGCGCTCTTTTACGTGTCAAGCCTCGATCTTCGTCTTTTCTGCACATTATTGTGTAATCTGGTGACATCTGCCAAGCGGCGACATCTGCCACCACTGCTAGTGTAGATACGAAGGTGGGTTCGGGTGCCGTCCTACGTCGTGCGTTGTTGCCCTGTTCAATCCACTGTAGGACATTTTTAGACACAGGATATTCGGCCGCACAAGTAGTTGTGTCACGCCCGAGTTTTGACGCTTCTGGGTTCACCTTGACCCAACATGGGACGTCGACATAGTGCTGTGCGTATGTCTGGCCGGCGGTTTGGCTGTGTTTATGCTGGCGACCGGATACACGATGTGCGGTGCCGCAGCCCCACCGGCCACGGGCCTCTGCTCCCGCCGTTCAGCAGGGTCGAAACGGGGTCACACGTTCGTCCCGTCTGTGACGTAGAGGAGAACAGACCTCTGATTGGTCGCCAGTGTTTGTGAATGGGACGACATGTTTCGTGTGGTGCGCTGGCGGTGTTTTTGTTTCAACGATTGCGCTGTAAAAAGAACTTGCTTATTGGACGATGGGATTGATGTAGCACTAAGCACGTCAGCGTGGCGATTTTGACACTAACATGTATGACGGAGAGTGGGGTATGGACAGGCGTCCCAACGTTTCTGCCACACGAAGTGTGACCATAGGTGGGAAGGAAGAACCGTTCAGGCCGTTTCAAATTACCTATCGCTGGATTTTCCGAAGCCAGTACAGCGATTTAATTATGCTGGGGCGGATCTGCGATTTATTTAAAGGTTATGTCCAGACGATGGTCCGGCCACTCAGCATGGACGTCGTCATAAATTTTGAAGTGAGACAAGAGGTTTCCAGGCCGATTTTCCCCTGCAACGCCACAGGTGGAATGTGAAATATGACGGGCTTGAGGGACGCGTCCGCCTCCTCCGCCGTGGTGGCAAGGTGCCCCTCTTCCGTACAGGTCAACCTTCGGAACAAAATTTTACCCAGCCCTTAAAACGTCTGCAAGTTCAGGCTCGACAACTGAGTCGGAACCAAAGCCGCTTGCTTCAGGGACGTTGGGAAATAACCGATCACAACCCACTGGATCTGCCTATAATCTGTAGCTGTATGATTTGACGAACCACGCGACGCCATTAGCGCTTGTTCTGCGGTCTGACATGCCAATGCCAAGGGTGATGATCAGCCACGACATTCCTAGTGAGAAATGTAACTAGCAGATGTCACTGATGCCCATGGTTACCCGCGTGAAGGACGTGGATACGACAGCGCAATGGCCGCTATCAGTGGCCAACAGCAACCTACACTGTGCAATCGGCGCATTGATTTCACGCTTCTTGACAGTAGGTCGCCGCTCGTTAGCTCCCCGGACTTCCATCAGATTCCCGAAACTGCCCTGCCTGCTCGAATTCCGACTACATTCAGACCGCACACAGTTGTAGTTATAAACCTTTCCGCTACGCGGCGCCGGTGTCCGCCGTTGTCGATGGTGTGCTGTTTGAGATGATTAGTACGCAATGGGGGCCAGCTGCAGCGACTGTCGCTGCCTGTGGTCGCCCGACTCGGCAGCCAGCTGGCGTCGTATGTGGCGGCGGCGAGGCTCGTGCCACCCGCATTGTCCTGCTGTTGCGGCCCTGTCGGCCCACGCGTGACCTCGGCGTCGCCACGAACCGAATCGAAGCCAGCAGATGACGCATTTCACGCGGTAGGATCAAGAGTTGCCCTTGACACGATTGGCCAGTACACCTGTTGTGTATATTGGTCAATGAATCGTCATTAGCTGAGCGTTTTTTCCTCAGTCAGATGCACGACATATTCAATGCGAAACCCCGGTCTGGGCTGAGATCTACATGACCGACTCAGTCGATGCGCCCCTAAACCCCAATAACCAGCCAATCTTGGTCTGGGCCGGTTTATCATGACCAGGATTGGTCTTTCGTGATCAGGTTGGGCTTATCTTTATCTGGGCCGGCTTACCATGATCAGGGTAGGCTTCCCTTGATAAGGGCAGATTTATACTGTTCAGCTTGATGAGCTGATTGCACCCTGCTTTGACTTTGATTCGCTGGCTGGTGCTCGCGCCGTGTTTGGCGTGCGCTCTACATCCAGCTAGGGTCTGGTGTACTGCCTGCTAACCGCGCGGATACGATGTATAATGTAAAACAATCGAGTGGTATCTGTTTGACGTTTTACATTTGTTTTTTTGCTTTTGCCAAAAAGAAGAAGAAAAGAAACAATCGATCTCTCACGTGGTCAGAAGTAGACTTCCTATCTCCGAATGGGCTAGAATCCTCCCCGATGCTCGGTTGAACGCTCCAATTATACAGGTTTCAACATGAGATCTCATGCTATGGGCAGACCTTTTCCATGAATTTTGATTTCATCATCTTTACCCTTGACCCCGCCCTCCTCAGTTTTTGTATCGTTTAAGTGCCACACCTCTCCCGGACGTAATATTCCTCGTCTTGTGGAAACGTGGAAACCCACGGTTCTGACGTCCTCCGATGCATTCGCCAAGCCCTGCCCTGAGTGGTCTGAGTTCTTAGTCTGCCGACGGTCTTGGTCCGGTCCAGCGCCAGCACCCGCCCCTGAGTGGTCTGAGTTCTCGGTCTGCCGACGGTCTTGGTCCGGTCCAGCGCCAGCACCCGCCCCTGAGTGGTCTGAGTTCTCGGTCTGCCGACGGTCTTGGTCCGGTCCAGCGCCAGCACCCGATCCTGAGTGGTCTGAGTTCTCAGTCTGCCGACGGTCTTGGTCCGGTCCAGTGCCAGCACCCGGCCCTGAGTGGTCTGAGTTCTCAGTCTGCCGACGGTCTTGGTCCGGTCCAGCGCCAGCACCCGCCCCTGAGTGGTCTGAGTTCTCGGTCTGCCGACGGTCTTGGTCCGGTCCAGCGCCAGCACCCGCCCCTGAGTGGTCTGAGTTCTCGGTCTGCCGACGGTCTTGGTCCGGTCCAGCGCCAGCACCCGCCCCTGAGTGGTCTGAGTTCTCGGTCTGCCGACGGTCTTGGTCCGGTCCAGCGCCAGCACCCGGCCCTGAGTGGTCTGAGTTCTCGGTCTGCCGACGGTCTTGGTCCGGTCCAGCGCCAGCACCCGCCCCTGAGTGGTCTGAGTTCTCGGTCTGCCGACGGTCTTGGTCCGGTCCAGCGCCAGCACCCGCCCTGAGTGGTCTGAGTTCTCAGTCTGCCGACGGTCTTGGTCCGGTCCAGCGCCAGCACCCGCCCTGAGTGGTCTGAGTTCTCAGTCTGCCGACGGTCTTGGTCCGGTCCAGTGCCAGCACCCGGCCCTGAGTGGTCTGAGTTCTCGGTCTGCCGACGGTCTTGGTCCGGTCCAGCGCCAGCACCCGCCCCTGAGTGGTCTGAGTTCTCGGTCTGCCGACGGTCTTGGTCCGGTCCAGTGCCAGCACCCGGCCCTGAGTGGTCTGAGTTCTCGGTCTGCCGACGGTCTTGGTCCGGTCCAGCGCCAGCACCCGCCCCTGAGTGGTCTGAGTTCTCGGTCTGCCGACGGTCTTGGTCCGGTCCAGCGCCAGCACCCGGCCCTGAGTGGTCTGAGTTCTCGGTCTGCCGACGGTCTTGGTCCGGTCCAGCGCCAGCACCCGGCCCTGAGTGGTCTGAGTTCTCGGTCTGCCGACGGTCTTGGTCCGGTCCAGTGCCAGCACCCGGCCCGAGTGGTCTGAGTTCTCGGTCTGCCGACGGTCTTGGTCCGGTCCAGCGCCAGCACCCGCCCCTGAGTGGTCTGAGTTCTCGGTCTGCCGACGGTCTTGGTCCGGTCCAGCGCCAGCACCCGACCCTGAGTGGTCTGAGTTCTCGGTCTGCCGACGGTCTTGGTCCGGTCCAGCGCCAGCACCCGACCCTGAGTGGTCTGAGTTCTCGGTCTGCCGACGGTCTTGGTCCGGTCCAGCGCCAGCACCCGATCCTGAGTGGTCTGAGTTCTCAGTCTGCCGACGGCCTCAGTCCGGTCAGTCTGACAGGCGTATATTGATACTGTATTCACCGAGGCCATTCTTTGGCTGGTTGTGATAACCTAACAGGACATCGCGTAACAGATACATGTTGGTCGCTGTGCGCACCACAGACACATTATCCTCGTTCTTCTGCGGATGCCACCGATATACATCAAGTTTGTCGGCGCACGCAGACCGCGAATGGCTGGGCTGGTCCGCCGCGCAGCCCACATTCGCGCGCACAGCCGGCAAATACGTCAAGCTCTTCCCAACACAGGGCGAAGGTGCGCCGACGGCAGCCCAGCGCCGGAAGGTCAGGAGGTCGCGGAGAAGGACGTGGCGAGGACGCCAATTACATTACACCAGGCACGCGGCACCAAAGCTGAGACCAATTTATCATGAAGCCGCGACACCGCACAGTCTGGCGTCCGCTCGTGGCGCGCGCTCCTGCGGTGCCACGAACCAGCAAAGCAAGCCTCCGACAGCGGCACGCGATAGTGACAGGAGGGCGGATGGCAGACTCGTCACAGCAACGCGTATATACTTCGGAATAGGTGGGTCCAGTCTGAGTGATACAGGGTGTATAAAATTGCAACGGAACCCTGCCCTGATATCGCCGCGTCACGGCGACACTCGAGTGCTGCGGCGACGCGCACTCGACACGCGCCGTTGTCCCGGACCTGAGCCCGGCCACACGGTGCTGTGGCGGCTGGGAGACGCCGCGGGGTCGGCCGCGCTGCCGGCCGGTGTCGGTCTGTCATCACAGTGGCACCCGCCGCACGCCCGCTCGCCGATCACTTCACTCGTCGTGTCACCACCGCTCGTGACATCGGGCGCCGTCCGCTGCCTCGTCGCTGGGCGCTGCTGACCACCCACAGTGACTGGGCGCCCACGCGACAAGTCGCTGGTGGCTGCCAGTTACGCACCAGCAGGCGTGTCTGTGGTTGGTCGTGGGACACGCCGCCTCCTGTTGTGTGGAGTTGCCGCGGTCTGGGCGACTCGCCGTGTGCAGACCCGGCCGCAGCTCGCCCTCCACTGATGGTCAACTGTGGCTATCCGACCGGCGACGGCGACTCATCGCTGGCGTCAGGAGGTCCAGTGGGCAGGCGACGACCCCGCAGCTGTGCGGTTATTTGTTATCGATGAGCGCCTGCAGTTGCGCCACCAGATCCCTGGCCAACTTCAGAATGGCCTTGGCGTCATGTCGCTCGGCCATCTCGTTGAAGAACTTGATGATGTCGGTGAAGTCCATGTTGTTGTCGAGGATGATGTCGCGGTAGTACTCGACGAGCGCCAGCGCGATGAAGAGCACAAAGTGCGGCGACGCCAGGTGACCCGCCGCCCAGATGGTCTCCCACGCCGCGAACACGTCGTCGTACACCAGCTCGCGCTTGAAGTCGAGCAAGAACCAGCGGTAGCAGAAGTAGAAGTGTGTGTAGTCGCCGTTCTGGTGCATCAGCTCGAAGATCTCGCTGTCCATCACCTGGATCAGGGAGCGCATGTTGGCGAGGTGCTGGTCCATGGCGCCGCCCTGCGGGAAGTTGGCGCTCATGCGCTGCATCAGCTGGCAGAAGCAGCTGTAGGCGAGCGGCTCGTCCTCCAGCACCACCAGCAGCGGCGCGACCAGGTCGCACATGCCCTGCATGTAGCCGGTGTCCAGCCGTTCCCACACATACGTGCACATGATGTTGCGCAACTTCTCCAGATTGTCCGCCGTGAAGAACCAGTAGTTGCGGTCGCACCGCTGCACGTCCTTCTCGATGCGGTGCAGGTTGAGGGCGAAGTTTTCGAGCAGTTCGTTGGTGTAGATGCCGCCGTTGCTGCTGACGGGCGAGGTGCAGGCGGAGCCGGCGCCGGCCGGCTCGTCGGCGCGCAGCCGCTCGGCTTCGGCCGCCGGGTCGTCGGCCGGCTCGTCGTCAGCGGCCGGCTCGTCGACGGCGATCGGCTCGTCGGCGGCCGAGTCAATCGGCTCCGGCTCGGTGATGGACGGCGTGAGCGCCTCGGCGTCCGACGTGGAGCCGCCTCGCCGGCTGTCGCCGCAGCTGGCGTCCGGCTCCGACTCGGTCTCCAGCTGCTCGGCCGACGGCTCGGCCGCCATGCTGTTCTGCGAGCAGCGCGCCACGTTGGTGGCGGTCAGCTCGCGGTCGCGCTGGCGCACGATGGCCTCCACGGCCAGCCACTCGGACATGGTCGTCTCGTACGCCTGGCGCAGCTTGGCGTCCTGCTCGGCGCGCTCGGCCGGCGTCGAGTCGAATGTGTAGTGGCCGAGCAGGAAGGGCCAGACGTGGCGGCGCCGCGCCGGCTCCACGCCGCCGTAGTACACGTGTCGGAAGATCTCGTCCGGCTGGTGCCACGAGCCGTCTGCGCCCCACTGGTCCCAGAGGGCGCCGGTCAGCCCGCCGGTGGCGTCCACCGGCTGTCTGGCGCACACGCCGTTGGCGCTGACCAGGCCGGCCAGGTGGGTGCGCACGGTGCGCAGGTGGCGGCAGTGCGCCATCCAGCCGTAGAAGGCGCGCGTCAGGATCTGGCGACGCATCGTGTCGCACACCAGCTGGATGCTGGGCGAGGCGGGACTGTCGGCCGCGGGTGGCGCCGCTTCGTCCGGCTTCCGCTCGGCGAACACGTCGTTGGCGGCCTGCACGTCCGTCTCGGAGATGCTCAGACTCTTGGCCGACGCCGAGCTGGTGGACGACGTGGACATGGTGGACGAGGAGAGCTTCTGCTTGCTGCCGCGCCACGTGATCGGACTGGAGCGCGTGTTGGTGGGGTACATGAGGTCGTGGCTGTTGACGCTGGGCGGCGGCCGCTGCGAGTAGAGGATGCGGAACACGTAGTCGGCCGCCTCGGCGTCCTCCTCGCTGATGGCCGGCGGCGACTCGCCGAGCCGGCCGCGACCTCGCCGCCGCAGGCGCGGGAACACCTTGCCCCGGCCGCGCTGCGACCAGAGCGGCGGGTCGAGCTGGCCGTGCGGCAGCAGGCCCGTCTCCAGACACGAGAGGAAGGCCAGCAGGTGGCCGCCGCGCGGGAACAGCACCGGCGGGTGCTGCACGCCGTCGTGCGCCACCATCACGGCCGTGCCGCCCGTGTCGGCCTGCTGGTGACAGTGCAGGTAGACGATCTCGTCGACGCGCACCTGCAGCGCGTGCTCCCAGAACGCCGACTTGTCGGTCGGGCCCGGGCTGTCCGACTCGGTCTGGTGGCACCCGTTCATCAGCTGGTTGGGCGTCCACTTGATGACGAGGCTGTCGGGCAGCTGGTGCAGCGACAGGTAGCCGGGCAGCGGCTCGGTCTGCTGCGGCGGCAGCACCAGCACGTTGTTCTTGCCGTACAGCAGGGTGGCCTTGTTGTTCTGGTGCAGCGACTCGACGTAGTCGCGCGCGCTCACGTTGAGGCCGTCGACGCTGACAGGCCGCGTGCGGCTGTTGCTGAAGTGCAGGCCCGGCCGGCGGCTGCTGGGCGGCGTGCTGGGCGACGTGTAGGGCGCTGTCGAGATGCGCGCCCGCTGTACCAGCTCGTCGGCCGGCGGGTCCGACCAAAAGTGGTCGATGGTCTTCATGCGCGTGTACTCGAGCGCGCACGGGCCGACCAGCAGGGAGCCCAGGATGGAGCCGAAGTCGGGGTCGGCGATAAGGGCGTCGCGCTCGTAGTACTGGTTGCTGTTCTGCACCAGGTAGTTGATGATGTTGGCCAGGTGCTTCTCGAAGAGCGCCTGCCGCAGCCACAGGTAGCGCGTGCTGGTCTGGCTGGCCGTGCGCTTCAGCAGCGTCGGCGGCTTGCTGATCTTGGACGTGCTGTCGCCGCTGCTGCTGCTGCGCCTGTTCGGGTCGCCGCCCTCCAGCTCCTGAATGCGGCGCGAGATGAGCGCGGCGGCCTCGCAGCTGCGGCCCAGCTTGTGCAGCAGCGCCGTCGTCGAGTTGGTCTTGAAGAGGCCGAGGGCGCGCCGGCGCAGGCCCTGCGACAGACAGGCGTCGACGGACGCGCACAGCGCCGTGATGCTCGCCGAGTCCTGGTGGATGAACTTACGCGTGACGGCCTCCTCCATCAGCTGCTTCACCTCCTTCTTGACGGCGCCGATGAGGCGCGTCTTCTGCTCGTGGCCGGCGGCGTCGGGGCCCATGGCGGCGACTTGCTGCTGCACGCGCGGCCGGCCGATCAGCACCGCATAGTCGTGCGGCGGCGCGCAAACTGTCGCCGGCGCACCGTATTGCCCGATTTGGTGGCGAGCGGTGCGGCGCGGCGACGCGCCGGCTCCACCTCGCCGCTGTGACGCTCCGCCATCGACCGGCGGCGGTGGCGGCCGGCTGCGCGCGCGCGCCGTCCGCCGCCGCCGCCGGTCGATGCCCGTGAAACGGGGCCGCGCCCGGCCGGGCCGCCGACGGCCGTGCAGGTGAACCGGCTGACGTCAGACGTATCGAGCCGCGCCTGCCGGCCCGACACACGCGGCCGAGACATGTGCACCGACGCCGCCGCCGCCGCCGCCCGGCCGCCTGTTGCTCCACCGCCACACGCCCGGCCCGACTAAGCCGGCCGCCAAGTAGATTCACTGCGATGTCTCGAGTAGGGACTCACCTTGACGTATTGCTGTGTGATGACCATGACCTGTGTGATGCCTCCGAGTCGGCGGTCGTAACTTCCTGATAACCGCCAATGAGATAGCTTTCGCATTATCATTACGGTCTAGCGGTTTATTCCAACCAAGGATGCTAGTGGGATAGCTTTCACATTGTCAGAATGTTCTTACGTCAACCATTGCATGACCCAGCTTATGCAGCACACAACTCAATCCTAATCGCACACCTTGGATTTTTCCTGCGGCGAGAACCGTGCATTTTATGTTGTTCATCTGCAAGTTTCGACGCAAGTAGCGCTTTCAAATGAACTTTCTTGTGCAAAAATCTGTTCCTATTTCCTTGCCATAAACTTTGTCCTCGTCCTCACACAGTGCCCTAGATAATTTGTTTTCCTTTTCTGCCGCAAGTGCACCAGCTGTCCGGGCGGAGGGCGGACACGCGTCCTCCCAGATTGTATCCAGCTAATCAGTGTTCCGTGCTGATCTGGAGCAGCTGCTTAGAAGGTGCCTCATTCGGGAAAAGCTCGTGACCACGAGCGGTTACCATAACAGTGGTAACCGCTAGAACCCAATGCTAAAATGTTGCATTACTGATTGCATTCTCAATATCGAGGAGCTCAGCCGACTATTTGGAAGATCCGACCGTCTCCAGAGAGATAAGGAGGTCCTATCTCTCCCGATAAGCAGTAGGCTCATGTTATGATTGTGTCCCATATTTTTTCCCATCCAGAACTGTCCTCCCCAGAAAATTATCCTGTTTTTGGTTTTATCATTTGGATGATGCTGCATGACCACTGCAGTCGATGCGCCCCTAACAATCCCCCCCCCCCACCTCCCCTTCCCCTCCCAAGCATTTGGAAGTTAAATGGTGTTGTTTGACGATGAACTCCCGTGAAAGTAATAAAAAATTTCCGGAGAGTGCAAACTCAGATCCTGGTGTCACAGGCTTGAATATAACTGTTCTTTATATTCGACTACCGCAAAAGTGTCCTATACGCATCCAGGGTTGCTATATGGTCAACATGATAGATGCGCCCTAAAGCCCAAACTAACTAACCAGCATCCAGGATTACAAAACACAAATATATGGGCGCTGTATGACCGAAGCAGTCGATGCGCCCCTAAGCCCAAATAACCAACCAACTAAAACACAAATCTAACCCTGCCTATGCCCGTGACGATGTCCTTGGTCTTCGGCACAATTTTACCAGGCACTGAGCCCAACAAGGGGCCGCGGTAGCTCGGTCGGAAGAGCGTCGGACTCTTTGTCGCAAGATCGTGGGTTCGAATCTCACAACCGGCGGCATTACCAAGTCCACCCGCGACCAATCGGCGTGACGGGTTGACGACGCCATATCACCTAGCGGTTGAATGCGTCGTACAAGAACCCAAGGTATTTCTTTAGCCCAACAAAGGGAAATTTTAGGTGCATTTGTGTTCAGAAGTATGATGCATGCGATAATAGTACCGCGGAGGTGGTCTTTGGCGGCTATGGAATAAACGATTCTCCAAAACGCGAAGCGATTATATTTGCACCTAAAATATCGCTTTAATGTTTTGCATTTCAACCATGTTCCTACGGCTCTCACCTGCCATGCATATATAATATGAACCCTATAAAATATGCACCTGCAAAACTTGGCCAAGTTTGAAAACCAAGTAATGCTCGGCTATAAGAAGGCTCCGATATATTTGTTCGCACCCGGATTACAAATCGCCTTTTGCTGCCACGAATTGCAGGACCTAATGTAATGTATATAGTTTATGCTGTATATTGCAACACCTTTGCGTTCACAGTGGGGCACGTCCTTGAAATTGTATCGCCTACTCATTTGTAAATAGTCGACTGAATATTTTTTTTTTACACAGCCGAGGTTTTTGGAAACTTTTGCAATAGTTTTCAACGAAGCAAAATTTCTTCATCAAAACTTGTTTCTTCCAAATCCATATGCACGAATGGGAGGATTACGCTTAGCCCCAGTTCCGCCATTGTTTTTTTTTTCAGCAACCGATTAGTAGAAGCTTCTTTAGAAGACCACGACATACTTCCATGGGCGCTCCGCCACCACCAAAACGTTACGCGTCGGGCTTGTGGGTCGATGCTTGCCATTGGCATAATGTTAAGTGCCGAATACGCTGGAGAACGGCTTCCTCCTGCACCACCGTCACCCCCCCCCCCCACACTGTGCTACTGAGTTCCTTGCCTTCAGACATATTCCCTTTCAGGATGCAATGCGACAGTACAGTATCTGCATAGTGCACCTGGTGTTGCCTACGTTAGTTCGCTCGGCACACTAACGGGTTTTCAGTAACAGCCAATATCAAAAGAAGAGTTGGTTGGCTCTTGTCTTCTCACGAAGGTTCAACTGCCTTGTCAAATGGATATTCCAAGCGTGAGTGAGATGCGTTGTAACTACCTGAAGTATAGGATTGCAAGCAATGCACACAATAGATGGGCCTTCGCACATAAATCACCCGCTCGTGATGTGTCCAGCAAAGCACTATGCTGATGGGTGATACGAAGGCACCACTGGGTGTTTTTTAAGAGAACAACATTTGATCCGAGTTCTTGATAGGGTGGCTTTATGAACCAGGGTATTGCTAAGCTGAGCTTGTTCCTTGAACCCTGACCCCATTACCCGATCCATGAATTCCAGTTCAACGGCAGAATTTTGACCGAAAGTTTAGCGTGCTATCAATGCACCGACACGGCCGCCCGGTAGCTCGTCCCCGGCCTTATCGGGCCAGCTGCCTACAGACCCAGTCAGAGGCTGGGAGGGCCAGGATTCGAGCCACTTCGCGAGCGCTCGAAGCGACTCGAACCCTGTGTCGCCAGGACAAGGGAGACCAGAGCAGGGCAGCGCTCTAACCTACTGAACCACCGAGGCGGCATGTGCTCACTTCACACGATTTATGACTGTGAATCTGATGACCTAATAATTTGGTTGCGATATATTTCGTAGTCTGGTAGCAGTTATATGTATTTCGCGAAATTGGGTGGAGTATACCACCTATTGAACATTTAATAAACATCCTTCCCAAATGAGTGGCATCATCGTGTTCTTTTGTGCGTGTTGTGAATTCGTCATTTCTAGCTTCTAGCTGTATACCGTTTAGAAGTAGCTTGCTTATGCTCATAACGGATCGTGAATCGTGATAACGAACATGATGTATCGCAATTTCAGGTGAAGGTATTACGTATGGTGTGCTATGTTGTACAATATCAGTGTATAGCATCAATGTTTGCACCGTTACCGTTGATATCTTTGTCACCAAATTAGGTATCTCTCAAAACACGCAAAGCTGGAACAGTGATTGTCGCGGTTGTCTGAAAACTGGATTTGCAGAACTTAACAATATTTTTAAAGAACATTATTTCCATGGCGATGTCAACATCCGCTATATTCGTTTCGACATCTCGCACCTAACCAGAAATCATAATTTTAACACCGTGGTAGCATGATTATCTGGTGGTATTGCGGGTTCACCGGTGTCAATGTCAACCCCTCGCCACTGTGCAGGGACCTCAAGCCGGAGAACATCCTCCTGGACGCCTCGGGCCACGTTAAGCTGACCGACTTCGGGCTCTGCAAGGAGAGCATCCAGGACGGTCTGGTCACGCACACCTTCTGCGGCACCATCGAGTACATGTGAGTGTGCCGCCGAGCGCGCATGTCCACGGGTGGTGCCTGACCTGCCGCTGCTGTAAACGCACAGTGCGAAGATGACCGCACGCAGTAAGCTCAAATATACTCAGGTGACCGCACGCGGCCTGCCTGAGGCGGTGAAGCTTGCAGGCGTGGTCCAGACGAACGCAGCGTAATGTGTACCGCCGGGTGCTTGTATGTAACACTTCTTTCCCAGCGGCCGACTCGTTCAGGGCGCCTGGATTCAATGCGCCTGACGGTCAGAATGCGGGGAACCGACGGACCACGTTCACGGCTCCACAGGCGTCCAACCACAGCGCAGTGTGTGGACGATACGGAGCGGGTTGTGGCGAGGGAGCGGGGTGGCGCCGGTGGATCGTCGGCTCAGCCGCGGCCGCACCACTGGGCCCGCTGCTCAGCAGCTGGCAGGCGGCCGATCCTGTACAACGGGCAGTTTGTGTCGTTCTCCACTGTCCGGGAAGAGTGCTCACTGGGTCAGGTGCCGGTCTCCCAACTGAAGGGTCGCGGGTTCGAGTCCCATCTGTCGCTTCACTTCGCTGGCACCCAGTTGACCCGAGCAATCGGCGACGCTATGTGGCGCAGCAGTCGACGCGTCGTAAACCGCGACAGCCACGACCGCCACGTGCACGTGCAGTTGGTTGTGTGAGATTCCGTGCGGTGGCAGTGACGCGTGCGCTGCTGTCCAGGGCGCCGGAGATCCTCACACGCACGGGCCACGCCAAGGCGGTGGACTGGTGGTCGCTGGGCGCGCTCACCTACGACATGCTGACCGGCGCGCCGCCCTTCACCGCCGAAAACCGCAAGAAGACCATCGAGAAGATCCTCAAGGGCAGGCTCACCCTGCCGCCGTACTTGACGTCGGACGCACGCGAGCTCATCCGCAAGTTGCTCAAGGTGGGTGGTGGCGGGTGGGCCGAGGTCAGGTCGGCGTGGTTGGTGTGGACGGAGTGTTCAGTGTGCTGCGGCTGGCTGGGTTTGCTCGGTCCGGTCTGACCCGTGCTGCGTGTCAGCTGGTGGTGCGGTTGGCGGTGCCGGTGGCCGCCCAGCGGGCGCCGCTCCTGGCCTCCGTCAGACGCCGAATTGCGTGGCGATCGAACGCGACGACACGCGTTGGGCGGCACGAAGCTGACGGTTTCAGTTGGAGGGGCTGACGCAGGAGCCGCGCGGCCCACCCGTGCCCGGCTCGGGTCGCGCGGCCGCCATCTGTGCCGACCGGCTGGCCTGCCGTTGCAGTGGCCAACAGCGGACTGGCGTCGAGGCCACTGCATCGGTGTGACGACGAGCAGAGTCAAAACGAGGCTGGCAGACCTTGACAGAAAATCTTAGGTTCGCGGAGCCGTCAATCATATTCGGTAAATATTTGAGGCTGTCGGTATCGTGCTGGGTTGTGACACTACAGAAGTAGCCGTGTCAGCCCCTTTACACCAGGTGAGGTGTGTCGCGCCAGCATGTGCAGAGGTTGGGGGGGGGGGGCAGCGTTCTGTGTCACGTCATGCTTTACCTGACCTGATGAGCTGGCCTGGCCAGTCCGCGTCGTTTCGAGTGGTCTGACGTGACCTGATCCGTGCACAGCGGCAGGAGAAGCAGCGGCTGGGCAGCGGGCCGGAGGACGCCGATCCCATCAAGTCGCACCCGTTCTTCAAGAACACCAGCTGGTCAGACGTGGCCGCCCGCAAGCTGGATCCGCCCTTCAAGCCGACGCTGGTGAGGCCGCTCTCCTCCCCGTGCGTTCCTGTGTTTGTATGTTTTCCTCGCTGACTGTGGTGAGCGGTTGGCAGTGTAAAATAATTGACCATGTGGCCTGGAAATTCACAGTTAATGGAATTGTGCTATTTCATCCTTGCCTTAGGGTTTTACCATTTTGCCACATGTGTAGGCAGTCATTATACACACGACTGCTAAATAATGTAAAATGCATGTGACTGAAGTGAAAGGCATTCCACTTGTTTAATGCTTAATCAACGATCCTTTATTTTCTTCCAATCTTTCACTATTCCCAAGCAACTTCTTTCTTTATCCGCACAGTTAATGGTGAAATAATTTTAGGACACTGGCGGTTGGTATGTTTTCCTCGCTGACTGTGATGAGCGGTCGGTATGTGTTGTATGACCCGTCCGCCTCGATGGGTGGTTGGTGTGTGTTGTGTCGCCTCAGTGGGTGGTTGGTGTGTGTTGTCCCGCCTCGGTGGGCGGTTAGTGTGTGTTGTCCCGCCTCGGTGGGCGGTTAGTGTGTGTTGTGTCGCCTCGGTGGGCGGTTAGTGTGTGTTGTCCCGCCTCGGTGGGCGGTTAGTGTGTGCTGTCCCGCCTCGGTGGGCGGTTAGTATGTGTTGTCCCGCCTCGGTGGGCGGTTAGTGTGTGTTGTCCCGCCTCGGTGTGCGGTTAGTGTGTGTTGTGTCGCCTCGGTGGGCGGTTAGTATGTGTTGTCCCGCCTCGGTGGACGGTTAGTATGTGTTGTCACGCCTCGGTGGACGGTTAGTATGTGTTGTCCCGCCTCGGTGGACGGTCAGTATGCGACACCGTCGCTGGAGTTGAGCTGCTGCGCGGAGTAGTATTATGTTCACGTGTGTGGTGTAGCTGGCCGTCTGATGAGATGCGTGTAACCAGCTGGGACAGCCGTGTGACGGGATGCGGTCGCTTCTCGCCAGACCAGTGAAGAGGACACTTCTCAGTTCGACCAGAGGTTCACCAACCAGCCGCCGGTGGACTCGCCCGACGACTCGCACCTCTCGGAGAGCGCCAACCTGGTGTTCGAGGTGCGTCGGGCGCGTGAGGGCGCAAACGTCGGCCATGCCCCAACGTCGTGGTTAAGAACGTCGGGAATGGAGGATGGCTCTTGTGTTGCGTATGTGAGGGGTCCAGCCTCTTGCTAGTGTGGAGATGGATTTTCGGGGCATGCCTAGTTTTTGAGGATGTGACTGACTCTCCCGTGAGAGCAGAGGAAGCCAACTCACAGCGCCGTGCCAGTTCAGCTACCGCGGCAGCACCGCTTACGTACAGTTGTTCCTACAACTGTTCGTTCGGGCCTTGTGCAATCGTGCGGGCCTTGTGCAAGACATGTTGCCGCCGTGGGTGAGGTTCAATGACCTTGGAATTGTGGTTACAGGTGTAGTTGGCGACGGTAGGGGCCAGCTGACACCTGCGTTATCCCGACGTAGGGGGTGGGGTGGGGGGGGGCATTCTGTCAGGTAGTGACTAGTGGAGCCGATGCCAGTGATGACGCAGCGTACGTTCTATCAAACTCATTCACGTCACTGCAGTTCCTATTTGGGGGGGGGGGGGTAGTTTGACCCCCTTGCAGTCCGTTTTGGAGCATGGGCCCGGCGTGACTCCCCCTCCAAATCCATGGCTAGCATCGCTGTCATGCCGCATATCGCTCTCGTGTGCCTCCGTTTAGAGTCAACCCACGCAACAGGGATGGCTATCACGGGCTAATGTTCCTAATCGTGCGCAAACAGACAAGTATAACAATAAATTAAGCTTAAGTGTGCTCTGCTCTGATCCACGTGTGTCGGCTTGGTGTGTGCTACGTGCTGCGGTGATTAATGTGCACCTGTTGCTCCGTACGCACTCCTGGGGCCTCCATCCGCACTATCGGACCTCGAATGCCACCGGCGGCTTGCACCTGACACGCACTCGGCACGGCGTTTGGCGTGACGTGTTGTGCTGCCGCCGGTTCGGCGTCGCCTGTGTTTGTCGAGACGGCTTGACGCGACCGGCGAGAGTTCTGCCGCAGGGTTTCACGTACGTGGCGCCATCTATCCTGGAGGAGATGAACCGGCCCGTGTCGTTCCGCTCGCGCTCGCCGCGCAAGCCGATGCGCAGTCCGCTGGCGCCGTTCGGCGGTCCGCCGGCGCTGTCGCCGCTGACGCTGGCCGGCGCCGCCGACGAGATGATGGACACGTCACAGCAGATGCCGCAGCCCAAGTGGGTGTGGCAGCCGCACTGATGGCGACCCGCAGCGCGCCGCCGCCGCGACTAGCCCAATGACTGCGCCGGCCCAACTGTGGCGGACTTAGCTAGCTGTAGACGATCGGGCGACGCCCGGGCGGCCCGCGCCGGCGCCGGCGCGCCGCCGCCGTATTGCTCAATTTGTGTGGCCGAGCGTGGTCGGCTGCCGCCCCGTTACCGTTTCAAGTGTTTACCCCGCCACGCTGTGCTCGGCCGCTGAGGTGAGTTTGATTTCGCCAGTCGGTTGTGTATGTTTTCGCCGGCACGCGACCCGCCTAGCTGGTAGGTCTCTGTCGAAATAGGTGTCTCCCTGCCCCCCAGTGAATGTTCACTAACTTCCCTCTCCTCTTTCCTCTCTCCTCTCTATTTCCTTGTATTTCTCTCTCTCTTTCTCCCTCTCTCTCTTTCTTTCTATATGTCTCTCTCTATTTCTCCCTCTTTCTGCATATCTTCTTCTTTCTTCTGTCTCTTTTTCTCTCTTTCTTATATCTCTGTCTGACTCTCGGTCGCTCCGTCTCCATCTCTACCTATCTTTCTCTCTTTCTCTCCAGATTATCGCCCCGCACGACTTTGTTGGTTAGCGGATCATCGGAGGTCTCCCACCTGTAATCTGTACGGCGCAGCCACCACGAGGCGCTAACGTAGCGCCCGGACCTTCTGCAGACTGGACTTGCTCCGGCTTCCTAGCCTCACAATAGGAATGTGAGGCTAGCGTCGGGTAACCGTGTTGAGCTTATGCGTAGCAGCTGGTTGGATGTTTGCAGTGCCGTTGTCAAAACTGTCTTCATAAGAACGCTTTTAACGGAAATCATTAAGTCTTAGAAAGTGTTGGCGCCCTTCATAATGTTTGTAATATTTGGATTTTTACTATTGCAGCGACCGGCGCTACGTTTGGGGCTCGAATTCTACTAGTGTTAAAGCGTGCCTTGGAAGTGAGTGGGTCGGTTTTAGTGGCGGCCACGGGGCCGGGTGTCCGGCCGCTCAGCTCAGGCTCTGTCTATTGTTACAATTTATATGGACGCGGTGCTAGTCGCGACGGCCCGGACGCGGCGGCGCGACACGCCCAGGTCACGTGAGCCGCCGTGACGGTGCCGCGCGGGCGAGGGTGCCGCCGACGGCTGGCGCAGCGCGGCGCGTCACGGCGCAGAGGCGCAGAGTGACGGCCGACTGTGCGCGGCGGCGCGCTCTTTTTATACAGGTACCGTTTACGGCCGTCGTTCGGTCGAGCAGCTCGGACGGCCCCTCACGCCGCCCCGGCCCGGCCGCTGGGGCCGACTCCAGACTGGCTGGGTTCTGCGTGACCGGCCCCAGCCGACGGGGCCCCACGCGGCTGACTGGAGACGGACTGCGACTTACGTGACCGGCCCCAGCCGACGGGGCCCCACGCGGCTGACTGGAGACGGACTGCGACTTACGTGACCGGCCCCACCCGATGGGGCCCCACGCGGCTGACTGGAGACGGACTGCGACTTACGTGACCGGCCCCAGCCGATGGGGCCCCACGCGGCTGACTGGAGACGGACTGCGACTTACGTGACCGGCCCCAGCCGATGGGGCCCCACGCGGCTGACTGGAGACGGACTGCGACTTACGTGACCGGCCCCAGCCGATGGGGTCCCACGCGGCTGACTGGAGACGGACTGGGTCCTGCGTGACCGGCCCCAGCCGATGGGGCCCCACGCGGCTGACTGGAGACGACTGCGACTTACGTGACCGGCCCCAGCCGATGGGGCCCCACGCGGCTGACTGGAGACGGACTGCGACTTACGTGACCGGCCCCAGCCGACGGGGCCCCACGCGGCTGACCGGAGACGGACTGCGACTTACGTGACCGGCCCCAGCCGATGGGGCCCCACGTGGCCAACTGCAGGCTAGTGGAGCCTTACGCGACCGACCCCGGGCTGGCGGACGCCGCTGCGGTGCGAATAGTGCGGGTGTGGACTGTGCCCCGGGTGGGAGGCACAAGGTTGTGGCGGCCGATGCTCGGCCGCTTGTGCTGTAGCGATAAGACTATAATCCAGCTCGATGGTGTTAGCCTAAGATGGTGGACACTGCGCATGCCAATATCACTCGTAAATTACCATTAATAAAATGTCGAGCGTGGCGGGAGTGTACAGCGCTACTGGTCGTGCAGGGATGTACCACCGATGCCGACTACAGCAGGACGGGATCGGACGCGCGTTGGTCCATTTCCCCCGATACCCCTCCCCCGCCAGTAATGTTCAGGATTCAATGCCCCGGATTGGTACCTACCTGGTATGGTGAGCCCTTTTCAACTTTTGAAAAGTTCTGCTCCAGTGTTCGTTTTTTGTGGTAAATTTCGGTGCGCACTTACGTTTGCGCGAATTGCATTCACGTTATGTTGTTTTGAAATCCAACGACTATTGTCGGGGAGTTGGTAGGTACGTCACCACCGTTCAGATAGATGTCGCCAGCATCGCCCCGCCAGCTACAGCGTCGGCGTTTCATCGGAGTTGTGGGTCAATAAGTCGGGACGTTGTGACAGCGTCTTCTGATGACTAGTGCGGTATCATATTTTTTAAAATGACAGAATTTCATGATAATGGCTTCTCAGCCGACGCAATTGTATTGACAACACCAAGAACCGGAGCAACGGCGGTGATGTTCTCACCACGGTAAGACGGCAGATTATTAGTGCGCTGAGGGCTTTACACCCTAGTGACAGGAGATCCGCCTGGAAGGAAGCACCCTCAAACGACTGACACCCACTCCGGTAGCGATGTTCCATCAGGACTCTCGTTGGGAACCTAAGTGCACTCTCCTGGTAAACAGGGCCTGTGTGCTTCCCACCGATATGAGGAGACGGCGGGCATTCTAATGCTACTTTGCCATCTTCTCTACTCGATCGGAAAATACTTACTGAAGTTACTGAAGGAAAATACTACCGAAAACTTATTAGAAGACATCCATTGGCTTTGTGAAATACGCAGACCTACGCACCATGAATCTGCCTTTACGACTTGAAACTATAGTTTGAAATGAAGTTTACTACAGCAGTCCCCGCTCATGTGCGAACAGTGTTCACTTGGTTACGTAAGCTATGTAAGTGGGGCCCGTCTGGAGTCTGAGAGGGGCCTTCTTCCTCGGTTGTGGCGGACGATCCACACGGGAAAATTACCATGTTCGCCATGTTACCGTGTTACCGTGAAAATTACCGTGTTCGCCATGTATCGCATGTTGGTGCCCCTGTTGAATTAGCGAGGTGATGGTGTGGTGCAGCCAATTCAACAAACTCAGATAATCGCATGCGCATGACAAGGTTTGCTGGGAAATCAGAGGTAGAGGACAGGATCTTTCTTAGTGCTAGCCTTTTGATGTCATGATGGCATTCATGTTTTGCGTACTATGTATCTGCCGCGATCAAGTAGTGCGCTTGGGGACGAGTAGTCTAGGGGCAAATTGCCCGTCTCACAATCGGAAGATCGCGGGCTCGAGTCTCACCGGTCGCTACTCTTCGCCTGCGACCGATCAGCGTCAAAGATTGGCGATGCTACACGACTCAGCGATCGACATGTCGTAAAACCAATAACCACCAAGCAATGTGCCTTATATAAACGAACAAGGCGATATATTCCATGTGCATGTGCTCAGCACCTTCGGACGTTTGACCCATCTCAATATTTTTTCATTAAACGGTGCCCCTGGTTTGCGGTACTGCACATCAAGTCCAATGAAGCAACAGACAAAATCTGGAAATTGAAACATCCTGCTTGCACTGATCGATAAAGACTATGCTGAGCGGAGAGAAGGTGCACTCCGAATGTATGCGACTCATCCCGTCGGATGGCTGCAATTCATGAAGCGCTCTAGGTGCACACATATATTGAAGGATCACTTATCCTGTTGGGGAGCGGGGATGACCAAGTGGTTAAGGCGTTGAGCTCTGGGTATTTCATGTCCCGTGTTCAACACTCGCATCACTCGGGACATTTCCCAATGCTTCGGCCCACCGGCGAAACAGTGTGGGCGACGCCATTAGCCGCGATCGTGCGTGAAGTGCGTGCAGAACCACCCAATAAACAAACAAGCAAACATATCCCACTGAAATTGGGAGGATCACCATTAGAAGACGCTCTCATCCTCAAGGGAATCCCGGTTCAGTATTCTCGGACTCTCAGAGACCCTCTTCATCCCCCAGAGCCATCTCCGAGAGCCAGAGCTTCTATGGGACATTGCAGTCCTCGATAGCCCCGTCTAGCTCTCATCTCGGGGCATTTCAGCTTTGAGATGGGCCATCGCTAGTCCACTTTAGCTCTTTATGGCCTTGTCCATCATTCCGTGGCCCTTTCAAGCTCAAGAGCATCACAGTTATCTCCGGGCCTCAGGCGCTCTGTTCATTCCTCAAGTCCCCCAGTGCCTTGTACATCCTTGGAGTTTAGGGGCGCATCGACTACATCGGTCATGCAGCGCCCTGTACATCCCTCAGGTATTAGTGGCCCTTTCTAGTCGAGATTGCTCTTCATCTGACCTGGGCATTCCAGGTATCCGGCGGGCCCTCTTGTCTGCACGGCTCTTGCCAGCCTTCAGAATGGACGTATTCATGTCCTAAGGACTGTTTCCATACAAACTGTTCGGTGCGCTTTAATTTGTCCACGGTTATATATCTGCCCCTGTGCCTTGAGAGGTCCTCGCAGGCCCCTACAGGCAGTCGCCTGAGGGTGTCCATTAAACTCGCCAGGGGCAGCCCCTTCACCCTTTGGATACGCCACTTCTTTTTAGCAGCCCGGACCCCTCCATGGGCTTAGAGGCCTTTTGCGTTGCACAGGGAGCCCTCCGCGTTGGTTCGAACCATCTCCGTAGCTGGGGGGTCTCTTCATCAGTGTGATGACGGCTATCAGCTCCGAGCCCTCTCGATGACTGTGAGCCAAAGCCGATCCAGTGACCCTGCATGTTCGGCCCAAGGACCCTCCGTCGGCTCAGGGTCGCTTCACGGCGCAGCACATTCCGCACGTCCGGAGGGCCTTCTTTATTAGCTTGGACCTTCTCGACCGCCCAGGAAGCCCCTGTGTGGCTGCGGCCCCCTTCATCTGTCCATGGGCGCTTCATGCCGGTTCTTGGCTCTTTCCGGCGGTCTTGGAGCGCTTCGTGCCGGATCTGGGCTCTACGACGGTCCAAGGCCCCCCCCCCCCCAGAGGCTAGGGGTCCTCTTAGTCAGCGCAGGGTCCTCGGAGATCTAGGGACTCGTCCGTTGGACCAGAGGCCCTGATTCAACAGCTTGGACACCTCCATCAGGTTGGGGGTCTTTGTACGGCTTGTGGTCCATCCGCCCCCCCCCCCCGGCGAATCACCGTCTTTCCGTGGTGGGGGATTCAGTGCTCAATGATCCGGCGGAACAGTCTAAATGGGAGGAGCCAGACTAGGAGTGTCTCTCAGCTCTGTGCTTCCCTTCCAATATTGGGAATTCAAAGGTATGTTTAGAATGGGGGGGGCATTGTGAACATCCTTTTCTTCCATCAAATCTAGCAACACCAACCTTGTAAGCTAAGAGCGATTACGATCTCTTCCCAGATTTTAACCGTCGGGTTATTACAGGGCCTTACAGGGTTCGATGTCCTGGAGGCCAGAATATTGAGAAAAAAAAGAAAAAAGACTGCGTTCCACGGCACGACACGGACAATATCGTACTTACTCACTTTTAATTTTCAAACACAGCCTACCCACGTGAGGATCAGGCACGTTAAGGCCAGGGTTCGTGTATTTCGACCAATCCCGATGGTGTTTCGTGTATTTTGTCCAATCGCGATGAGGTGTTTCGCCTGTCATAGGTACGGACACACCAACCGCCGCTGTCGATCCAAGCCGAGATGTTTGCGATCGACCTGGGAGCATTCTGTGGACGCTTGCACATCCGATACATGTGCTGTTCTAATTGCAAGGGTGACCATTCTGCTCGTGACCAAGTATGCTCAGTTCTCAAGCGGGAGCAGAACATAATACAGTTGAAGTGTGACAGGAGCGTGTCATTCCGAGAAGCCCGGGAAATGACCGAGCCGGTCACCGACACCAGCGCTAGCCGTGGGAGTCGCGCGCACCACCTGGCCCATCTGGAAACATAATGGGTCCACCTTCACTCCCAGTCTCATTAACAGGACAACAAATCACACCGCCTACAAGCCGTAAGCAAATCCCGGGTTCCGTCCACGCACTGAGTCGCCCGTGATGAGATATCAATCTGTGCACCGGGAAGTAGATAGACGACTGCCCTGACCGGAACACTTGTCGATCGCACCACGTCAAATTCTAAACGTTTTACTGCGAAATTTTTAACTGAGACAGCATGCCAGGAGTTACACCTCAGCATGATACTGCTTGTGACCCACGCTTGCACAACTGAGTTTTCATGAATAAACTAGTTATGGACGCTATTTGACCAATGCAGTCGATGCACCCATGGAACCCTAATAACAACAATCCGTCCGTCCGAGCCAACCCCGTGTTGGTTCGGACCTCAAATAATTCCAATCTTTAGAAAAGACCCCTCTCGGCTACCCCAAATTTCTTTCGGTCACCATATGTACCACAAAACGTACGACCAAATCGATACCATCCTCTCCATGTACTGAGGCTCCCAATTACATCCAGAAATAACACCTGCCGTACCGTGGACTCAACATTGATTTAGGTTATTATAAAATTATAGTATATGCAGCTTCCATTTATGTCTACTTCTTGCTCGAAAATACAGGAAAGGAAAGAGTCGTAGCATCTCGATTTAATTGTATGAAGTCCGTAAATGAGCTTCGTGAAAAGTAAGAATTTCACAGTCTAGTTTCTCCATGCTCTTTTTTGGATACCTAGTGCTGTCACTCCGCCTTAGAACAGCTGATACAGCCCAAGCGGCGCCAAAGGGTGCGGCACTGAACGCACTGAAGGAGACACCTCGCGGTGAAAGTGAGAAGCTTAACGTTACCGGTATTCATTCCATGCGCAACGTCACCAGTCAGGTCAAAGGCGAATGGAAGTGGCGCGTGGTGCTTCTAGTGGTGGGAAACTCGGCATTGAAATATAATATTGGAATGAAATGAGATAATGTGCAATAATGAGTTTGATTTTTTTTAAGTTGTGTCATTGGCACTCAGCTATCATTATTAAGATTGGCTTTGAAATTCGTTTTTTTGCGGTAAGGTGCCTTACAATAACAGCTCTAGTGAAGCCTTCCGATTGTGCGTGAGCACTGACATACCGAGAGAGCGGGGGGGGCGGTTTCCCCCCACAGAGAGGTTGGAGCACCCAGGAATCGCGCCGGGGTTTTGAAAAATTGAGCCAAGCTCCCTCAGAATACCGAGTGGCCTCCAAACATCACATCAGGCCTCTAGAAATCCAATTGGCCCCCAAATACACACCAAGGCCGCTGAAAATCACATTTGGGGCCTCTAATGAAAATGGCGCTGGGGGTTCCAAAATGTGTGAGAGGGACCCGTGGAAATCACGCTGGGAGACTCAAAAGTCGTGCCTGAACGCCTGAAGATCATGCTGAGAGCCCAAAAAGGTCGTGCCGGGGTTCGTGAAAATCATAACGAGGGACGCAAAAGGTCGGGCCGGGGCCATGCAAATTCCGTCGAGCCTGGTGTACTAAAATGTCTCGCCCGAGCCCATAAAAGTCACACTAGGAGCTCGACAGGTCGCACCGGGGCCCCAAAAGTCGCATCGAAACGAACTCCCCCCACAAAAAAAGAAGCCAGTACAACGAAAAATGATAGTCCGGGGATGGAAATAACTATAAAATCTCTCAAAACGTGTTGGGCCCATAAAAACCTGCCGAGGTCACTAGAACTTGTACTAGGGACTCAGCAAATGACGATTCTCCCCACCCCCAAAAAGGTCGCATCTCAATCCAAAAACGTCGCTCCGCTATCCTTGAAAATCACATTATGGGCACAACACGGTGCACTGGAGCCCCACAAGTGGCAGCTGGTTTCCCAAAAATTTACTACCACTTGGAATGGCACTCTGCAGCCACAACATTTGTGTGAAAGACCTAAAAACGCTTCGGGGACCAGAAAAGAAGTGTGTCGGGGCACCGACAAAAATTAGCCAGGAGCCCAAGGGATCGTACCGGAGCCAAAAAGCATCGCGCAAGGGGCTTTGCAAGAATACAACACGAACCCAGATAATCCCAACAGGACTCCATTGAATCGACCCGTGCACCGGGAAATTCAGAACAGGTCCCAAAATAAAGTTATTCTGATTGCCTTTCAACTTTAAACGGTATCACTGGCTGAAAATAGAAATAGCTGAGCAGCCACAGGGGTGTACCCTTCCCCCTCCTGAAAAGGACTCCAAAGAATCGCACCAGAACTCCCAAAACCGCGTTGGGCCCCCCAAATTCCCATTGACCCATATAATCTGCGTAGGAGGCTCTAAATAAAGACAGCGGGCGCCGAAACCTTACTGGTCGCGATAATTTGCGCCGCGGCCCGTCAAAATCGCGCTGCGGCCAGTTAAGTACAACGCACACCGCGAACTCGCGCTGAGCCCATCAAATATCACGCTCGGGACCAGAAATTCCCCTCAGTAGTCGCACAAATTTGGGTCGGGTCATCAAAAATTTCCCTCTGGTCACCAAAAACTTGGCGTTGGTGGCCACAAATAAGCACAGCGTCACCCCAAAGATCGCGTCGTGGCCCTCCAAAAATCAAGACGAAGCCATACAAAATTAGAGGAGAATCCGGAAGAAATGTCCAAGCCAAGGAAATCGCCGCAAAACCTCAAACATACAACTAGATGGCTTCGAAAATATCGTACGACTCCGAAAAACGTACCGGAGCTCGACAAATCACAGCGGGACACAGAAATATGGCACCGGGGCCCGACGAATACGGCCGAGACTCTGACTTTTACCAAAAAATCTGAAGTCACTAAAAATGGTCGCAAACCAAAAGGTTGGGGTCGGGCCCTCGGAACCACGCGACGGGGCCCAAGAAGTCACGCCGGGACCCCCAGGAATTATATCGGAGCGCCAAGAATAACACTGGAATCGTATATATTAACTGTGTGAGTTACGGAACGAAAAGGCTACTTCTAACCCAACTTCTAATTTTGCCCGATTGACTTTTAATTTTGCACGCACAATGGTGTTGCAAATAGTAATTGAAGCAAGATATATTACGAATATTTCTATACTTTCCTCGTGCACAAATAGCGGGGCCAAAACTTGCGTTATTATATGTTTTTGCTATCGCCGTGAAGTATTCACGATTTTCAGTTATTTCTATATATTTAATTTCCAAGTTCAAAGTGAAGTGCCCTAAATCTGGAGAGAAATGATGTTGCTGGCCTAGCTTCGGTTGAAATTTAAATGCTTTGACCACCACGTCAAATGGTTACTTGAATCCGCCAACGACTGGTCCCACCCAGGGCTGAGAAGTTTCCATCGCTGAACATCGCCCCAGAGCACCACTAATTGAGGCTCCTATTAGCAGCATTATGCAGCCGCTGATGTGTGCAACCACACATCAACTTTTTCTCTGGATATTGCCGAAGGGAGCTATAAATCTGTCCTTCACCCTCCTCGCTTGCGCCATTCATATCACGGGTACTTCAAGGGCGACAAAAATTAGTAGCCAATATTTAGCATCGCATTGTGAGCTAGGTATGCAGTGAATACAATGGCTAGTTCTCCATAACGTCAACAGATGGCAGTCAAAGCTGGACTGCTCAGCTGTATGACCACATTTCCCAACATTGTACAGTTCAGTGCCGCACCCTGCTCGGTTTACTGTTGATTGTGTGTGCTGCCTTTCTTGTCTCGGCGAAGGTTTCGTGTGGGGCCGGATCATGGACCATTAAAATTGCTGGCCGTTTGGCAACATATGTGCGCCATGTCACTTAGGAATAAAGACTTCATTGCTGCTGGCAAGTACAAGGCTATCCGTAAAATTGGGAGTGGATCGTTTGGTGAGATTTACACCGGAATCAACACAACAAATGGAGAGGTGAGTTATATTGGGTTGCTTGTTATATTGCCGAAGGTTGTTTAAGGCACTTGATGTTTTGTGCGTTTTGTTTTGTGGGCAATTGGATATCTGAATACCTGGAGAGGTCAAGTGCATAGTCCACGCCCTTCCTGCAATATATGGTAAAGGGAATGTACCTACCTAGGTAGTACGAAGCTACACCATTCATATCTCCCTTTAATGGCTGATCATATTTGCAGTGCAAAATTGAAATAATGAACATTGAAGCATGATTTTGTGATGTGCAACCACTCTGGTAGGGGGCATGAAGAACATTTCCCAATATTTCCTCATTGGGGGATGTGCAGCCTGGTGTCTTCAAGGCTGCCAGGATGGCCAAGAATATTTACCTATGCCCTGTCTGAAAGATTGTGTCGCATTAGCTCTTTGAAGCATTGGACAACCAATGATGTATCAGACATGTTTTCACTTAGGTATAGAGGGCTGAGAGTAGATCTCGAGGTCTTTAAATTTGTCCATGATCTGGAGAGGGGATATCTTGGAGAAATGTTTAAATTGAACAGAAATGATGCAATTAGAGGTCATAAATTCAAAATTACAGTTAACCACAGCAGAACAAGGTTAAGGCAGACTTTCTTCACCAACAGGGTAGTGGAACACTGGAACCAGCTGCCAGAAAACATTGTCAGTAGCAGCACATTGAACATCTTTAAAAACAGCATAGACCATCATTATAAGAATAGAGGGCTTGCTTTTCAGTATTACAGGGAGGGCTGATTGACAGATTTGGCAGGCGACTGGTTCAGTATGCAGAGTGCAACCGAGAAGGGCCCCTGTGGCTCATAGTTGTACTAATATTTTATGTCTATGTCTTTATGAGCAGATACTAGGTATTCTGGACAAGATGTATTATTGCACTTTAAAGTAATAATGCTATGAGCTTTACATACATTTTACCATCATGAAGCATGTGAAGGTGGTGGGTTTGGTTAAGTTAGGTTAAGCTAGTTTTTTGTTCATCAGAAAAATTGGTATTTTTTTTCCAAAGCAAATTAGAAGGTATGAAATTAAGAAAATGAAAGTTTTCCTTTAAAACAATTTCAGGATTGTTTGGATTAGATTAGCAGTCTATTCCTGACATGTTCCAAACTGTTCCCAGCAACTCGCAGTAGTTGCTCTGTGTTCCTGTGCATTTTTAGAGCAGATCTGAGTAGCCATAATGGAGATGAGTAGCCTAGGGGTAAGTTGTTAGTCTCACAATCAGAAGGTTGTGGGTTTAAGTCGCCTTCTGCTATTCTTCGCCTGTGACCAATTGGCAATGCTACATGACTCAATGGTTGATGTGTCATAAAACCAATAACCTACCAATGAGTAGCACTAATCCACTCCAACTTTCTCTGGCCAAGAGCAGGGGAGCTTTGAATAGCACAAATGTGGCACTGAAGATACATTTGTGAAGTGCTTTGCAACTGCCTCAAATTTGTTGTTTTCATTTTGAAGTGTTTCAGTGGACTGAGGGCAGTGTAAAATAATTGACCATGTGGCCTGGAAATTCACAGTTAATGGAATTGTGGTATTTCATCCTTGCCTTAGGTTTTTACCATTTTGCCACATGTGTGGGCAGTCATTATACACATGACTGCTAAATAATGTAAAATCCATGTGACTGAAGTGAAAGGCATTCCATGTTTTTAATCCTTAACTGACAATTCGGTATTTTCTTCCAATCTTCCACTATTCCCAAGCAACTTCTTTCTTCATCTGCACAGTTAATGGTGAAATAATTTTAGGACACTGTATGAGGGGTTTGTAAGAAAATGTGTTCCAATAATTATTTTATTATCCTTGATGTAATTTCCTTTCCTGCAGACATGAACACTGAACTTATCCATACTGAACCACTCCACATGTTATAAGTCTCCACACTCCAAGCCTCTTTTTAGGTGACATTTTACCTCCCAACTGAAGTGTGCATTTCCAGAGTATATAAGTGGCCATGTCCAACACATTCATAAACATTGCACTGCAAAAGAAATTCCATGAAATCAGAAATAACTTTAAACTGCAAATTTACCAAAGTATCTATATTTGCATGTGAACTAAATAATTTGAATTATCCTAAGCAAAATAATTATAAAGTTACCACTATTGATTGATTGATTGATTATTTGGGCTTAAGGGCACATCAACTGCTACTGGTTACACCACTATAACAATCAACAAAAATCAAAGTTGCAGATGCAGATCATGAAAACACCTTTTTGTGGTTGTAGATCTACAGCATTCTGTCTAAGGAGAAGGTGTTACTTTACCAACTGGATCTTCCCTGGATCTTCACACAATCCCTCTGCCCAGAAGTGCTGTCGTTCTCCTGGTGCTGACTAAAATCCCACTGGAACCTGATTGATTAGGTGAGATGAGGAACTCTGTGGTGGACAGAGAAATCTCCGAGGGTTCAGGGAGCCAGGCAGGTCCAGACACAATTATATGATGTATGTTAAGTAGGTAGCCTGTAATCAACCATGCAAATATGGGGAGACTATGCCTAGTGTACAACTGACAGTGTAAGAAGATTGCCTGGTTCAGTGCATATATAACAAGAACATCTGTGCTATCTGCAGTCTGAAGACACATTGCCATGCAGGATGCATTGCCGGAACTAGTCATATTTTAGGATTTGTTTTACAAGACATATTATGTGCATTGCATGCTCACCTGGACAAGCATTTGGTTATTAGCAATTTGACCAATTTATGCTACAGAACCAACTGCTTCATTTTTGTCCCAGCATTTGCACCTCTGTCACCTGACTTATCCATTGAGTCCCACAGGTTGTTCCAGTGACAATTGAGTCCCACAGGTTGTTCCATGGGAACAGACCCCCTAGTTAGGATTGCAATGCCTACTTTTTATGAGCCTGAAGCTTTAAGTTTTGTTGGGTTAGGTTAAGCTTTTAGTAAATGCATGCATTAAGGTGTTTTATGAATTAATCATCTTTGTGCCACGCAATATGCCTGACCATGATTGTGATGCTCAGACCACTTATTTTCTATGGTATGGCTTACTTTTCAATTGAGAAGCAAAATAACACCAAAAATGGGGTTTGTTGTTAGGTAATGTAGTATTAACAATTATGTTTTCATAAAGGTAGCATAACCTAAACTAACTGAGCATATGCTCCCTTTCAAGCCAACAATTTGTGGGATTCAAATTTAGAACAATTTGTTCTCAGAAGTTTCAAGATTAAGAAACCTTAACCCAGCTTAACCTGCCTTTTAGAAAAATTATCCAACATATTTTGTTTAATCACTTCAATCCTAACCTTACTAAACTTAACTCCTTTGTCTGTTTTTTTTTGTCAGGTGAAATGTGTGTAAAATCTCTCATGGACAGCTTTAATCACACTAATAGCCTTTGCAGCTACTGTGAAGTTATTTGTGAAATAGGGTGGAATAATGCCACTTCTTGAGCACTTAAAGACATAAAGACACAAGATCAGTGCAACTATGAGCCACAAGGGCCCTTCTTGGTCGCACTATGGTCACTCGACCAGTTAGTTGCCCACCAGATCTCTTGATAAGCCCTCACTGGAATACTGAAAAGCAAGCCCTCTTTTCTTAGTGTTGTCTATGCTGTTTTTAAGGATGTTCAATGTGCTGCTAACAATGGTTTCTGGAAGCTGACTCCAGTGTTCTATTACCCTGTTGGTGAAGAAAAACTTCCTTAACCTTTTCCTGCTGTGGTCAACTTAAATTTTGAATTGATTACCTCTAATTGCAGTTGATGCGCCCTTAAGCCCTAATAACTAACTAACCTCTAATTGCATCATTTTTGTTAAATTCAAACTTTTCATCAAGATATCCCTTCTCCAGGCCATAGACAAATTTAAAGACCTCAATGAGATCTCCTCTCAGTCTTCTATATCTAAGTGAAAACATTCAATTTCTTCAATCGTTCCTCATATGCCAGATTGCTTGTTCCATTAAACTTTTTTTTGTAGCCATCTTGTGTACTCTTTTGTACAGCCCTCTTTTATACTGCTTCTTGATGTGTGCTTATGAAGCCCTTGTGGCTCATTTCTGACAGTGTTTAGTTGATAAGTGTCATGATCGTGCTCACAATAAGGATTAAATACATGCATATGCTCCAACTCAATCCCATGTATAAGGATTACCTGTGATGTGATCTGTTCTATGCAATATCAGATCATAACCATTGGTATTTATCAATATCCCACATAGGTATTCCCAAAGTAAGTATTCCAAAGCAAATGAGAAAAAAAACGTGCAGTCCACAGTATGCTAAGGGCTCAAAATGGATTTTGACAGATATAAGCAGTACTTGAAAATATTCATTTCTTAGTGCATTTTTGCATTATGCTGCACTCATTTCAGCATATCAAACATAATGAAAGCACATTATTTTGACACTACATAGTTGAAGCTGGAAGCATACCACATCTCAATGAGATGTTTCTGGTTGTGGGTTATTGGTGTCCTTGTTACTGGAGTCCTCAGGTTAGATGCCAACTCCAGTCAATGGAGAAACATGTTCCTTGGAAAACTTCTGTTTAAATAAATCAATAATTTGAATATTGCTGAATATATAAATATCAGATAATAGTGAAGAGAATACCCTAACATAACATTTAAGTGAATTAGAGAAGTCAGGGAAATGTTCACTTTAGACCTAATATAGCTATTCCAGAAAATATATTGTAGAACTGAACCTGATTGTGGCTCTGAATGTGATTAAGATGATTGTGCTCCTCATTCCCATCAGAAATGAGTATTTTTCAGGTTGCAACAATTGTGCCAATATTTTGACCTAACCCAACCTAAATGACCCAACCTAGTGTAATCTAATTGAACCCAGCATTTTTAATCTAACCTAACCCCTTCATTGTTTTTTTCTTAGAAAAAAATATCCCGGACAATTTTGTTTAATCCAAGCATTTCTTCTAATTTGGAAGAATGACTATGGGAGAAAATGAGAATTTGGAAATGTGTTTCCACATTGGTTTTCTTTAATGTCATATCAGACTTAGAATGAAAACACCTGAAGTCTAACTTAGTAAACAATATATGCTGCATGAAATCACTCAGGAAGATGTTGGTTCTTTCAGCTACCATAAGATAGCCTGAGGCTTCTCTGTCGAGACCATCAAGAACCTCTGTTGTTTACTTTGATTATGGTTTTTGTCATCTGTGTACATATTTAATGTGGGATTGAACTGGAACCTAACATTTGTAATGGGCTTGAGTGTTGAACATGGTATCTTGTTAGTGATGGACATGCACCAGCTATGCATGCTCAACTTACCTGCTACTGAAGCTAAAATGCACAAATTCCTATGCAAAAAGATGCTAGATATGCTAGAATCAATATTCTGGAATATCCAGTAGATTATATCTTATCCCTCGCAGCCCCCATTTAGCAAGGTTGGATTTTCCAGCTGGCCTGGTGAGAGTTAAGGAAAGGAAGTTAGATAGCTCATTTGATACATGAGACAAATATGTAGAAATACAGTAAAGGTATGCTTTGTATGCTTTTTATCAAAATATTGGCACACATGTTATGACATTCCAAGATATGACAGTCAGACTTTGAGAATGTGACATCAATGTTTTGATTTTTGTTCTTATGCTGCTCTTTTCCTGCACTTGCCTCTGCTAATTTTTTGTGTTGAGGTATCTTTCAAGGTGTAGTGCTACAGAAACCTCTTGTCAATTCTATGGGATGGTGAAACCTCCTAAATAACTGAGAATTGAATGTTTTAACTCAGAAATTTGGGAATAGAGGAGTGAATTTTTGGGCCAGTTATTTCCATGCAGTGTAATTTGTATTATGCTACTTTCCCCGAGTGTGGATGACAGAATGATAAGCTTGCTTTCATTGTTTGGTGTCCAGGTAATCTATCTCTGAAAGTCTGAGTAAATGCTTGCATGGGCAGTTGTTTTTGTTCTACTCCACTGCTGGTCATATTTGCAAGTGTCACTTAAACGTATTAATATCCAAGCAGCTCTGGACGATAATTGACAAATGGAGCACACCAGGATTGGTACTGCTGTAGCCATCCATAAATGCAAGGGGATACTATTCCTCGTGCACAACTGAGATGGAAGAGAGATTGCCTGGTTTAATGCATATATAAAAATAGCATCTGTGGTCCCTGCAGTCTCTGAGGATGCCTTGCCACACAGGATACATTGCCTGATACTTCAGGTTTGGTTGGGGTATGTTAAGCTTATGGTGAATGTATCTTAGGGTGTTTTATGAATTCATCATCTTTTTTTTTGCCACGCAACATTTATGACCATGATTATGATGCAATGCAGTGTAATGTATTTCGGATCCCCCGAACAAGGTTTTTCGGTTTCCGTTACAGGTGCACCAAATGTGCAGCACAAACCATCGCCATGATCATGCACGCATTACACTGAAACACTAGAAATTAAAGCATACACGGAAATTAGAGCCCTGACATGTGCAGCATGGCCGAATGCCTCCGCCAGAAAACATTGCAGCCACTTGAGTTCCTCATATCCGGAGGCAGATTGTTCCACGTTTGAGAAGCTCTCGGTATGAAGGAGCGGCGCGCGAATTCTGTGCGGCATCGTGGTACCTGGAGTTCACCGTTAGCCGTGGCCCTGGTGCTCCGTTGCGACACAGTTGAGCGACAGTTAAGTTGACCGCGAATAAGTTCTGAGCCGGTGAACTCGTTCAAAATTTTGGAAGCTGAATGAGCATCTGCCCCGGATGTGAAGTCGAATTTCAGCCATCCTAGTTCTTCGAACGTTGGCGACACATGATCCCGGTAGTGCAAGCCGACGACAATCCTTGCTCCAAAGTTGATGCATTTTTTAATGCGTCGTTTCTGGGCTCTGCTACAGCTTCCTCAGACAGACACACAGTATCTTGTGTGGGGGAACACGAGCGTCTCAATTAGCACCAGTCTTGCGGCACCCGTCATGCGATACAACTTATGTCTTATGACGCGGTCTAGCGAGTCCAATAAGTATGCGGTTGCACAGACGTACAACAGAAGATACCTGAACATCCCAGGATAGGTGTGAGTCAGTTTTCACACCAGGTAATTTCAGATACTTCGTAGTTACTATTTCTAACTGGTCCAAACGAACAGATAATTTCACAGGTATATGCTGTCTAGAAGATTGGAGAACAACCATCTCAGTTTTGGAGGGATTTACTTTCAGTCGATTTTGGATGAACCAGTTAAGGGCGATCGACAGTGATTTATTTAATTGTTGGCTAGTGGCTGTAATTTAGTTTAGTAAAGAAGACCAATTTAAGCCATGTGGAATGTAGATACCTTGATGTGGGTGACAAATAACCCTATAATAAGCACTCCTTTAAACCAAAATATTCAGTGGCTGCCTTGATAGGTCACCAATTCGCCACACCTTCCTTCAGTTCAGGTGCTCTTCCATTTATCCATGTTGCCTTTGGTACGGATTAGGCATGCTCACAACTGGGTGCAAAATGACCAAAAATGTCGACGCGCCCCTAAACTCCAATCCACCACCACCAGGCATGCTCACAATGCAATGCTCTACAATGATTTGCTTGACACAGTGATATGGAATAGGTTGATTGCAGTGTAATGGATTGTGTGCGGCCATAGTATAGAACACGAATAGATCCACAAATCTGACAGTGCTCTGCACTTTTCTTTTCAGGAGATAGCTCTGAAGTTGGAGCCGATCAATGCTCGGCATCCACAACTACTGTATGAAAGCAAGTTGTACAAGCTGCTTCAGGGTGGCATTGGCATCCCACACTTCAGGTGAGCTGGTGACATTTGCTGTGTTATGATGCCCTTTTGGTGGCATCTGTCAATTTATTTTGTAGGCTGTAGGGGTTGAGTTGATGGGGTTGGTGGTGGAAGGTAGAGGCAGTAGTGCTGAGTTAGTGGATCAATGGTGTTGATGTAGAAGCGTCGGTGGTCTTGGGTTAGCCGGTGGAGATATATTTGCTATGAGTGGGGGGGGGGGAGCCCGAGGGGTCTGTTGAAATGTGTATTATCAAAAGTTTAGCTGACCGACCCAGGAGGACACTCACGCTCTTATCTGTAATTATGTCTTCCTTACAGCATTTTGCGTTCTAATTTCATTGCTTAGTCAGATGTGTTTTTTTCTCAAGTGAAAGTGCCCCAACTTCCTTTGCATGGCTGGATATCCTGCTTAATATCTGCCTGGAAATTACTACTGCAATTTGGTGATGGCACCGCGCCCAAAGTCTGGTTCTACATGCATGTCTGAATTCATGTGGTTCTGTAAATACCAAAGACAACGTGCATATTACTGATGGATTCAGAGATTCCACTGAACGTCCAGTACCTGCCCTTCCCTGTATAGAGCCTCCGTGAGCCCCTTATGCTGTGTGAGAATGAGTGATAGCGCTGACGTTGCCAGTAATGTTTCAGCTGGCCTTTGTCCACCACGAACTAGTCTAGTGTGACGTGTTTACGTGTGTATCTGGGCTTTATGATCTGTTCTCTAACCTGGGTCATTGCGTCTCTGGGCGGCTCATGCGACGTCGTTGAATGAGATTGGGTCGTTGTGCGGTGGTACTGGTAGACCGTCGGCTGCTCCGCTGGCGACCGTTTGTCGTATATGGCGACTGTCGGCGACTGGTCCGTCGCGGTGGTTCCCGGCGCCCTGCTGGCTGCTCTACTGGTGACTATTTGCCGGCTGACTGTCGGCGACTGTTCTGATCCGCCTGCCGCTGGTGTTCAGATGGTTTGGCCGCGAGGGAGAGTACTGGGTGCTGGTGATGGACCTGCTCGGGCCATCTCTGGAGGACCTGTTCAACTTCTGCTCGCGCCAGTTCACAGTGAAAACTGTGTTGATGCTCGCTGACCAGATGGTTGGTCGTGTCGAGTATATCCACAGCAAAAACTTCATCCACCGCGACATCAAGCCAGACAACTTCCTCATGGGAATCGGGCGACACTGCAACAAGGTGTGTACCGCGCCGTGGCGGCACCCCGCGAGTCGGCTGTCAACTGCAGAGTCACGTCTGTTCTGAAGCCCGGGTTTGTTGTCATGACCCACCCGTTCATCTTGGAGCTCTAACTCATGTCTGTTGTGTAGCTTTGTAGCCCTGTGACCAAGGCCTGTTGTGTAGCTCCTTAGGCAATATCTGTTTAATGATGTGAGTAATGATGTATGATGATCACAAGTCATGTATGCTCATTATAACCAGTAAAGTAAATTTGCCCGATGAACATTGTGCATGGGCTCCAAGCCTTTGCCAATTGTGAAAACTTGAAGTCATAAAAAGCCAATACCCAGCCAAGTCACGTGGTGTATGGCAAGCCATATGCCAATAAAACATAACTGATCAGAAATATAACGTCTCGATTTTCGAGATACTTTGCTATCTCTAGAATGAGATACTATCTCGCAAACTCAACATCACTACAGGCGTGCCTGCGACGAACATGCATCGCAGGAGCATCATATGGATATGTTTAACCTGGCCAACTGCATTTGCAGCAGGAAGGTCGAGTCCCGTGTGTGCTGTATACGGCGATGCGCAGTCCTCAATGCAGCGAAAGTTAGACCTGCAAAAAATTATTTCTCTTTATTTGCTGTATTGAAAGTTGTCACCCTGCATGCGGTGTAGTCACAATGTCTGGTAACTTGTGGCCATGTCTGTTGTGATGCTATGCCCAACATTTACTGTGGAGCTCTATATCCCAGGTCTCTTGGGGAACATGTTTTGTGGAGCTCTGTTTTCTAGGTTTGTTGTATAGCTCCGTAGCTGATGTCTGTCGTATAGCTCTGTATACCCGGTCTGTTGTGCAGCTGTGTGGATCATGTCTGGTGCAGTCCTATAGCTCGCTTCTGTTGTGTGGTAGGCGCTGTATGACCGAAGCAGTCGATGCGCCCCTAAGCCCAAATAACCAACCAACCAAGCTTATGTTGTGTGGCATGAGAGTGTTTGGGACAATGTCGGAAGTAAGAAGTCGCAGCGGTGAGCATCCGCGGTGACGTGGCGGGGCAGTGGCTGTCGACCGTCGCACATGGCGGATCCGGGGCTATGAGTGGCGCGCGGGCCGACACTGACCGCGGCCCTCCTCCGCGGCAGCTGTTCGTCATCGACTTCGGCCTGGCCAAGAAGTACCGCGACTCCCGGACTCGCGTGCACATCCCCTACAGGGAGGACAAGAACCTCACGGGCACGGCGCGCTACGCCAGCATCAACGCCCACCTAGGCATCGAGCAGAGGTGAGTCGGCCACGGTGGGCAGAGATGAGTCAGCCGCGGTGGTCAGAGGTGCGTTCAACGGTCAGGAGATTTTGCACAGGTCAGACACGGCGATCGATAGTGATGCCAGCACCTCGGGTCTCACTGTTCTGATGCACTACTGCCCAGGGTTAAAATATTGGTTTTTCATTAGGTGTGAGATGTCAAAATGAGCACAGTAGGATGTTGAAATTTGTCATGGAATTAGCATAATTTAAAATGCTTTTGACGTATTTCAGACACAAGTTTAAGGAAATGTTATATGTGATATCTTATGTGTTCAAGGAAGTGTTATACCGTCCTTATAACTACCTTCGTCATTTGTTTTAAGATCCATAATTTAGGAAGAGCTATGTTCAAGATAGGGATAATAATATCCATGTTGTAAACTGGTATTTTATGCCACATCACATTTTAGGTAATATCTTTACATGAAACTGCATTGTCATATGTCCATATACTACCACTTATTGATAGCATGGACATTATACATATCAATAAGATACTGTTAAAAAGGAGAAACAAAGACTTCATAGACACACATTAAGGAGAAAGATGTCAATACCTGTTATACAGGGATGTCAATTGAGTGTTCAGAAAGTGGTATATTCCATCCTATTTCACGAAGAATTTATCACTGCTACTGCCGCTGCATAGACGTTTTGTGGTGAGTGACTGTCTCCTCAGCGCTGAACTGTTTTTTTTTGTGGCTCCTTTCGGGGAAACTTGTGGTCTGATTTAGATGTGCAGCCTGGTGGTGGCTTTCATTTGTCAAAGGTGCATAGCTGTTTGTGTGAATAGGAACAAGCAGAATGGCATAGCTACGAGCGAGGACCAAAACCGAGCTTAAACCCCACCCCCGCGTGCATACCAGTTTTTTATCTTCATCGTGTCACCTGAACTTTTGCAACCGCCATGCCATTGAAACCTTCCCATTGTTCCTTCTTGTTACGACGTGCAATGCCTAATTTGTTTACCCATAATTGTGTTTGATCTAATTATTGTTTTTATCGCCTTTCACTGTTATATTTCCTATGAAGTATCTGCATTTTTGTTTAAAGAAAATGTGTGGTGAGACCTGCCGTGTCTATCCAACAGTGTCCTGAAATTCTGAAGTTTGAGTGGAGACCAACACATAATGACATTTGTTTTTGACATCACGTCTTCTTTTTGACGGTATTAAGTGCCGTTTGTGCTTTTTTTTTTTGCTACAGACTGAGTAAGATTTGTGTCTTTAAAGGCACTTATGACCTCTAAGGAGGAGTTCTGCTGACTAGTAAGGGCAGCAGATACACTCGTAAGGGGAGTACATTAAACAATAACATCAGTTGGCTTTGAATGTGTGTAACTTTGTCCCCTGTTACATTGATATTGTATCTCGTGGCCGGGGCTGAAGTGCAGAGGTAGTTGTCGCCCTGACACTTTTAATTGTCGGGCACCCGAGTGTGTGAGCCCCACCTGATGTGACATAGACCGGGCCTCATGCTGCTGCTGCCGACCATCGCTCCGGCGTGTCACCTGCTGAACCATAGTAACGGCCGGCCGCTCCCTTTCAGCCGGAGGGACGACATGGAGTCTTTAGGCTATGTTTTGGTCTACTTCCGGAAAGGCAGTCTTCCTTGGCAAGGGCTCAAGGTAAGTGACTGCAGCATCCGCCTTGTGACATGTCGCCCGCGCAGCTTTGTCGTATAGAAGGGCAGACTGTTCTTTTATTTTTCAGCTTCCATCGACGGTGTCAGTTGCGCCATACTTGAGTTGCAGTTTGGACCTAGGTTCTGAGCTGTCAGTTTGCTCGGTAAGGTGGCCACTGCCATTTCACTCCAATCTTGCGTGGCGTTATATGCTTTCAGCCCTATGTATTCTAACTCCACTGTCGTGTAGTCCTGGTTTCCTCCAGTGCGATCAATTTTGTGCGGCCTAGTGCAGCAATGTCTTAGTGCAGGTATATATTTTTATATAAAAACGGTGAATTCGTTCAAGTGAGTATACCCCCGTTGCATGCACCTTGCATGTACCGATACGCGTACCTCCTATCAAGCTGCACTGCCTGCTGTAGCATCGACCACCCTCCTCCTAGCATGTAGCTGGGTACGCTTGGTGGATACCTAAATATGACAACAGTTAATTTTCGCTGTTCTTGTTGGGATCACGGTAGTTCAGTTTGTAGGGCGTCGGGCTCTTGATCGTAAGATCATGGGCTCGAATCCCACAATCCGACGGGATTGCCTAGTCCACCGGCGACCGATCTGCGTGAGAGATTGGAAACTATGTTCAGTGCACTAGTCAGGCACGTTGTAGAATAATCAGAAGTTCTCCGCTGTTCTTGCTGATGCGTTATCCACTTGCAAGGCTTTGTTAAGTGGTTTTTGCGAAGGAGGCCGATTTAGGAAAGGATGTAGGTAGGTCATATATTGCAAATAGGAGTTAGCATGGGAAGTTCGATGAGGCCTGAAGCGCATCGATTTTTAGCACAGATTCTGCCTTCTATACTACGACTGCTCAATATTAACCTGCTCGCCACTGAGGATAGCATCGGAACGCGCCCCGCTGTGGGCCAGGTTCTCCCCTGCTTGACCTAAACAAGTTAGGCGCCGATTTCGTTGCTTTTGGCGGCGAACGACATAGCTAAACAAAATGAATTCAGAGAAGTCAATCGTGTTGACCTACATTTTACATATGACGTCACAGGTCAGTCCAAAGCTTAAAACTTGGCCTGGTTAATTATAGTTGAACATCACAAAACTAATCATCGTCGTTGCCCAATTTGGGTATCGGAAGGAAATAGTAGCAAAAAAGATAGTGAGAAAACTGGGCTGTCGCAAGCCTGGAGGCAATGGATTTGCATTGAGCGATATGGGCCGTGTGATCGCCGATAATCAGAATGTAACCCACACCGATGTCTGTTGCAGGCGGTGAACAAGAAACAGAAGTACGAGCGTATCAGTGAGAAAAAGATGTCCACTCCACTGGAGGTATTGTGCAAGGGGTGTCCTGGAGAGTTCGCCATGTACCTCAACTACTGCCGCGGCCTGCGGTTCGAGGAGGCACCGGACTACATGTACCTTCGCCAGCTGTTCCGGATCCTGTTCCGCACACTGAACCACCAATACGACTACACGTTCGACTGGACCCTCCTCAAGCAGAACGGCATTGCGGCGCACGCGACGGCGCACACGTCTGGCCAGGCCAACCCCACCACCACCGTCCAGCCAGGTAAGTTCTTAGCTGGGCGCCGGTGGCCCTTGTGCCATGTAATGCAGTGTCCCAATGCTTCCAGACATGGGTGGGAAAGAGCACTAAAATGGATTCACGTTGCTCAATTCTGAATTTGGACATAGAGCTTGCTGGGATTTCGACCCAGATAGTTATTGTTTCTGACATCAAAAGTTTCTTTTTGGATGTTCCACTCAGGTCATGGGCCATGACTAAAAAATCAATTAGTTTACAGTAATTTACAAACAACTACATTCAATGTTTTGATAGAAAGTGAAGTTCCAAATTTCTGAAGAGGATGATGTTCTGGACAAGGCCATTTTTCCAGCCCTGTCTCCACCCAAAAATGACTTAATCCCAATTAAGGGATTAAGTCAATCCAATCCAAGTGAATCCAAATCGCAATCTCCCGCAATCAAAATAGCAATCTAATTTTTAGAATCAAGCATCAGGATTTTCTCTTTTTTGTCCCACCACTTTTAAGATACACTACATCTTTTCTAGAAAACTGTGGCTTGTTTTGAAACTCCACATTCAACTTTCCTTACTATTGTTTTCGGCATTTTATCTTCTGCACTGATGCCTGCACTGATTTACCACCGGCAAGAAAGCTAGACACGGATCTTGATGCGGTATATTGATGCGGGTGCAGATAGCTGGTGGACGGCATTGTTGTGAGCGGGCGAGGTGGTGGGAGTGGTGGGGCCGTGCTGGTGGCTTGAGGTGGTGCGCAGAGCTGCTGGCGCTGGTGTTGATGCCCTACTGAACCGCTGGTGGTGCCCGATGCGTCCGTGTTGGCCGCGTGTGCCCCTCATGCGCGTCGGTCACACTCTACAATGGCGGCTCTTTCCTTTTCAGGAGTCAACTGAACAAGTCTAGCGAGTCATGTAGGGCAAGCGACCTGTCGAGACAAGGTTTTTGACCTCGTATGTCCTTTCCCCGTGGTGGCTGGCATTAAATGTCGCTTTGGTAGTCGCCGTTCGGAGAGGCGCCTTTAACGCTACCGCGGCCGGCGGCGGCGGTGGCGGCCTTGCACGTGTCGGTGACCTCTGTGTTGTCTGAGCCGGCCGATCACCCAGACAGCCCACCGGTGCCGGGCTGCACTGCCTGCTGGCCCGTTAACGTCCACTCTCATCCCTCCTCCCGCCCAGTCATCAGTTCTGTATGCCTGATGCGTACCATTTGTAGCATGATTTGTTCCTTCACTTTGCGTGCGAATTTGTTGTCAGTTATGTTGAATTGTGTTGCCAGCTCGGTTCATTCTATGCAGATATGTTCCGGTTCGAAATTTCCAAGGCCATTGAAATTGCTCCTAGGCGATATTAATGCTACATCTGTAAGCGAAGTATGTGATGCAAAACATCCAAACATTGCTGTCTCGAGGAATGCGTTTTGCAACGGAATTGGTCTGAATGTGCATTTATGGTCGTCAATAACATTTCAACATCGGCCTAGATCACTTTTGGTCATCAACGAGTAGGAATTGTGCAGGTTAATGCTGTCGATAGCTGCCTGCGTTGCGCGTTGAGGTCAGAAATTGTTTGTCAAATGATGCATCACGTAAAATTGCAACAAAAGTGCAAAAGTGCAGCCGTCCTATCGCAAATAAAATTGTACAACCTTTAAATGGAGTGTAGATGCTTGGTTTATCCAGTCTTGACAGTTAAAAGGACCATTAAGATCCCACACGTTGCCCGAACTGGGACTCGGACCCGGCTGCCCATAGCTACCGAGAGCCCAAATAACAAACAATAACAAACAAGATTACGATGCTCAATTTATCCACGTTGTAGCGAGAGGTATACTGGCACTGCTGTCAGCTGCAATTCGGCTTGAATGCGTGGTACATAAACTACTTGCTTTGTCTAAATGTAAGTAATTCAGTTTATTCTTAGTAGAGGTGTGCGTTGCTATCTGATTTCAACTAATGATCCTGGGGGAGGGGTGTCGAACTCCATGTATAGCACAACATCCCATTATTTTCAGGAACTAACCACTTTTAACATATTCAATCGAGCGTAGTCCACCGGTTAAGGAGTCACGGATGTCTGAAAAGAAGTAACTGATGTCTCAAAATCACGAGAAGCTGCACGTGCCAAAAGTGGCTATCTGCTCACTGGCGACGTGGTGCTGTCGCACTACATAGGTGCACGGGAGAGGGAGAGAGAGAGAGAGAGAGAGAGAGAGAGAGAGAGAGAGAGAGAGAGAGAGAGAGAGAGAGAGAGAGAGAGAGAGAGAGAGAGAGAGCGTGGCAGCTGGACTGTCGCGCTGCCGCAGCTGCAGAGAAGCGTGCCTGCATGTGGCGATCCCGTTCAGAATAATTGTTGAAATGAGCCAGGAATGCTCCTGGCATTCTCATCTTCTCTTGCAGTCGTCGGAAGCGTCGGCGACGCATTGCATTTTGCTATTACTGATACCCTGAAATCTAATTTGCGACAGTTATTTGCTAGTTCTGCTGATGGAGTCGATTCGTACTCCTTGCTGCGTATTCATATGTGTTGGCTTCCTTGCGAATACGCATGTATGCACGAATGCGTGGTGAGCGTTTGTATGCTTTGAAAGACTGTCATGACGGGGTGGGAATTTAGTCGGGGGTGGGGAACAGGTACTGCATGCAGACATGACCAGGAGAGTGGCTGTCGCTACGGGACACGCACGGTCAACGGTCGGGTTAGCGTCACACCGTTAATCAGTGTGTATCGCCACCGCCTGCGCCAGACCAGGTGTAGCCGGCGGGTCCGTGAGTTACATTGCAGTGTTATCTGCGTGTTCAGTGAACGCCTGTCAACCAGGGACTTGCCGCATGCACACCGTGCGTTTCTGGCTGTTCACTTCTGCTGACTTCGCCGCCACTGTCCAGAAATGGTTAACCATCTGGTCTGGTCAGATCCTCACACCCCGTCTCGAGAGGGGTTGATAGGAACCCCCCTATAATCTCCAAGCTGAGCGTCGCACGAAAACGAAAGAGGTGTCATCGGAAAGCACTCGACGGGAAGGGCCGAACACCACCCACGAACAGTGACGTCACTAGTGTTGGCTTAGTTTTTCACGACTTACAATTGTTTTTGTCTCTGGGAGTTCATTTTTGGGGAGATTTGAAGAAAAAAATTGGGAATCAGAGAGGTCAACGAAATCGTTCAGGACAATTTCTGGCCACCCAAAAATTAAAATTTTATTTTACTTGTTGAAATTTCAAAATTTTGGGTCTTCAAGTATTCTTTAATTTTCCTTTTCTAATGGGTAGAGCGGATCGAAACACGTTCGAAATTGTTCGAAAAACTTGCTCCAATAAAAAAATGCTTACTTTAGCCAGAGTCTTCGATTTCTACTCTAATTGGCAAATGTGCAAAATTAATAAGTAATTAAAAACGGAGAAAAAATTTATCTGGTGCGTTTTGTTGCATCATTAAAGATAAGCAAACGCTGAAAGTTTCATTAAAGTGTCTATGTCCGCTAAAGTGCGGTGACTGAACTTTTTTGGAGGTGGCTTCGCTTGACCTAGACTAACTCGTTGATCGTACATGATTGATTTTAAAAAAATGACACAATATGCCAAATTGATGTGGGAAAAGGTATGTCAAATTTCGGCTCGCTGCCGCGCGTCGTTCTTTCACTATCAGCGGAAAACCTTAGGGGGCTGGGGCCGTTGAAGACCCCCACCGGAACGGCGCGGGTTAAGGTGTATGACCAGAAAATACCTGTGAAATCAGCGACTCGCTTTCTCGCCGTCCTTCTGGACAGCCGTCTATCCTACCGCAACCATCTGCACACATTGCGAGGTGCTTCCGAGCGAATATCATGAAGTGAGTTTCACGATCTGCCTACGGAGCTGACAGCGACACTTAATGTTATATCGATCTCTAATACGCTCGAAGCTTGATTATGCATCTTTTATATAGGACTGCACCAGTAGCTCCGTGGAGCGAAATCTTGACACCATGCACGACGCACCATTGCGGACCGCCACGAGCATTTCGGACCCCACCAGTTGCGAGTATTTTGGCAGAGGTCCATGAGCAATTGTTGGCAAACAGATGAGAGAAGCTGGGACTCCGATACGCCAGAAAGCTGAAGCAGTTCCCAGCTCGTCCTACATACAAGTCCATTTTCTCACATCGTATGCTGTCGAATTTCCGCGGGTAGATAGGTGAGAGACCACGACCGTTCTGTGTCAGAATCCGCCTACTACTTCAAGAGGCTCAAATCCCACGACGGGGTGTTGCGAGGATGAAACACACGCAAATTCTGCCATGGGAACTCACCTCACCAGAAATTTATGCCTCCCTTGCAAATACCACGGAAGTACAAAGAATCAGCTTTTCAAAGTAAAAACACTGCAGCTATTATATTATGTCGTTACTACTCTCGAACATACACTGACAGGTCCAATGGCAGTCAATGCATTTGTATGTCGGGTTGTGCATTTGTATGTCGGACAGCAACTAGATCATTTACTTTACCACCACATGCATATGTGTACACTGCCGAGTTGGTTGCGGTTATTAAGACATTGTTTTTATTGAGGTTGGAGATAAAACCCAACATTTTATTGCAACCGCCTTCGGGCCCTTCGGTCTTTTTACTCATCAAACTATTTTGCTCAAGAAATTCTAACACGTTTGACATTATCGGGTAGAGCGAGTAAAGGATTATCCTACGTTGGGTGCCGAGCCATATAGGTATCACTGGAAATGAGAAGGCAGACGCTGCTGCCAAGCGTGCCACGCAGTCACGTGGGACACGAGCTTTGCCTCTCCCCGCTAGGGATTACTACGCAAAAGTAAAGGCCGTCCTGCAAGGAAAGTGGCAGGAAAGGTGGAACTTCCAGGCTTTAAACAAACTTCGGTCCATCAAGCCAGTTTTGGCACCGTGGACATCATCGTTAAGAAAAAGCGAGAGAAGATGTGATACTGGCACACTTGCGAATAGGGCACGCGCATGCAATGAGTGGTTACTTTTTGAGATGGGAGGCGAGGCCGCGGGGTTCCCAGTGTGTTTCACCGATGACAGTTCGACACATATTGTTTTCTTGTCCCAACTTCATGGTGGAACGAAGATGTCACTTCGGCTCAAATTTCCACGAAATGTCGTTCTGTAATGTTTTACGTGACATTCGGGGATCGTCGAGACAGGTGAAGGATATGGACATTTATCCACTGTTCAGTTTGACGTAATCTATCCGTTTGACAAATAGACACGCCGCCAATTGTAATGTGTAAAGGAAATATAGGCGCTCCATAACCAGTAGCGGTTGATGCGTCCCTGAGCCCAATCAATCAATAAATCAATCACACCGCGCGTTTCGATCGTAACATGTGAAGCATGGGAGACGTGGGGTTTTCTGTGCAATCTCACCGCTGATGCGATTCCTGACTCCAGACACAGGAACTCATAATCATTGGTTGTGCTCTCATGCAATGTTTCAGGAAGTTGTTAGGTGCACCCAACCTCATCCCCCACGCAACTTCTTTATTTGGCTTTTTCGTACCTCGAACTTCCTGAATGAATGTCATGGAAAACATGATTTGTGTCCACGAATATTTCAGGGAAGTGATGGCTTTTTGTGCTTTGCCAGTTGTGTATGGACTGCTATAGTTCTCTAGTTCTGTCTTTGGGCTTGCATTTTCCAAGCACTACTGGTCCCAGCGTTTTTTTTTTTTTTTTACAAATTGAGAATGCGCACATGAAGGCATGGTTGTTTGTTAATTCACCTGTACCAGACAATTGCACACCACCTGCACCATTTCATGCATTTCACCATTTCATCAGTATCTGTTATCAGTGTCCTAAAATTACTTCACCATTAACTGTGTGGATGAAGAAAGAAATTGCTTCGGAATAGTGAAAGATTGGAAGAAAATAAAGGATTGCTACTTAAGGACTAAAAAAGCAGAGTGCCTTTCGCTTCAGTCACATGCATTTTACAGTATTTAGCAGTCGTGTATATAGTGACAGCCCACACATGCGGCAAAATGGTAAAATCCTAAGACAAGGATGAATTAGCACAATTCCATTAACTGTGAATTACCAGGCCACATGGTCAATTATTTTACACTGTCTGTTATCATCTGTTGTGCATGCTAGCAAGCTGACATTCTTCCAGTCTTGCTCGAGTCTCTTTCTGTTCCACTCCTGCATCCTTTTGGAATATTACTGCATCTCACGATCATCTGAAGTAGCAAATACGTATTATCCTCCACGATGTTGCCAAGTTGTTGTGGCAAGGACACAATCTGGCTAGACAAGATGAAAGCACCAGAACTAGAAGTTTGTATTATGAGCCAAAGGTTACCCTATGTTCCGGGCCCTTGGAGCATGCCGCTCCCTCTGCTTCATCACAATACAATAAATTGGATTGTTACTGCTAGTTATGATTGCTGGTTAACCCGCACTGCAAGTGAGGTCACGTCCAAAATGTTCAACCTGTCGTCGCGCTTTAACAGCTGAAGATATTTGAATGGAACTTTCACCATTTGCTTATCGTTATGGATGCAACAAAACGCACCAGAGGAATTTGTGATATATTCCGGTTTTGATTACTTGTTTGTTTCGCATATTTACCCAATTTGACTAAAATCGAAGGTTCCGGACGGAAATAATCACTTTTTATGAGGAAAGAAAGTTGATGTAAAACTTTTCCCGGTGCGGATTCAAGAAATTGAACTCATTTTTTGGCTCAACGGAACTATTGAGTTTTTCGTGGACAAACGGTCAGGGGCCATGGTCGTTTTTCCTTCCGTTTGTGATTCCAAATTTTTGTTTTGTTTTTGACATATACCTCAAATTAACTCCCAGAGCCCAAGAAATGGCGTCAGCCGTAATCCCAAACACCCCGTAATAACGTCACTTTTTGAGAGCGGAAGGTTTCGGGCTACACTAATCCAACGCTCTCTGATATCACCACTTCCTTGAACCTTGGGTTATTTTACGACGCATTCAACCATTAGGCTATACAGCGTCACCAACCTCTCACGCCGATTGGTCACGGGTGGACATTATAAATGCCTTCGGCTGCGAGATTCGAACCCACAATCCTGCGATCGAGAGTCAGACGTCCTACCAACTGAGCTACCGCGTCCATCATATGTATCACCACTTTCGTTCTCGTGCAACACTTGGGTTGGAGATTAGAGGGAGGGTTATAATACTCCTCCCCCGAGACGGTTTACGAGGATCTGACTGGGAAGACTTCTTAAATATGATTACTATTAAATGGTCTAGATTCCTTTTATCAATACGGGCGGGACTAGTTGATAGCATCCAAAGCTATACAAACAAAGATGTAAAACATTTTCAACGAGTCGTGGGACTACTGCATTTTTTTAACAAACACGTTCCGATAAGCAATAACCACAAACATCTGCGCCTCACGTTATCCACATTTTAGATTCCATGAAGTCGCCACGGCTAAAGTCCTAGAGCGATGGATGGCCGCTGGCATACCTTCACCATCAAACCTTTTCTTTTTAAGACACGAAAGGCGCACCTTCAAAAAAATTGCTATCGCCAGCTTCCTATCTCTCCGCAGTATTTCTCTAGCAGAATTGCTGATTAATATTTTGTGGTTGCCTACCGACGCAATAGCACGGTAAAGAACAGTAGGAATTTCCATTGTGCACTGCTGACGTCAACACAACGCACCACTCCATCCACCAACACAATGCCGGCACTCCCGGATATCACTGGGACCTGTTCAGGCCGGACATCAGCAGCCGACTGCTGACAGGTCGGGAAACGCCCGAAGCCGGTCCAGAAGGCGGCATATACCACTCGTTGGCCGACATGGCAATGGCGACGAATAATGGAACTTTTGTTGGAAATTGGTCTAAGCGTGACCATTGAACATCTTTGATATGACTCGCGACGTGGCAAATCTTTTTTTTTCAAAACTCGTGCTGACAACACACAGCTTCATTACTACAGCGATCTGACATGCTACACAAAAAGTAAGCTACTCGGCCATATGGTGTGTAATAACCTTTTCTTTGGACCAGATTATCAATTATTTATTACCTGGTATGTATATTCAAGTGACCCTGAATGGGTCGTTGTATGACCGCCAAAGTAATTTTATTGAGCACCAAAGTTATCGAGGTTTATTTCTTGTGATGCCTGGGCGCCATATAACCAAATCGTTGCTGCATCCTGAAGTCCAAATAACCGACCAATCTGATCGATGCACGATTTCGCATTAATGTCACATCGGTTCCCCAGGAAAGTATCGGCTTCGATTGATTGCATCCTCTGGTGTCCCCTTGGCCCTGATGCTTGTCACGGATAATTAGCCCCAGCAATCCTGTATGTGGTACAGTTTGAGGCATGCTTCTTCGGCGGTAAGGTTTTGTACATATGTCCCTTGTATGCACGCACATTGTTTTCATAATTATTTGGAGCTTCAAACCGACGTGTGCGCAGGTTGCTTTATCTTCGTGTTTAACTTCGGTAGCTTTGATCTGATATGCTGAATGGCTTGTATGCAGCATTTTTCGTGATTATGGGACGCTGGAGGATCTATTGTAGCTCTTGGGATATTCAATGCATTGTGGGGAGGTTATGCAACCGAGTAAGTCCAAAGCGAATATGGAATCTGACATGTTGTTGATAGTTAACAAGCTATAGATTACTGCAAATGATAGCTGTCATTGGCGTAATAAGGTCTGTCTTGTGGTGATATTTCTACAGAGTCAAAAGCAATCGATCGGTTGGACATGTGGCTGGCGGCTTTACTTATAGCCGAAACATGTATGCAGTTTGAAGGATTGCTCGTGTCCGTCGCATTCAGGTGATGCGGCGAAGTGGCGGAGCTCTAGTTCAAGTGTCGGCCAGCTGATGGCGCCACCTTGCGTGACTGCGTTTCCGTGTCGGCAGGACGCTGAGTGGCCGTGGCGGCGCTGACGGCTGACGTGTGCGGTGCACCCAAGACACGCTCCGGCGTTCTGGTGATAAATCCTAGTGACAATGGCGGCGCGCGCCCGAGGGACGGCCGGCCGGCGAGCGCTGCGCCACACGTCAAATTGTACCCACTGTAAACAAATTGCCACGTTACCAGTGTGTGGCGATACGGCCGCAGCGGGCTGGTTGGTGGCCGAGCGAGTTGAGAACTGCATGCGCGTCTACGGCGGCGGCGGCGGCGGCGGCGGCGGCGACCCGCGCCGCTCCTCGTTCAGCCCATTACGTAGACCAGCCAGGAGACACGTTGTCTTAACCGGCGGCCTCCGACGTCGGCCGGCATGCGGCGCGGCATCGCGACCAGCCGTCAACTTTTTATCCGACGCAAATCAACATGTCCGCCGTTTTTAACATGTGTTGGCAATACATGTGATGACAGTTTTCACACACGGCGTACCGCCGGGTAACGCTAACACTACTACGTTAATCTGCATTACTTTGTTTCTGAGTTCGTTGGTGTCAGTCTGTGTCGCAAGATCTTCTTATTGTAGGACGTTTTGTAATAAAAGTTGAGTAAATGATTGTGCCCAGCTGTGCGGCCAGGGTCGTGAGGTGTGTTGTAACCTATATGGTGATGGTGTCGTATAAGCGAGAAATCCGACACCAAGAACGTCTGAAACGCGACCGGTCGTCACTCACGTCGGGGCTCCGTTGGAATATAACGGTATCCAAGTGCTGTGGCGAGTGATTTCCCGCTGCAGGGTTTCGCCATCCGTTGGCACAGACAGCGTCAGTCGTGTCAGCATATCGGCAGACTGTGTGCACAACGCGACCTTCTCCCTTGTAGACCTCGGATTCGTACCGCTGTGCGGAGACAGTGCGCGCGCGATGTAGGCGTCTCGAACGGGCCCCGGTCGCGATGCCCACACAAGCCTCGGAAATGGTGCGCATCAGTTTGGTTATTCTATTTAGTGTGTGCGATTTTTTTTCTCAGGATATCAAGTTTCTAATACGAGGTTCTCGTGTGTATTGGTGTTGGCCACGTAGCATTTCTTTATCTCGTTGGGACGCAGTTAAAATTGGCCGCGGTGGTTAATAAGGGTAGGAAACGCATAAACAGAATCACACCGCCGCCCATTAGCAAACGCGACCAGGCGCTGCCCGCAGAGCTCGTAAAGCAGGTACATGTAGGTACACAGTTGAAGCAATTAAGCCGTCTGCACCCGATTTCAGCTAGCGGCGCACACCACGCTGCCAATATCAAACTCGGGAAAAAGCGGCGTAGCGCAGGGACTCAGTTTAACGTATTCTTGTGCGATGGCCATGACTACCGCTATCGAGAAGACTGGTAGTCTACGCGTAAGCTGCTCGTCTCGTAATCGAAAGGCTATGGGTTCTAGTCCCACCTGTCGCTGCTCTTCGCACGCGACTAATCGGCGTGAGAGATTGGCGACGCTGCATGACTCGACAGTCGATGTCTCGTAAAGCCAATAACCAACCAACTACTTCACACTACCTTTGTTTCCTTCTCATGAACCATTAATTCAGTCAAGCACAAAACTTTTTCCATTAATCCCATGCTGCTGATTAATTAATTGCGAAATTCCGTGTGGAAGCCTTCATGGATGGTAATATGGGGTGGAAAATACGATCAAAATCATGTTGGCAACAAGTTTAACTACTAGAAACAGCATTATTGCAGGACACCAGGATTGATGAACCGATTTACGGTTTACTCGCTAAATGCCGACTGGCTATATACTTTGTGAAGTCATGGCTGCGTTCTACCTGTGACCGCTGGTAATAGCCGGATATAGCGATTGGTTTAATAGGCACGAAACGCAGATGTTTAGGAGTATTTATGGCATTATATTAAGGGAGACTATGTCAGATTATTGCGTGAGCGGCTCTTCTGTCGTTGGTGGGCATATTGGACTGATACTTATGCATAGGTATCAGTCCAATAGGCAATCTATGGTTGATTCCGGACTTCGGACCAGTCATACTAACAGGTAACTACCAACTGGAGGGTAAGGTCTCTGGATCTGTATATCAATATCGCTGGCAGAGGCATCAGGGCAAAATGTACTTAATACGGCCAACCTGAATTGAAACCGCAAGAACGAGCACGGAAATGGCGTCTGGTACCACAATGCCATAGTCCGTCCATGTCATTTGGACCCAAGCTCTTCCTCAGTTTGCCCTTGCTGCGCTATTATCCCGCATCAATGTGCGTGTAAAAACAGCAGGTATGTATGCAAAGTGAACATTTATATTTTTGTTTAAGTAAAGAAACCATGCCACGGAAGAAGGAATTCACTGCAGCATCGCAATCTACCATATGGGCATACGTATGTATATATATATATATATATATATATTGTCGTAAAACGCATTTCAAATGTTTCGTGATGTCACCGTAAATACCAAAATCCTGGTAGATTCTACTATAAATTTCTTGCACTCCGTGTGCGTCACTAGCGCTGGAACTAGAAATATTCAGTTTTACCCTTCAGTATTAGTACCCAGAGCTTGACGAAAACATTTCCCAAAACATATGTTCGCTATGTCACTTAGGAATATAGAGTTCATTGCTGCTGGGAAGTACAAGGCTACACGTAAAATTGGGAGTGGATCGTTTGAAATTTACACCGGGATCAACACAACAAATGGAGAGGTGTGTTACTTATATTGGATTACTTTTTATCTTCCCGAGGGTTGTTTGAGGCACTTGATGTTATGCTTTTTTTGGTTCGTAATCTGTTAGGTATCTGAATACTTAGGTCAACTGCATAGTCCATACTTTTCCTACTCTACCTATATGGTGAAGTTGTGTACCTATTTACATAAAGACATAAAAGATTAGTGCAACTGTGAGCCACAAGGGCCCTTCTTGGTTGCACTCTGTCCACTGAACCAGTTGCCCACCAAATCTGTCAATCTGCCCTCCCTGTAATACTGAAAAGCAAGCCCTCTATTCTTATAATGATTGTCTATGCTGTTTTTAAAGATGTTCAATGTGCTGCTACTGACGATGTTTTCTGGCAGCTGGTTCCAGTGTTCCACTACCCTGTTGGTGAAGAAAGTTTGCCTTAACCTTGTTCTGCTGTGGTTAACTTTAATTTTGAATTTATGACCTCTAATTGCATCATTTCTGTTAAATTCAAAGATTTCCCCAAGGTATCTCCTATCCAGACCATTGACAAATTTAAAGACCTCGATGAGATCTCCTCTCAGCCTTCTATATATAAGTGAAAACATATTCAATTTCTTCAATCTTTCCTCATATGCCAGGTTGCTTATGCCACTAACCATTTTTGTAGCCCTCTTTTGTACTCTCTCTAAAAGCCAACAATCTTTTTCATAGCTAGGAGACCAAGCTTGGATGCAGTATTCCAAATGTGGCCTGACGTATGCACAGTAAAGCTTCCTGATCACTTCCTCACTTTTGTATGATACATTCCTATTTATTTAGCATCACTTTATTTAGCATCCATTTAGCATCACTCTTTGCTGTCTATCTGAAAGCCTATACATTTTAAGATGCTACCTGCAATACCATGGGACTGAAGCTGTATCATTAACCGTTTATGGGGTACCTTGTCAAAGGCCTTACTAAAGTCAAGATATGCTACATCAACCTGATTTCCCTGATCAAATTGTTCTGTGGCGAAGTTAAAAAAGTCCAAGAGATTTGTGAGACACGATCGTCCTTTTCTAAACCCATGTTGAGTATCTTGAATCAATCTGCTACCTTCCAGATAACTAACTATTCTATCCTTGATAATTGATTCGAGTACCTTGCAGACTAGGGATGTGAGACTTATTGGCCTATAGTTTTCAACTTTCCCTCTTTCTCCATTCTTGAAATTAGGAACTACATTTGCCCTTTTCCAATCGGTTGGAATTTCATTATGTGAAACTGATCTACAAAATATTATACTAAGTGGAAATGCCAGTTCCTTTTCAGTTTCCTGCAACACCCTAGCATAAATTTCATCAGGTCCTGCTGCCTTATTTGGCTTTATTTTCCTGATATGATTGTAAACAACATCACTATCAATGAAGTCAACATCATTTGTCAGATCCCATGTCACTGAACTATGGTGTACGGTCGGCAGATTGGTCATATCTTCCAATGTAAACACTGATTTGAACTGCTTGCTCAGCTCCTCAACCATCTCACTATCCTCACCCAATGTAGTCCCGTTTACTTCCAGTGGACCAATTGTGTTAGAAACTTTACTCAGCTTGTAGAAACTAAAGAACTTTTTACTGTCCCCATTACAGTTTCTAGCTAAATCCAGTTCTTTCGCTCGCTTTGCTGCTCTGGTTTTTTGCTTCACAGTGTCTCTAGCTTTTCGATACGCCTTTAGATTAACGACATTTGAGGCTTCTTTAAAAACTCTAAATGCAGTTTTCTTAGCCTTAATTGCTTTTATCACGTCTGGTGTAAGCCATGCTGGCTTTCCTACCCTTCTTTTGCGTCTGCTTTTGGGGGACATGTCTAATCTGAGTTTGCTTCAAGTAAGATTTGAACCTTTCCCACATTTCACAGGCATTTAAATTGGAGAATTCTTCTTCCCATCTGATGGCACTTAAAGCCGCTCTCATGCCGTCAAAGTCTGCTCTGTTGAAATTTGGAACCTTTACCAAATTATCCTTGATAATTTCCCCTAGATGTACCTTGAATCTAACTATGTTATGGTCACTTTTTCCCAGAGTTTCGCCTACAATCAAGTCTTGAACCAAGTTACTTAACTCCGAGAATACAAGGTCCAAGAATGAACCATGCCTGGTGGGTTCCAATACAAACTGGTGTAAGAACAGGTCCTCTTCAAGGCATTTCCTAAACATTTTGCATGATGGGGAGCCAACACCAGCATTTTCATAACCTTTTAGATTAAAGTCACTGAGAATAAGGCACTTCCCCTGAAAGTGTCTACTGATTTCCTCACAAATCACCTTGTCAAGCTCCAGTTGCTGAGAATGTGGCAGGGTTCCTGATCGGTAGAAAGCTCCTATCCTAAGAGTATTGCTGTTGCCTTTTCCCAGTGACATCAAGCCAAATGGACTCCACAGACACATTTTTATCCCCACCTGCTACTTTTTGAGAACTGAATAAGCTATTCATATAGAGCATTACACCACCCCCTTTCATTGCTGGACCCCTATTGCACGAAAACATGTTGTATCCCTGGATCTCATAGTCCTGTAAGTTATCTCCAAAATACCCTTCACTGACCCATGCCTCTGTAATGCAAACAAAATCTGGTTTCTCCTCAGCAACATAACACTTGAACTCATCAAATTTAGAACGGATACTCTGAGCATTAAACATCATACACTTAGCAAATGCTCCATAAACACCTTTGGCTTTTTCATATTGAGTTCTTTTATCACTAGATGAACTATAACTCTGTCCCCTTGAGTTGCTGCTGTCCCTATTTGCAGACTTTTACGTTCTATTGCCTTGGCTGACACTATTGGAATATTCCTGAGTTGGCAATGCAATTTCATCCCTCCCCACCCCATTTCCTAGTTTCCCTGAAGGACATGCTCGTATACTTTGCCTAACACATGGACCCCCTTCTCAGAAAAGTGCAAGCCATGCCTCTGATAGAGGTCCCACGATGCATAAAACCTGCTCCACTCGTCTACAAATGTAAAACCTAGCTCATGGCAGAGCTTTCCTACCCTGGCGTTAGCTGCCAGTGCCCTAGAGCTCCACTCAGGGGAGGCTCTAGCCCTAGGCAAAATTGCTGTTACAATTACTCTGTTGGTACCCTTCAGGGTGGCCAGAAGGGCCCTGTACTCCCGCAGAAGCTCCTCACTCATGGTATGACCTATGTTATTTACCCCTACATGCACTATGACTGTGCTAAACTGGTGATCACTGGTGACCTGTGCCACCGCAGGTACCAGGTCCTTCACCTTGGCACCAGACCTGGTGATGCACCTCCTGTCCCTCCTACATTTACAAAATACCCGCTCTAAATGTCGCACACGAGAGTCTCCTATGACCAGCAATGACTCCTTACTACTGCTATCCTGGGGGCAGTCATCCAATGCCTGGAACATATTTGTTGTTACTATGCCTGCCCGCTGGGCCGGTCGGCTAGACTTCCTCCCGCTCCTACCACCTGCCACTCACTGACCCTTTCCTTAGGTTCGCGTCTCCAAATCCTCCACCCCCTGACCTCATGCCACTTCCCCTCCTGTGACCTACCAGAACTACCACTCCTCTGTTCACTATTAACACTCCCCTCTTGAGAGATCCCAGCCACCTCCACAGTAGGGGAAGCCTCAGCTACCTGGTGGCCTGCGACCACCTGGGCATATGATGTCCCTGCTACGGAGTGACCCCTTGTTTCGTTATCTTGCCTACCCTGTGCAACAAGGGCAGCCTTGAGCTTGGAAACCTCTGCCTTAAGGGTCCTTATTTCTTCCTCTAGTGCCTGCATCCTGGTCGAAACCATCCTAAACTCTGCAGCTTATACCTAGATTTAGATTCAAATTAACTCGCCAAACAACCGACAAAAAAGCTAACTATCATTCACTATAAATCGCTACCTCCTATACTGTCAGTTAATTATCTGAGTACCTCAAGAAAAGCAGTAACTATTAAACAATTGTTTGTTGTTGTTTTTTTTTTTTTAAAAAAGATTAAATAATAAACAAGATGTCTAATCTAATTGTCTTCCACACAAGTAGACAACTATATGAATATCCCTTTTGAGATCACTTATGGCTAGACAGAAAAATGAACAGTCACACAGCACTTATGAATACCCCCAACTTACTACTAATTAAACTATCTTAAACTTCAACACCAAACACACTATGCACACCAAAAAATAAATAAAGTATGTTAGGATAGTATGAATGTTGTCTAATGTACTTATGAAATCTACACACTTGTAATATCTCCTACTACAGAAATCGAAGCGTCGAGAACACGCCGAAAGCTACGAGGCCTCGACTTGGCGCAGACAAAGATGGCGCACACGGCGGCGTCGCTAGGTTAATATAGTATAGTTTGCGTGCTACGAAAATGCTTATAAGATAAAAACTAATGAAATATAATCACAGAAGTAATTGCTAAACACCTATCCACAGCTTAGACTAGAATACTGCCCTGTTCTGCAACGACTTATCTGGAAACCTGGAGCTCCGGCGGCGAACGTCTTCCCACCTTGACACCTGGCGGCAAACTGAAATATAGGTATATAGACAAGACCAAGCTGCAAAATTCATACCTTCCTTGAATGACTAATTGTAATATTTGCAGTGCTATTATGCACATTGTGGTCAGCATTTTTGCTGGTTGTGGTGTGATGGGTTGTGTTCGGGTGTTGTCTATGTGCTTGATGGTGCAAAAAGTGGATAGTTTATTTGGTAATCATAAGTAGAATAACATGTTTGGTGGATGTTTTATTCAATCTTGTATTAATTTTTTAGTGGTATTTTTGTTCCTTCTGAATGTTTGTGTCAGAGTACATGTGGAGCTCATTCTATCTAGTATGAATCCAGAGTCCAAAAATGTTTTAAGACATGAAATATTTTAAGAAGTGCCTTAATTCCCACCCTGGTCAGTAGGGTAAAATGGCAAACTCAGGCCACTGCCAAACTTGGGCCACTCATGCTTTCCAACCTCCTTGTCCTGGCCAAAACAATGATAGCCCCTGTTAAATGAAGCTATTAAGTCATTTCATCTTTCTTCTGTTTCCACATGTTGGGCCAATCATATGATATGTAACAGACAACCAATTAGAAGACTGAACACTGGACAGGTCCCTCTACTATGGGTTGGGCGAACTCTGACTCACTGGGACCTAAAATAACACTATACTCTTGCAGTGTGGTTTTAGCCTGTGTTTGTAAAATTATGGGCATTGACGGTCCATTCAAAACAGTGAAATACTTCATTACATGTTTTAATCACTATTTCTGCTTGCTTGTTTGCAAGTTTAATAGATATGCTGCATTCTTTTTGGTGACCCAAGTTGGGGGCAATCATTTTTGCATGGCTCAACTCTGGCTGGGTGGCCTGAGTTGGGGACAAGGCACAATTTCCCTTTAAAATGTCATCCTAATTCATGTCCTTGGAAGGATGTGGCTAGCTTTCTGTTTTCACCAATGCTGTACTTGTGATATGTTGAGCATTGCATTATGATTGTGTATATGTACAGTTTTCATATATAGGGACTTCTCTGATGGAAAATGAAGACAATATGATGACAGAAAGTGATGAGACCATTACCATTTCATCTTCCTGGGTCACTACCAGGTACCCTCATCACCTAGTCGTGGACCTTTGCTGCACTCCTACTGGGCACCACAGCAGCCCACTGCCTCACCAGTGACCTATTGTGCTGTATCATCAGGTACTGCTGGTGCCACTTCATTTGGGGCAGTTGCCGAAGCATTACTGGGTACTGATGCAGCTGTCATCTTGTCGGGGACACCTGTCGCCTCCTCGTTTCGGACAGTGGGACATCGAGTGCAAAATCATGCCTGTAGGTAGGCAGCATATGAAGGCTTCATACTTAATGGAAGGCCAAGTATCATCTGTGACTCAGCAGGAGAAGGATTTAGGTGTTATTCTGAACACAAAATGTGGGGCATCGGAACAGACCAAAGAAGCCAGGGAAAAGTCATTTGCACAATGTTATTGGCAATTTTTCGTATTTGGTAATTTTGGCACGCTGGATAATCAATTGTAGCTCTTGCCATATTCGATGCATTGCAGGGAAGTTATGCATGCTACGTTCGGGTACGACTTAAGTCCAAAGCGAATAAGGAATCTGACAGGTTGTTTATAGTTCACAAGCTGTAGGGGGGGCTTTAGGGCGCATCGACCAGGGTTGATCATTCGCGTTCACAAGCTGTAGATTACCGCAAATGATGGCTGTCATTGGCGTGATAAGGTCTGTCTTGTCGTGAGGCTTCCACAATCAAAAACAAACGATTGGTTGGATATGTGGCTGGCGGCTTTACTTATAGCCGAAACATGCATGCGCAGTTGTTTGAAGGATTGCTCGTGTCCGTCGCATTCAGGTGATGCGGCGAAGTGGCGGAGCTCTACTTCGAGACCTTGCGTGACTGCGTTTCCGTGTCGGCAGGACGCTGAGTGGCCGCGGCGGCGCTGACGGCTGACGTGTGCGGTGCACCCAAGACACGCTCCAGCGTTCTGGTGATAAATCCTAGTGACAATGACGGCGCGCGCCCGAGGGACGGCCGGCCGGCGAGCGCTGCGCCAAACGTCAAATTGTACCCACTGTAAACAAATTGCCACGTTACCAGTGTGTGGCGAGACGGCCGCAGCGGGCTGGTTGGTGGCCGAGCGAGTTGAGAACTGCATGCGCGTCTGCGGCGGCGGCGGCGGCGACGACCCGCGCCGCTCCCCATTCAGCCCATTACGTAGACCAGCCAGGAGACACGTTGTCTTGACCGGCGGCCTCCGACGTCGGCCGGCATGCGGCGCGGCATCGCGACCAGCCGTCAACTTTTTATCCGACGCAAATCAACATGTCCGCCGTTTTTAACACGTGTTGGCAATGCATGTGATGAGAGTTTTTACACATGGGGCCGCGGTACCTCGGTCGGTAGAGCGTCGGACTCCTGATCCGAAGATTATGGGTTCGAATCTCACAACCGGCGGCATTTACCAAGCCCACCCGCAATCAATTGACGTGATAGGTTGGCGACGCTATATAGCATAGCGGTTGAATGAGTCGTAAAAGAACCCAAGAGTTTTCACACACGGCGTACCGCCGGGTAACGCTTACACTACTACGCTAATCAGCAGTACTTTGTTTCTGAGCTCGTTGGCGTCAGTTTGTGTCGCAAGATCTTATTGTAGGACGTTTTGTAATAAAAGTTGAGTTAATGATTGTGCCCAGCTGTGCGGACATGGTCACGAGGTGCATTGTAACCTGTATGTCGATGGTATCGTGTAAGCGAGGAATCCGACACCAAGTACGTGTGAAACGCGACTGGTCGTCACTCGCGTTCGGGGCTCCGTTGGAATATAACGGTATCCACGTGCTGTAGCGAGTGGTTTGCCGCGGCAGGGTTTCGCCATCCGTGGTCAGACCGTTGGCACAGACAGTGTCAGTCGTGTCAGCTTATCTGCCGACTGCGTGTATGACGCGACTTTCCGTTCGACGGTTCACCGCTCGCGATATTCACACAAGCCGTGCAAATGGTTGGCCCCAGTTTGGTGCTCCTATTTGGTGTCAGCTATTTTTTTCAGTACATATCAAGCTTCGAATGCGAGATTCTCGTGTGTATTGGTGTTAGCCATGTAGCATTCCTTTACCTCGTTGGGACGCAGTTAAATCGGCTACGGTGGGCGCTGCACGTTACCACGGTTAGGGCAATTGGTTAAAAGGGGGTAGAAAACGAATGAGCAGCATCACACCGCCGCCCATTAGCAAACGCGACGAGGCGCTGCCCGCCGAGCTTATAAAGCAGGTACATACAGGTACACAGTTGAAGCAATTAAACCGTCTGCACCCGATCCACACCATGACAGCTAGCAATGCACACTACGACACTACCAATATCAAACTCGCGAAAAGCGGCATAGTGAAAGCACGTGCGTTACGCACCGAAGCTGCCGGACGGCTCGCCAGAGGCAGCCGCCGTGCCTGGCGCGGGTGAACATCTCGGGCGCCGTGACAGTGATCGGGAAGGCCGCCCGGGCCGACCTGTGGCCCGCTGCAGTCCTCTGCAGTACGAGCTGCGACGGTGGCTCTGGCTGAGCCGTCCGCCCAACACCAACACCAACTGACGCTACGGGCGCGCGCCTGTCGCGCCCCGCTAGCACACATCACAACGCTGCGGGACACACGTGCCGTGCTGGCCGCTGGTGCTCCCTGTCTCGTCTGATCCGCTCCATCCGCCAACAGCCGACTCCGGATAACTGCGACCGTGTTGCCAGTGCACGTGCCACTGCGCCGCTCAGCCCGGGACCGGGTGACGAGTGCGACTGCCGCCGTACACGGATCGAGCTCGACGACACCCCACTCGGAGCTCCGCTCGACGAGGCGCCTCTCGGAGCTCCGCTTGACGACACACCTCTCGGGGCTCTGCTCGACGACACACCTCTCGGGGCTCCGCTTGATGAGGCGCCTCTCGGAGCTCCGCTTGACGACACACCTCTCGGAGCTCCGCTCGACGAGGCGCCTCTCGGAGCTCCGCTTGACGACACGCCTCTCGGGGCTCCGCTCGACGACACCGCTCGGAGCTCCGCTTGATGACACCTCTCGGAGCTCCGCTTGACGACACCTCTCGGAGCTCCGCTTGATGACACCTCTCGGAGCCCCTCTCCGCTCGACGACACCGCTCGGAGCTCCGCTTGATGACACCGCTCGGAGCTCCGCTCGACGACACCGCTCGGAGCTCCGCTTGATGACACCGCTCGGAGCTCCGCTTGATGACACCGCTCGGAGCTCCGCTTGATGACACCTCTCGGAGCTCCGCTTGATGACACCTCTCGGAGCTCCGCTTGATGACACCGCTCGGAGCTCCGCTTGATGACACCTCTCGGAGCTCCGCTTGATGACACCTCTCGGAGCTCCGCTTGATGACACCTCTCGGAGCTCCGCTCGACGACACCGCTCGGAGCTCCGCTTGATGACACCTCTCGGAGCTCCGCTTGATGACACCTCTCGGAGCTCCGCTTGACGACACGCCTCTCGGAGCTCCGCTTGATGACACCGCTCGGAGCTCCGCTCGACGACACCGCTCGGAGCTCCGCTTGATGACACCGCTCGGAGCTCCGCTTGATGACACCGCTCGGAGCTCCGCTTGATGACACCTCTCGGAGCTCCGCTTGATGACACCGCTCGGAGCTCCGCTCGACGACACCGCTCGGAGCTCCGCTTGATGACACCTCTCGGACCTCCGCTCGACGACACCGCTCGGAGCTCCGCTTGATGACACCGCTCGGAGCTCCGCTTGATGACACCTCTCGGAGCTCCGCTTGATGACACCGCTCGGAGCTCCGCTTGATGACACCGCTCGGAGCTCCGCTTGATGACACCCTCGGAGCTCCGCTTGATGACACACCTCTCGGAGCTCCGCTCGATGAGGCGCCTCTCGGAGCTCCGCTCACGACACCTCTCGGAGCTCCGCTGACGACACCGCTCGGAGCTCCGCTTGATGACACCTCTCGGAGCTCCGCTTGATGACACCTCTCGGAGCTCCGCTTGATGACCGCCCGCTCGGAGCTCCGCTTGATGACACCCTCGGAGCTCCGCTCGACGACGCCTCTCGGAGCTCCGCTCGACGACACCTCTCGGAGCTCCGCTCGACGACACCGCTCGGAGCTCCGCTTGATGACACCGCTCGGAGCTCCGCTTGATGACACCTCTCGGAGCTCCGCTTGATGACACCTCTCGGAGCTCCGCTCGACGACACCGCTCGGAGCTCCGCTCGATGAGGTGCCTCTCGGAGCTCCGCTCTACGACACCTCTCGGAGCTCCGCTTGACGACACACCTCTCGGAGCTCCGCTTGACGACACACCTCTCGGAGCTCCGCTTGATGAGGCGCCTCTCGGAGCTCCGCTCGACGACACCGCTCGGAGCTCCGCTTGATGAGGCGCCTCTCGGAGCTCCGCTCGAAGACCTGCCACTCAGTCATTTGCTGCGTACGCCATTAGACAGCCATTCAGATCGGTAGTCCAGCCGCGAAGCCCTGGCGCCAGCTTAGAACGATGCCTTGGCCGTGTACGACGCTAAAGCTTGGAGGCGCACTTCTGCGAGACACGTGTGGTATTGTGCTGGCAATGACTACCTTGTACGTTTACACGGGGTTAACCTGTACCACTTACAGAAGCATATGTGTATGCAGCTACCGGAAACACTTCCGTGTACGGCTACATGGTGTAGCGGCGCCGTATTTGGTTGCAGGAAGCACTCGGGCACTTTGCTACAGAAAGCACTCGTATACAGCCACAGGGCGTGCACCGGCGTACAGTGCGCGGCCAGCGGCCGTAGTGTGCGCAGTCGGAGACGGGGAGATCAAACATGGCCGCCGGCGACGGCCGCCACCGTCGCCCCTTCACGGCTGGGCGTCCGGGTCGTCGCGGCCGTTACGCGTGATGGACTGGGGACAGGCGTCGCCGCCGCTCAGGGGCACCTCTGCCGGACAGAGGCGGCGCGTCACCACGCCACTGTCGAGCCCAGACCGCGCGTGTGCACGCGTGCCTTGGAGCGAACGAATCGTGTTCGGCGTGCGCATCCACACGAGCTCACCAGCGATCACAAGTCACGCGAACAGCGCTGCAGTCATCACGGGCCCATTCCAGGTTCACGCATATGCTTACTATTCCAACAGCAAAAGGAACATTTGCATCGAAGCTACCTGATGTGATGATACAGAATGTCAGTAATGCACTAAATACCGAATTTCCAATTAGTAGTTTGCTTCATTTTCAGTGCATGCGCCACTGTTACGTTTCCATACGCCCATTTTGTTGACGTCCATCGGCACTAGTTCCTTTATGGCTACAAATGGTTGATAATCTATGGCTGAAACTTTATAATTACGGATCGTCGATAATTTATGGCTGGCACGACGCGTTTATGTAGAAACACGTGTGATGTTGCAAGATCATTTGCATTAATTGTCGAAAGGTAAGTTCAGCTGCACCGGGGCCGCGGTAGCTCAACTCCGTCGGTAGCACGCCGGACTTTTGATCGCAAGATCATGGGTTCAAATCCTAATACCGGCGGGATTACGGAGTTCAACCACGACCAATAGGCGTGGAATGTTGGCGACGCTTTGCGACCTAGCAACTGAATGCGTCACAAACGAACCAAAGGCTCTTCTTCATAAACGCTACCAGGACAGGCTATACAGCGGCCCATGGTAGCGCCCCAGTGATAAACTATTCGTGAAATAGGGTGGGAAATACCACTTTCTGAACACTCCGTCGACACCATTCTCCAAGAAGTATTGACATCCTGCTCCTTGATGCGTTGTTAGGAACTTTTCGTGTCTCCTTTCTAACAGTATCTGATTTATATGTATCATGCTAATGCTCTCGATAATGAATCGTTATACACGAACATTTTGCAACCTAATTTCAGATAAAGGGATTAACTATAATGTGATATGGCATGTAGCACTAGCATATAACGTAGGTATTGTTCTCTCTATCCCTAATATAGCTCTTCCTAAATTATGAATCTAAAAAACTAATGATAAAGGCACAGTCATAAGTACCTACACCATTGGCTCGAATTTGAGTCTGGAAGCCATCGAAAGCACTCTAAATGACGCAAATTCGACGGCAAATGTCTACATCCTACTGCGCTCATTTCGACATCTCACACCTAATGAGAAGCCATTACGTTTGCCCTGTAGCGGCCGCACGGAGCCAGCGCACACGCGGCCACACTCACTCTGCTCGTCCTCCTGCAGCAGGTCGGCCACCTCAGTCATCTGTCGGGTCGGCGTGTACAGGATGAGCAGGCTCAGCACGGCCACGTTGTACCACACCAGCATGCCGACGTAGAAGAGGTGGCCGGCCGTGGGGCGCACGTCCGTCCAGGCCCACAGCCAGCCGTTGTCCGACTCCTGTCCACACACGCGGAACGCGCCGAAACGCTCAGCGACGTCGCCAACTCCCCCGCGTAAACGCTCCTCCACAGGCAACGCCACGCATTGAGCAAAATAATGGGATCGATGCAATGTTCTTCACAGCAATAGTGAATATTCCACATAATAGCGATAGCGGGGGCCTGAAGCAGTTTAAACCGCAATCTGATCTACTGCACACCTATAAGCTGCGTGGTTAAGGGTAGAAATTAATGTGTGGAGAGGGGATGGTTAATTATTAATGTGTGGTCACGACATTTATATAAATTTTTACCCCGGACCTCAGCTCTCCAGCGCTCACTTATTTTATAAAATGTTTCACTTACTGCATCGGTATCATTTACATTTAAGATGCACACATTGGTCATCATATTCACGAAGTGGAGGCAGGGAACAGATTCCCAGAGAAAGAGAACCACACAGTCCATACACGGGCGCACGCCGTACACGCACAGAGTCCCAGTTCAAACAACGTAGCACAGTTCAGATAGGGTGTCGCATAGGTCGGACAGTACCATAGTCCAGCCGCGGCATCGCAATCCAGCAATGGCATCATACAATCGAGCACATACATCATGCAGCCACGGCACATACAGTCCAGCCACGGTGCCATAATTGAGACACAGTATCACACAATAGTCAGTACAGACACGAATCGCAGTCCACGTACAGCGTCACAGCTCACACAGCATCGCACGGCGCAGACACAGCCTATCACAGTTCAGACATGGTAGCACAGCTCAAACATGGCATATCACAGCTCAGACACAGTATCGCACGGTCCAGACACGATATTTCGCCGATCAGACACAGCATCGCACAGTCCAGACACAGTATCTCACAGCTCAGGCACAGCATCGCACAGTCCAGACACAGCATCTCACAGCATCGCACAGTCCAAACACGGTACCTCACAGCTCAGATACAGCATGACACAGTCCAAACACGGTACCTCACAGCTCAGATACAGCATGACACAGTCCAAACACGGTACCTCACAGCTCAGATATAGCATGACACGTATCTCACAGCTCAGACACAGTATCGCACAGTCCAAACACGGTACCTCACAGCTCAGATACAGCATGACACAGTCCAAACACGGTACCTCACAGCTCAGATATAGCATGACACGTATCTCACAGCTCAGACACAGTATAGCAGTCCAGACACGGTATCTCACAGCTCAGATACAGTATAGCACAGTCCAGACACGGTATCTCACACCTCAGACACAGTATAGCACAGTCCAGACACGGTATCTCACACCTCAGACACAGTATAGCACAGTCCAGACACAGCACTGCAGTACAAATGCGGCCGGCGGTACCGGAGTTATTGGAGTTTTGGCCGGCGGTACCGGTGCGGCCGGCAGCCACGTACCCGCCGCTCGGCGTGCTCCACGCAGGCGGCGGCGGCCGTCACACACGTGACCACCACCAGGGTGCGGTAGCGGGCCGGCAGGCGGGCCCAGCCGCGCGCCGCCGCCACGCACAGCAGCAGCACGTAGACGGCGTTCGCCAGCAGCAGCGCGGCCAGACAGTAGCGCAGCCAGTCGGGCCGCGGCGCGAACACGTCCCAGCGCTGGCAGCACAGGTGCACGGCGTCCAGCAGCACCAGCAGCAGGCCGCACACGGCCAGCGGCAGCTGGGTCCGCCAGTAGCTGACCAGCGGCCGCCGCACCATCTGTCGGCACGCAGGTCAGGTCAGGCCTGACGTGTCCACTCGGAGGCCACGTCGGGGCAGGTCATGTCGTGTCCCGTGAAGGGTCGGGGAAACGTGGGAGGGTCGAGGACCCGTGACAGCACCGGGGTCTGTGGTGGGGTCCCGTAGCAGCACCTAGGCCCGCAGATTGATCGGAGCACATTAGAGGATCCGGGTCCCGTGAGCGGTTTTGGGTCCTGCGAAAGGATGGTGGTTCCGTGAGAGGATCTAGGTCACGTGAGAGGCTTGGGTACCCCGGGCACGATTGTGGTTCATGAAGAGGAATTGAGTCATGTCAGTGGATTGGGGTTCCGTGAGAGGGTTAGGGTTCCGTGTGAGGATCAGTGCCCCACTAGAGTGCCTGGACTCGGTGGCAAATCGGGTAACAATGGAACACGCTAGGCGATCGAAGTCACGTTAGAGTCGGGTCCCGTGGTGGCAATGGATCTCCCCTACCAACACACAACGCTGTAGACAATCAGTGGAGACAACCCGGACAGCGGGCCGGGCTGGTTCCAGCGGCTCACCTCGAAGAAGGCTCGCTCGCCGACGAACACCATAGAGAAGGCTAGGAACACGTAGTAGAACAGGTCCATGCGGATTGCGTCCACCGTCGGCAGCCACGGCATGCTGTAGTCGAGGGCGGCGTAGCCGACCGGTACTGGGGGCGACAGGCGGGCCAGGTCAGTGGACCGGTGCTGCGGTGCGGTGGCGCGTCAGGTCAGTGGAGCGGCACTGTGGGTGGTGGACGCGCCGTGGTGGACACGCGCGGCTCCAGTCGTCAGTGGACTGACCTGGTGGCAGTCTGGCAGTCGGAGGAGTTCCATCACGACAGTGACCAGCCGACACCATGTGCGCGCCAGTTGATCATTAAACCATACTACCTGCACGTCTCCCAGCGACAACATCCAAACACCATTCTGCACACCAGTGTTAATTACCGAAGTGCCTTGTTGCGTACACTCCTGCAGCATCGCCGGCTACTAGCCCAATTGGCACCAGAGATAGGCCACGGGAGGGGATGGTTGTGGTTGTGACCTTACGATGCACTCAGCAACTGAGGCCGTACGACGTTGCCGGGCTCTCACCCTGGTAGGGAGGGTGTGCATCGCGGTCACGGGAGGGGGTATTGGGGAGGGAGGGCGTAACGGGGAGGAGGTAACGGAGAGTGGTAACATCCTGTCAGGAGCAATAACGGAGAGGGAGGGGAGTGTGAGAAGTGTGAGTGATAGGGAAGGGGTCATACTTTCTGTCAAGATGTATGCCAGGAGGCAGCATTCTGTCAGAAATTTCCTGATGCGGAAGGGCCAACGTCCTGTCATGAGCAATGACGGGAGGGAAGGGTGCCAATGAGCAGACACTTACTGTCCCAGAGCATCATGAAGACGGCAAGGCAGACCAGCACCCTGTGTGCCGTATGCAGGGCGTGGTATACAGTGTAGCAACGCCAGACGAACACGAACAGCACCAGCGTCAGCAGGAACAGGAAGCACACGTGGATGTTGAGGCACACCAACGTGTAGAGCCGGGTCTGAAACATCAGCTGAGCAAACCGACATTCGGGTCAGTTACACCGTCCAGACACAGACGACACCGTCGCCGATCCGTCTAACACACATCACCACTCCTTCCAAACACAGTACCACATAGTTCAGGCATATTTTCGACGCACTCGTTCCAATGACGCATTCATTTTTAGTTTAGATGCACTCGACGTACTTGCCGCGCGCTTCAATGTTCGCCAAAACTTCACTGACTTAGCATGGCGTTTCAGGTTTGCACTTCACGAATGGCCGCGTCACACATTGACACCCCGCTCGGCAGTACCGAACGTCGCGCACTTGGGAATGGTGCCGGCCAAAGGCTAGCAGCTCCCTACAGCCAACGGACCCGGTTTCGCAGCCATCGCACGATAACTACGAGGCCCAGGGTCCAAATTGTGACCCGATAGCTGGTTGAGCGCGAATGAATCGCCGACCGGTGGCTTAAAACCTAAACGACTTTGATGATGCCGGGATTTCACCATTTCGGTGCGTCGGGCCACCCGACTCAACGCACAACGGCCAAAACAATGAACAGATCGACACGAAACATATAATGAGGTGTGGCCACGACAACGACCAAGTTTGAAAGGGAAAACGATTCCATCCGACGCTGCACGTACACGGGGAAAGAAAAGGCGCGTTTTCACTGACTCACAATGGGGTGTGGTGCTGGAAAAGAACCAACAATAGCGATAATTTGATGACTCGAGTTCATAATTATTCATGCATCAGATATCTAACTAACTGACCGATTCAATGAATGAATGACCGCCACAAATCGCAGTCATTGATGAAACTGCATTTTTAAAATGGGGATGGGGTGGGAAGGGGAGTTTTGAGCAAGTACATACGTATGCAGCCCACGTGATGAAAACGGCCGAATGGTGAGGGTTTTGTTTGTGGATGACATAAAGACATAAAGACATAAAATATTAGTGCAACTCTGAGCCACAAGGGCCCTTCTTGGTTGCACTCTGTACACTGAACCAGTTGCCCACCAAATCTGCCAATCAGCCCTCCCTGTAATACTGAAAAGCAAGCCCTCTATTCTTATAATGATTGTCTATGCTGTTTTTAAAGATGTTCAATGTGCTGCTACTGACGATGTTTTCTGGCAGCTGGTTCCAGTGTTCCACTACCCTGTTGGTGAAGAAAGTTTGCCTTAACCTTGTTCTGCTGTGGTTAATTTTAATTTTGAATTTATGACCTCTAATTGCATCATTTCTGTTAAATTCAAACATTTCCCCAAGGTATCCCCTCTCCAGACCATTGACAAATTTAAAGACCTCGATGAGATCTCCTCTCAGCCTTCTATATCTAAGTGAAAACATATTCAATTTCTTCAATCTTTCCTCATATGCCAGGTTGCTTATGCCATTAACCATTTTTGTAGCCCTCTTTTGTACTCTCTCTAAAAGCCAACAATCTTTTTTCATAGCTAGGAGACCAAGCTTGGATGCAGTATTCCAAATGTGGCCTGACGTATGCACAGTAAAGCTTCCTGATCACTTCCTCACTTCTGTATGATACATTCCTATTTATTGCCCCGAGCATTCTCAGTGCCTTCTTCCTGGCTTCCTTGGTCTGTTCTGATGCCCCCAATTTTGTGTTTAGAATAACACCTAAATCCTTCTCCTGTTGAGTCACTGATAGCACTTGGCCACCCATCAAGTATGGAGCCTTCATATGCTGCTTACCTACATGCATGATTTTGCACTTATCAAAGTTAAATTTCATTTGCCATTCTTCGGACCACTTCACAAGTTCGTCTAAGTCTTTTTGCAGCGAGATATGCTCATCCTGACCTGTTATTGCCCTAAAGACCTTCAAATCATCTGCAAATTTCAAAACTTTACTGCTTAGGCCACTTTCAATGTTATTTACAAATATAATGAACAGTAATGGCCCTAGTACTGACCCCTGGGGGACTCCACTAAGAACATTTTGCCATGATGACTTTGTACCATTTAGCATCACTCTTTGCTGTCTATCTGAAAGCCACAACTCTATCCATTTTAAGATGCTACCTGCAATACCATGGGACTGAAGCTGTATCATTAACCGTTTATGGGGTACCTTGTCAAAGGCCTTACTAAAGTCAAGATATGCTACATCAACCTGATTTCCCTGATCAAATTGTTCTGTGGCGAAGTTCAAAAAGTCCAAGAGGTTTGTGAGACACGATCGTCCTTTTCTAAATCCATGTTGAGTATCTTGAATCAATCTGCTACCTTCCAGATAACTAACTATTATATCCTTGATAATTGATTCGAGTACCTTGCAGACTAGGGATGTGAGACTTATTGGCCTATAGTTTTCAACTTTCCCTCTTTCTCCTTTCTTGAAAATAGGAACTACATTTGCCCTTTTCCAATCGGTTGGAATTTCATTATGTGAAACTGATCTACAAAATATTATACTAAGTGGAAATGCCAGTTCCTTTTCAGTTTCCCGCAACACCCTAGCATAAATATCATCAGGTCCTGCTGCCTTATTTGGCTTTATTTTCCTGATATGATTGTAAACAACATCACTACCAATGAAATCAACATCATTTGTCAGATCCCATGTAACTGAACTATGGTGTACGGTCGGCAGATTGGTCATATCTTCCAATGTAAACACTGATTTGAACTGCTTGCTCAGCTCCTCAACCATCTCACTATCCTCACCCAATGTAGTGCCGTTTACTTCCAGTGGACCAATTGTGCTAGAAACTTTACTCAGCTTGTAGAAACTAAAGAACTTTTTACTGTCCCCATTACAGTTTCTAGCTAAATCCAGTTCCTTTGCTCGCTTTGCTGCTCTGTTTTTTTGCTTCACAGTGTCTCTAGCTTTTCGATACGCCTTTAGATTAATGACATTTGAGGCTTCTTTAAAAACTCTAAATGCAGTTTTCTTAGCCCTAATTGCTTTTATCACGTCTGGTGTAAGCCATGCTGGCTTTCCTACCCTTCTTTTGCGTCTTTGCTTTTGGGGGACATGTCTTAGTAATCTTTCCTTCAAGTAAGATTTGAACTTTTCCCACATTTCACAGGCATTTAAATTGGAGAATTCTTCTTCCCATCTGATGGCACTTAAAGCCGCTCTCATGCCGTTAAAGTCTGCTCTGTTGAAATTTAGAACCTTTACCAAATTATCCTTGATAATTTCCCCTACATGTGCCTTGAATCTAATTATGTTATGGTCACTTTTCCCAGAGTTTCGCCTACAGTCAAGTCTTGAACCAAGTCACTTAAATCCGAGAATACAAGGTCCAAGAATGAACCATGCCTGGTAGGTTCCGATACAAACTGGTGTAAGAACAGGTCCTCTTCAAGGCATTTCCGGAACATTTTGCATGATGGGGAGCCAACACCAGCATTTTCATAACCTTTTAGATTAAAGTCACCGAGAATAAGGCACTTCCTCTTAAAGCTTCTACTGATTTCCGCACAAATCACCTTGTCAAGCTCCAGTTGCTGAGAATGTGGCAGGGTTCCTGATCGGTAGAAAGCTCCTATCCTAAGAGTATTGCTGTTGCCTTTTCCCACAGTGACATCAAGCCAAATGGACTCCACATACACATTTTTATCCCCACCTGCTACTTTTTGAGAACTGAATAAGCTATTCACATAGAGCATTACACCACCCCCTTTCATTGCTGGACCCCTATTGCACGAAAACATATTGTATCCCTGGATCTCATAGTCCTGTAAGTTATCTCCAAAATATCCTTCACTGACCCATGCCTCCGTAATGCAAACAAAATCCGGTTCCTCCTCAGCAACATAACACTTGAACTCATCAAATTTGGAACGGATACTCTGAGCATTAAACATCATACACTTAACAAATGCTCCATAAACACCTTTGGCTTTTTCATATTGAGTTCTTTTATCACTAGATGAACTATAACTCTGTCCCCTTGAGTTACTGCTGTCCCTATTTGCAGACTTTGAGGTTCTATTGCCTTGGCTGACACTATTGGAATATTCCTGAGTTGGCAATGCAATTTCATCCCTCCCCACCCCATTTCCTAGTTTCCCTGAAGGACATGCTCATATACTTTGCCTAACACATGGACCCCCTTCTCAGAAAAGTGCAGGCCATCCCTCTGATAGAGGTCCCACGATGCATAAAACCTGCTCCACTCGTCTACAAATGTAAAACCTAGCTCCTGGCAGAGCTTTCCTACCCTGGTGTTAGCTGCCAGTGCCCTAGAGCTCCACTCAGGGGAGGCTCTAGCCCTAGGCAAAATTCCTGTTACAAGCACTCTATTGGTACCCTTCAGGGTGGCCAGAAGGGCCCTGTACTCCCGCAGAAGCTCCTCGCTCCTAGTATGACCTATGTTATTTACCCCTACATGCACTATGACTGTGTTAAACTGGTGATCACTGGTGACCTGTGCCACCGCAGGTACCAGGTCCTTCACCTTGGCACCAGGCCTGGTGATGCACCTCCTGTCCCTCCTACCTTTACAAAATACCCGCTCTAAATGACGCACCCGAGAGTCTCCTATGACCAGCACTGACTCCTTACTACTGCTATCCTGGGGGCAGTCATCCAATGCCTGGAACATATTTGTTGTTACTATGCCTGCCCGCTGGGCCGGTCGGCTACACTTCCTCCCGCTCCTACCACCTGCCACCTGCCACTCACTGACCCTTTCCTTAGGTTCGCGTCTCCAAATCCTCCACCCCCTGACCTCATGCCACTTCCCCTCCTGTGACCTATTAACACTACCCCTCCTCTGTTCACTATTAACACACAATTCCATTAACTGTGAATTTCCAGGCTACATGGTCAATTATTTTACACTGGAGGCTCACCACTAGTTCCATGGAGAGTGGTGGTATCTTCATATTCTGGACACGGGTGTTGAGCAGGTAGAAGTGGCTGGCAAGCGACGTCACCTCAAACAGTCGTTGGTTCAGCACACACTGCTCCTCTGTGCTGTTATCATCCAGCTAGAAACGCACAACAGAGGCTGAAGACTTCAGCTAGATGAAGACCTAGAACATGGGCCGGGTCATACTACTTGACATGAAGTGCAGGCTATAGGCGCATGGGCGCGAAATGACACAAATAGTCAGAATACACTAAAGCAAGAATCCGCCACAGCCACAAAGGCAGGCTCGATCATGCTACCCAACACAGAACACAGGCTGGGTCACACTGCCAAAATAAAACAGTCGGGACACACCACCTGACACAGGGCACACGCTGGGTAATACTACCCAACACAACACAGGCCGGGACATACTACCATACACAAGGCACATGCTGGGTCATACTACCCAGCAGAGGACAGGCCAGGTTATACTAACCAACACAATACGGGCCGGGTGATACTACCCAACACAACACAGGCTGCGCAATACTACCCAACGCAGAACCCAGGCCGGGTCACCAGGTGGAGACTCAGAACTGCTGGTGGATAACTCAGAAAAGTAGATGGATAATTCAGGGCTGGTCACGCACATAATGGTCGCGACTGCCCACTCATGGCAGCTGGTGGAGACAAACTTGGGTGGGCTACACAGGTTACGCTGACATGGTGACATAGTGACGTGGCTGGTGCGGTCACAATACACCTCCTTGGAACAAAGACGAACATACTTCTGGGGAAATATTGCGATGAAATTGGTCGAATAAAAACTAAAAGGACAGGTCGAAGCTTCAGCGACAAAAGTAGGATTCAAAGGCTGTAGCATATTAGTTCAGATTTCAAAAGCGCAACAATCCCGTCCGGTGGGGCGTGGCGGGCGGGGCGGGGCGTAGCGGGGCGGGGCCGAGTCAGGTCGAGTCGAACAGACAGGTCGAGGTGTCGATAAGGGTGGTGGTGATGGTTGTGACTTTACGACGCACTCAGCAGCTGGGGCCATCTGACGTCGCCTGCTTCTCACCGTGGCAGCAGGAAGGGCGGGCACCGCGGGGAATCGAACCCCGTACCATCACCGACGCTCAGGTGTCGGTGAGAGTGCAGTGGAGGCGCCAGAGGTGTCGGTAGGGATGCGGTGGTGGCGCCACAGAGGTGTCGGTAGGGCTGTAGTGGCAGCGCCAGAGATGTCGGTAATGATGCGGTGGCGGCGCCACAGAGGTGTCGGTAGGGATGCGGTGGCGGCGCCAGAGGTGTCGGTAGGGATGCGGTGGCGGCGCCAGAGGTGTCGGTAGGGATGCGGTGGCGGCGCCAGAGATGTCGGTAATGATGCGGTGGCGGCGCCAGAGGTGTCGGTAGGGATGCGGTGGCGGCGCCACAGGTGTCGGTAATGATGCGGTGGTGGCACCATAGAAGTGTCGGTAATGATGCGGTGGCGGCGTCACAGAGGTGTGTCAGTAAGGGTGCGGTGGCGGCGCCAGGGGTATCGGTAAAGGTACGGTGGCGGCGTCAGAGGGGTGTCAGCAGGGATGCGGTGGTGGCGCCACAGGTGTCAGTAAGGGTGCGGTGGGGGCGCCAGGTGTCGGCAAGGGTGCGGTGGCGGCGCCAGGGGTGTCAGCAGGGATGCGGTGGCGCCGCCAGAGGTATGTCGGTAGTGATGCAGTGGCGGCGCCAGAGGTATGTCAGTAAGGGTACGGTGGCGGCGCCTCAGAGCGGCACCTTTGTCACCTCTTCGACAGCACGTGCAGGCAGCACGGCACTGACCTGGACCGTGCGGGACTGGCAGCCAGACAGGTCGAGCGGGACCTCAGTCAGGCCCAGCTCTTGCCACTGGCCCTGGGCACCGCCGCCGTTTCGCGCACCCAGCCGCAACTGGATCACCGCATCTTCCAATATAGCTGCGAAGGAGTCACATAGGCATCACAAGTCATGTGTGTACCACACGTCACACGGGAGCCATGGGCCATGTGGACACCACATACTGCATGGGCACCACAAGTCACATGGGCACCACAGGCCACAGGGGCACCACTGGTCACATGAGCAACACAGGTTACAGTGAAGCTGCAGATCACAATGAGACTAAAAGGCACAGGGGTCACAGGTCAAATTGTCATTTTTCCTAATAGCGTGTAGTTCGGTTATAATCATTGATGCAACATCCACTGCCGACATCACATTTGGACATCACTATGATATTGTGCATGTGTGATAAATTATTCGTGAAATACGGTGGAATATACCACTTTCCTAGCAGTTGATGTGTGCTTATGAAGTCTTCATGGTCCGTTGCTAAGTATATTTTGCGTATACTCAACGTGTGTATGCTCACCTTAACGGATTCATTGCGCAAGCATCCCGTGACACAATTTCAAATACAGAGATAATCCCTGATGTGGTGCGTTAAACATTGCGATCTGCTGGCAGCATGGCATTGCAGTCGTTATCGTTAGCATAAGTATTGATATATTAGGTGTCTGCAAATTAAACCAGAAACATCCACAGATGAGTACAGCATTGACTGAAGTGGAGCTTGAAGGACTGAAACGATATCTTAATTGGTATGCTTCAATGGCAGATTTCTACATCCTACTGTACTCATTTCGACATCTCACATCTGGCTATAAAAAAGGACATTATTTTAACACTGTTGTGCATTCTCGGAAGCCAGGATCCGAGGCCGGACGGCGCGGCGCGTTGTATAACTTGCCCCCCCCCCCACATTTTAACAATGAAGCATTTCCTCTGACGAGTGGAACTTACTCTTGTTCTCCGGCATCTCCAGGTCTATGGTGATGTAGCCTTTGAGGTAGCGCTGGCCACGGTTGAACCTGACGAGGGACCGTCGATGGCGCAGAGGCATCTGCCAAGGTGCCGCACAATCGGCATGAAGGCTAAGCACGACACAGAGCGCTGCAAAACGTCCACTGGTGTGCTCCACAACATTGCACACACCAAGTGTTGGCCGCATCACACTGCACACTAGTGTGATGCGAAATAAAAAAAACTGTTGAACAAGCGGCATCGTGCCTTTGAAGGGCCACATGCAAAATTTCAGCCCGGTCTGCAATTGGGGGCAGCAGTTACCATGGGGTCTTGACGATGAATAGGTATCTGTGGGACGCTCCCGGCGTTGTGGTCTCTCTCTCTCTCTCTCTCTCTCTCTCTCTCTCTCTCTCTCTCTCTCTCTCTCTCTCTCTCTCTCTCTCTCTCTCTCTCTCTCTCTCTCTCTCTCTCTCTCTCTCTCTCTCTCTCTCTCTCTCTCTCTCTCTCTCTCTCTCTCTCTCTTTTTTTTTTTTTTTTTTTTTTTTTTTTTTTTTTTTTTTTTTTTTTCCCTCTCTCTCTCTCTCTCTCTCTCTCTCTCTCTCTCTCTCTCTCTCTCTCTCTCTCTCTCTCTCTCTCTCTCTGACACGCGTGGCGACGGTCGACGGTGCCCGGTACCTAGCACCAGGCGCGAAGAAGCAGAGACGCTCGGTCTAACGAGTTTATTGTTGAAAAAAGTTTCTCTTTCTCAAGCTATTTCGACCACCATTGTTTCCTGATAGGCGGACCACTGATCAATATTTTGTTTGCAGACGATTTTGATTCAAGGCAGTTACAAAGAGATATCAACATACGGTACGTTTTGTACTTGGTCATCCGGGATGTCTGCCGACGAATACGTTGTCACTTGAAAGGGAAGTGTACAATTTCCCTATGTCTGAATCGTGCAAGATACCGCAAACTGATAGTACACCTTGGTAGTGCAGCGGAACCATACAAGGCAGTGCAGGATACTTATATAACGAAAACGATCTTCACGTTTTCTCTTTCGAGGGCATGGGGAAATGTGAGCTTTTTGTGGCAAAGAAAGGTGACATGAAATACCTCGTTTGCATCTGCATATAACAAGGGAACGATTGCGTTGTTTTCTTGTTCACGCGAAGTCCGCTCACACCTGATGTAACCAAACAAACGGAATGCTTATTTATTGTAAATAATTCTTGGAGTTTAGATTTTCAAAATAACACGATCATCACGGTCATTTTCACAACTAATGTTTAGTTCTTTTGATCGAAGGCTAATTACAAGATAAATTGCTTATAAATATATTATTTACTTGTGTTTAATATAGTATGCATGCTATGATACTTATAACTCAGATAACTCTCGTAACCAGATATCAAAATTCAATCATCTCGGCACTATCCGCCATGGCGCCCACGTCAAGTCAGAGCAAAGTCCCTTTCAGAAGTGGCTTCAGAAGTGTTTGCGATCAAGGGAAATACCATAGGTATGAGCTGTATTCAGCCTTTGGTATTAGTCATATCAAAAACAATTGGACATTATGGAAGTTCCGATTATGTCGGGATTGCTGCTGAACCTTCCGATGCATGCAGACAATGACGGAAAAGACAGTTAACCTCTCGAGTAAGCACCTACGTACTGAAGCATCTTGGAACATTCACCGACAATTTAGATGCAATTAGCTCTTAGTCGTAAACAACTAAACGCCAGTGATGAAAATGACCGGCAAGACACCGTTATTTTGAAAATATCAACTCACGAACAGTGATCTTACGACAAAATTTGCGTTAGTTTGGCTAAATCAGACGCCTGTCTCTCTTTCGTCAACCAAATATCTTCTATTGTATCTCGTACTAGCTTGGCTACCACCGCTGTGATATATCGCTGCCCAACAGTACGGTCGATTTGCCGAATCGTGGACGATTCAAACATATAGAAAATTAGAAAATGCTCACTTCACTTCCAAGTAGCAGCTGATGCGTCTTTATACTTCCCGGTTCACCAAGTACGAAATGCACCGCTTCAGGTCGACGTCTCTTTGCCATTGCCTTCAATCAAAATTGACTGCAAGCCAAATATCAGTCAGGAGCTTAATAGGAAACAAGGGCATTTTAGGAGCAGCTTGAGAACGCAAAACAAGGTCAGCAATAAACTCGTCAAAAAGGAGCGATAGGGGCGGGGATGGTCGAGTGGTTAAGATGTCGGGCTATGGGTATCAAAGGTCCCGGGTTAGACATTAGTGCCGCTCAGGAAATTTCCCAATCCCGCGGCCTAACGGCGAAACAATATGTGAGGCGCCATTAGCCGTGAATGTGCATAAAGCGCGTCGTGAACCACCCAATAAACAAACAAAAAGGAGCCATAGGAATGACACCGAACATTTAAAATCCGGGATGAAATTTTGCATGCAGTCATTTAAGAGCATGGAACAACTTTTTCAACAGTTAAACCTAGCATTAAAAAGAAGTTAGTTTTCGCTTCATCCCACTGTGCACATCCAAAGGGGGGCTGCACATCGCTGCACAACACACAGTGTTCATCGCTTTTCAGAGGCGAGCATCTCCAGCCTGGACCTGGACGTGGCCCGGGGCCGGGGCCGGGGCCGGGCCCGGGGCGGCACACGGCGCACCTGAAATGACTCGTGCAGCTTCCCGGTGACGAACAGGTTGCGGAAGAAGTCCTTGTTGGCCGACTCGCCGGCGTTGGGCTCGACCCGTGTGCAGACGGTGTCGTTGCTGTCCACCTTCCACGACTGCCGACGGCGGCGGCGACAGCGTGTCACAGTCGGTCCCGGGTACATGGCTCGCCATATGACACACGGCTACCCGGCTACAGTAACAATAAGAGCGAGACATGCTGACGCGGGTATCACATGTAGTCATCTGCGACATGTGGTGCACCACGCTCCGGGTACATTGTCCACACGGCCCGGGCCGCAGCACATCTCATCGGCACCACACGGCCCGGGCCCCAGCACACCCCACTGGCACCACACGGCCCGGGCCCCACCACACCCCACTGACACCACATGGCCCTGATCCCAGCACGCCTCATCGGCACCACACGACTCGAGTCCCAGCACACCCCACTGACACCACATGACTCGGGTCCCAGCACACCCCACTGACACCACATGACTCGGGTCCCAGCACACCCTACTGACACCACATGACTGGGTCCCAGCACACCCCACTGACACCACATGACTGGGTCCCAGCACACCCAACTGACACCACATGACTGGGTCCCAGCACACCCCACTGACACCACATGACTGGGTCCCAGCACACCCCACTGACACCACATGACTCGGGTCCCAGCACACCCCACTGACACCACATGACTCGGGTCCCAGCACACCCCACTGACACCACATGACTGGGTCCCAGCACACCCCACTGACACCACATGACTCGGGTCCCAGCACACCGCATCGGCACCACATGACTGGGTCCCAGCACACCCCACTGACACCACATGACTGGGTCCCAGCACACCGCATCGGCACCACATGACTGGGTCCCAGCACACCCCACTGACACCACATGACTCGGGTCCCAGCACACCCCACTGATACCACATGACTCGGGTCCCAGCACACCCCACTGACACCACATGACTCGGGTCCCAGCACACCCCACTGACACCACATGACTGGGTCCCAGCACACCCCACTGACACCACATGACTGGGTCCCAGCACACCCCACTGACACCACATGACTCGGGTCCCAGCACACCCCACTGACACCACATGACTGGGTCCCAGCACACCCCACTGACACCACATGACTCGGGTCCCAGCACACCGCATCGGCACCACATGACTGGGTCCCAGCACACCCCACTGACACCACATGACTCGGGTCCCAGCACACCCCACTGACACCACATGACTCGGGTCCCAGCACACCGCATCGGCACCGCGCGACTTGCACAGGGCATCCTCCATCTGGAGCGTTCCACGACAGATCGACCAATGCACTTCACCCCATAAATTTATATCAAGGCGAGCACTTGCTCACAGGGTAGTCTCTGGCTGAATACAGCTGTGCACATTTCAGCCCGATTCGGTACCTCACTTGCCACGGCTCACCGACACGCTATCAGTTTGTATGTATATCGTGTGCCAGCATTTTCCAAAGCACAACAGTAGTCAGTGGCTCGTTGGCCCCTGCTTCACGTGTGGCCATCGGTGACCCGCGACAGGCGCTGCGCGTGAAGCCATGGGAGTGGGACGGTGGGGCAGGAGGCAGGGATCAATGGCCCCTCCCCCCACCCCACACGCACACTTCTCGCGAGCAAACGCATTAGCCCAATGTGACAAAATAAGGTTCGCCCCCTCTATTCTTCAGTAGCGTACTTATGTCACATGCATCAGCGATACAATGCATTGAGCTATTGGCTCGTTTCCTTGACACATGCGCTGTTGTACATAATACACCTACTTCGACTTGAATTGAGGAATGTTTCCAAACTTATCGACTTCACACCGGCCTGCGATTACGTTAACAAACAACAACAGCATGGACGTTAGCAGTGCCCCAGTGTTGGCTAGGTGGGTGAGTGGTTGGGAATCTGGTACTGACCTGGAACCACGTGTCATTGTTTCCGGCGTTGCCGGAGCCGATGAAGTCGACACAGCGTCGCGGCGACACCACCATGTGCGCCTCGCGCGACACTGACAAAAGGTCAGGTCAGGTTAACACAGGTCAGCTGAGGTCATGTCAGGCCAGGTCTGGCCCCGACCACGCGCACCACACGCATCATACTCACCGTCCTAACGAACGTCTCAGCAAATGTGGGTTGTGTATGTGCTAGTGGCCGACAGCGAGTTCGGGACAAGAACGTCGGTACCACTGCAGTGGTACACTCCAGTGCACTGGAGTGTATTGATCCCAGAGCGTTCACGAGGGCCAACAAAATCCTGCCGGCTTAAGTTCCAGGGGTGGAGAGCTTTTGACAATGTCAGGGGGTCAAACTTATTCCTTTCAGGACATATTTTCAGATTGAAACGAAAATGGTCAATTAACATTAACAGGGCACCATATCAGAGGGTTAAGACCCTCGGCCCACGCGGGATCTCCAGCCATGCTCAGTTCGTTAGTTATTTGTTTGGGTTTTAGGGCTCCTCGACTAAAAATGCTAAAGTCCTATCGTGCTCCTGAGGTGGGTATATGGAATGAAATCCTATCGCTTTAAGTGCTCCAGTGTTTTCATGCGGAAAAGTTGAGATGCTACATCATCCTTGCGTATCGCTGTGAGCGACAGGTCAACTACAGGGGACTAGATTCAAGGGCCGTACGGCTAGCTTATGTATGCACATCACCCGACGAATTCTTACACTACTCTCCTCAAACAGAGCACGAATTCGTACAAAGAACGGTGAAGCCGTTATATTTCTGCCACTGCGGAAGAATGCCAATGCATGTCGTGAGAACACCGCGTCGTAGGTGGGATGGGTGGGGAACTGCCGCAATCTGCATGCATACCGTAGGCCAAGCATCACGTCTCAACGCCAGGGGAAGCTCGTCCGACTCTACGAGCAGACTAGCAATCGACGTGGTTATGGTTGGTCTGGTGGCAGTCCGCTGAGCCACATGCTGTACCGCATCAAGAGTACGCTTACTGCTCTTGCAGGCACCATCATATGCATAGCATGCCTAGTCAAACTTAGATCTGATGAGTGACCGATATACCATCATTAGTGTCTTTCGGTCAGCACCGTAGGAAGTTCGTGATGTACATTTCACCAAGTTTAGTGCCTTAAAACATTTTTCTTTGAGTGTTTTAAAATGTTGTTTGTACGTCAGACGAGTATCGAACTGCACTCCGAGGGACTTCGCGGTTTATTGATCAGGGATAGGCGTCCCATACAACTCCATGTTTAGTGCTGGAGAGCACCGCCCGGGGCGGAAGTGGACTGCAACCGTTTTGTCTGTGGAAAAGTGAAATTCGTTTTTCATGCCCCAGCTTAGGAAGTGCTTGACCGCGAGCTGCAGCCGCCTTGTTAGCGATGGTGTGTTGTAGCCAGATTACCATATCGCGAAGTCAGCGACGAATAGCAACCGTCCGATGCTTTGCGGCAGTGCATCCTCAATATCATTTATGATTACAGCAAACAGGGCAACACTTAAAACACTCTCCTGTGGCACTACATTCATTTGATGGAATCGCTCAGAAAGGCCGTGTCCTATTCGGACGCGGAAGAAGCGGTCTTTCAAAAATTGCCAGATAAAAATTCAAAATGTTCCCGCGAATTCCACATTGCTTAACCTTCAACAAGATTCCGTGTCACCATGCGGGATCATAGGCTGCTTCTGTATCAAAGAAAATAGCTCCCACATGTTGTCTGCGCTTGAAGGCGAGACGAATGGCGGTGTCAAGTGTTAAACGGTGGTCAGTTGTACAGCTTTGCTACCTAAATCCACACTGTGCGTTGGTAAAAAAGTACTGTTCTTCCAGGAACCAGGTGAGTTGTACGTTCACCTTTTTTTTGTAGGAGCGCCTAGACATGAGGTCAGGGCAATCGGCCGGTAGTGCAGTGGGTCTAAACCACTGAACCGCTCTGGTTTGAGTATAGGGTAACTAAACCGCTCTGGTTTTAGTATAGGGACCACAATGACCTCCCACTAAGAATCCGGAAATACCCTTCCTCCCATATTTTTATCCGTGAAGACAGAAGTGCTTCAAGCACTCATACAGATAGGTGCTTAATCATGTAATTGCGTATTCCGTCAGGTCCCTCCCTCTGGTACACTCTTTAGGCTTCTGATCGCTGAACGCAATTAATGAAAACTGAACGGTTGGTTATAACATAGGTTGGCAGGTGTGGAGAAGTTAATTGGATTGGCTTCCAATTCGACCTTCCAGCGAAGAAATTGTTGGCAGTAGCTACCGTCTCCACTACGGGCTGCTAAAGCTTGGCCTATTTCGCCTCTCTGACCCACCCCCAGCGACCTCAGCGGGGTGGGTCACGTCAACACGTCACGTGTAGTACGGGGAGATGGACCGCGATATATTGACCTGCACTTGATGCACTTGATGCGAGACCATTCTTGGGTCGCTGGGATCAATCTGCTAATGATTGGCACATATTCCCTCCATAACTTCCTCTTTGCTTGCTGCCCGTATAATACGACGCGCCAAGACTCGTGCTTTTTAAAATCAATAAGTTTACATGGTCGCTATTTTTGCTGAATTTTTACAAGCTTGTTTGCGTGGTCGTATGGCCTCGCAACATTATCTTGACCCCCCGGAACTGGACTGCGACGCAGGGCACCAGAAGTTCGTGGAATGGAATGGTTGGGTGAGTGCAGAAGTAAATTGTTCCACCAAAGGAACAATTACATCAGCGTTGCTTGGTAGGCATGGTTCTAGTGCGCCAGAGAAGAGCTTGTAAGACTAAGATCGACCACTGAGGTAAGACGACATGGAAGTGTGGAGTGGGTGGCTGCACCCTTATTTAAAAGGCAGAGGGCTTCGTCCAGAATAACACTCTCCATAGCTTGACCGCGAACACTTATGGATGCGCATCCCAATGCGACGTGGTGAGTGTTGAAGCCGCCGAGAAGCATGACAGGCTGCACCAGTTTGGACACCAGATGTCTGAGCTCAACAGACGGCAGCAGCTGCCCAGGAGGAAGATAGATGGGGCATATCGTTATCTTGTGCCGGCGGAAGCTGACGGTTGCAGCAGCTGCTTGGAGAGGTGTCCAGCGCTACCTCCTGGTAACGAGCGTTATGGTGAAGAGGTATAAGCATACCTCCGTGCGCGATGATCTCTGATGCCTTCTTTTTTGTGATAACTGAACATTATGCTAGGTGCGGAGAGGAATGTGGTGGATATTTTATCTCTTGGAGACATATAAACATCGGACAATGCTGGTTCAAAACTATCTCGAGGTAGGCCATGTTTGTATGAACCCCTCTGTAGTTTCATTGTAAAATTGCATGAAGTAAATGGGTTAAGGGTAGTAAAACAGTTTAAAAGGGCAAAGTCGTCGACTAGTGTTCAAATAAAACTGGCTGTCAACTCGAGTCTTCGGAGGCCGAGCACACTCCGGGAACCACCACAGCGAGGACGTCCGCGGCCGGGACCTCTGCGACCCACCCTCCGGGGATGATCCCGCCCAGGGAAACACACGCTTGTCAGCACGTGCGTCTGCACGCGACACCGGCGCCTGGGAAGAGTCGGCCAGGGACGGGGGTGGAGGGGCATCTAACACGGACGCTCCCTCCCCCACCGGGGTCCCGGTGCGCAGGATGAGGCCTCCACTTGTCAGGGCGAGGGAGGAGTGTGAAGAGCGTTCGCCCGGGGAGGGCGAGGGCGCATTTGGGGGGGGGGGATATTTCCCACAGCTGAAGATCCGGACGGACTCTCCACGTGACCTCAAGGCGAAGGAGTAGCTGGTCTGGAAGTAACAGGCTTGTCCGCTCCGTGGCGGGCTGATGCACGTGATTTATCCATTTTAGCAAGACGCTCTCGCTTCGCATCGCGGGTACGTCTCTCGGCTTCCTGCCTCTGGATGTTTACATTCTGAAGTGGCAATAATCTGCCGGTGTTGGCAGCAGAAAAAGTCGGTGCAGAGATTGAGCTCCGTAAGTCGGCCGAAGTGGTGGTGATTCTGATCGCGAAGCGGCAGAAAGGGAATCAGTGTGAGAATTCAGGTCTCGCTCCGGTAATAAGGTGGAGGGGCGCGTCCGAAAGATCGCAGGAAATTATACTAAGTTAGGGGAGAAACTCAGAGCCACTGGTAGGCTCTCGATGAGTGGTGGCTGGTTGGTCGGTTGGTTATTGGGGTTTAAGGGCGCGTCGACTACAGAGGTCACGCAGCGCCCGGATGAGTGGTGGCGGGCTGTGTGTCTTTTACTTTGCTGGCGTATGACACGTTGGGATGGGTACTCACGTAGATTTCCCTTGCTTACTGAAAAGGAATATTCCTGTTGCATTTCAGGGCAAATATCTCCCCTTCCTTTACATTTACTGGGCAGGCTGTGTCAAAGACAGTGACTGTCCCTGGCCACAACTAACACACCACAAGCTCTCAGCTTCACATTTGTCGCTGGCGTGCTCCGACGTGCCATACATACTGCAGGTCGGGTGACCTTGACAATACTCTGTAGTGTGGCCATATCTCTGGCAACGGAAACATCTCATGGGATTAGGGGCAAAAAAACGCACACGTTCACCTTGACGTAGCCTACGTATATTGTAGAAGGGAGGTCTATATAATTAAACGTCAAGGCAATGTTCGTTGCTTGTAGTTCGCCTCCTCTCCTTGTCTTCCTCTTACACGCTTTAATGACGCCGAACTCTGCCAGGCCGGCGAAAATTTCAGGACCAGTCACGTCCTTTAAATCAAAGCAATTTACCACACCTCTTGACTGGTTCTTTGTCCTTTAAGGCTGAACTAAAACAGATATACTGGCATCCCTCATCCTACCCTGGCCTCTCACGTGATATGTAAATTATGTTGCCTAGAAGGTTTTCTTAGCGTCATTGGCGCTCGAAATTCAACTTCGATTGTTCCATCCCGCAGCTTTTCACATTTGGCGAAGTCTCCAAACTTATGACATCCAAGATTCCGCTCAAAGAGCGAGAGAGCAGACAGACTCTTCCCGGGGTCACTAGACTTTAGTATTAGTATTCACGGCGAAGTCAACCGGGATTCCGAAGTTAATTCTCGTTGGAATCACGCTATGAGAAGTAGTGGTAGACAGCACAGCACGGGGAGGGGGACATGTAGGGTGGTACGCCTCTACGGACCCGTAGAGGCGACACTGACCAGACACCCGTGTCGGGTCAGCGCTATGTAAGTGCTTCGTGGCGCCCTACCACACCGGGGCCCTACATGGGGAGGGGACGACTGTGTCCCGCTGACACAGGACACGGGACTGCGGACACGTGAGGACGCCAGGCGCCCGAGGAGTTATACGGAGCTGGCGGCGCTTCCGCCTGGCCACCCCGACCTGAATCCAGCGCCACCCAGTCCTTGAGCCCTTCGGCAAGGTCAGCTGCCGCTGGGCCGGGGCTCAAACTTTCGGCCCGAGGCGACATGTCGCTTGGCCCATATGGGGCCCAACGGACCCGTCCGCCCCTCCGGGATATGGGGACCAAAGAAGCGTGTTGGTCCCCTGCAATAATTAGCACCGTGCGACCTGGGACCTCAACCTCCAGGACTTTGTGAACCCAAGGGGACGGGCCGAGGGGCGAGATTACCTCGATAAAACTGAGCTGGTGGGCAGGACCGGGGAAGCTGTCCTACCTGCTCGTAGTATGATTGATTGATTATTTGGGCTTAAGGGCGCATCAACTGCTACTGGTTATGTAGCGCCATGCTCGTAGTATGAATAGTAGGTGTTTCAAGGCTAGGCGATGGACATGGATGTTGAGCTTGGATGGGCATTGGAATGGGAGCGTATGGATGGGAGGACGAGAGAGGCACCCTTCGTCTGATCCCTCCCCGGCTTCCCGGTGGTTTAGCCGTCGGATCCCTGATGAACGCAACCCCCCTCACCATCACCACGGAAAGGTGATGCCTCGTCAGGGGGCATGCTGAGTTCAAACGACTGTCAGCTCTGATTTGAAATATTGCTTGAATGATGGAGATATGGGCTACATAACTGCGCTCCATAACCCAGCTCTGAGCGCCAGGACGCCCACACATGTAATCAACAATCAAAGATCGAAGTCGAATTCGTTAAGAGTATTCCACGTATCCCAGTATCTGATATTATTCATAACATAAGAGGCCACTTCATAGTTAATATGCAGGCCATGGCAGAAGGCACACACAATGAAGAACCGACAAACAGCCGACAAAATTAAACGGGCGCTCGTCAAAGCGACTCACCTAGCAGAGCGGCGCACAGGAACGCCACCGTCACGATTATGACGTTGAGCAGGAGGATGAAGAGCAGCGAGCAGCGGTGCAGTCGGTCCAGCACCAGCACCCGCACCTCGGCCAGCGTCGGCACACTGCCTATGACGTGCCAGATGCCCTGCCGCATCAGGCACCACCACGACACGGTAAGCATTCAAAGTCGATGGCAAGGTAGGTTGGAAACAAAATGGCTATCTGGACATCTATGGAGAGCAAACTTATAGCAAACCCTCAACTCCTATCCTCACACGCCGCTGGGGAACAACTGAACAAGAGGACGTATTAAAGGGGGACTTCGTGGTACTCTTTCGCTCCAGCTTTGAAAGGGAATACAACATTGCCAGAGGGAAATGGAAGATTCTATCAAACTGAAGAGTGCATTCCAAGCTGAATGCTTTAACATACCAGTTAATTTCTTCCTGAGACATGCCATGTCGTGGAATCTACGATTTACAATGTCGAGGAAACGACGACGTAGAGTCGCGGAGGCCACAGCAGAACATCGTGGAAGACACGGCGTACAATATCGTGGCATAGAGCAGTATCGTCCAGGGTTCGAAACAGCTGCGTCCTGGATGTTAGATTGGATTAGGTTAGGGATAATGACCCAATGGTAATGCATCACATCTCTCTCACCTGGTTCTCCTACCCGGCGCTTTATTTTGTACTCAGGTTGGCAAAGGTTAAAATGAAAATTATCAGAAGGAAGGGCATCCAAAAAGGGACGATGAACAGGTCTTTTAGGGGAGAATATTTCAAGAGTCATCAGCACTAATACAATACAGGAAGTTACATATCTGCCCATCTTCAGAACAAAACAGAGAACTATGCACTGCAATAGGCACAGACATGTAACATATTTATCATATTGCTACAATATTGCAACAATGGGTAATTCAACTTGGAGTGTTTATGTCTTAAAAACTACTCATTTCCAAAAGAAAATAATAGAAAATGTTCTATAAAAGAAACATTGTCGTAGCACCATAGAGGGGGGGCGACCCTCCTCCCATTTTGCGTGCATAACTCCAGATGTTACCGGTTGATATACGCCATTTTTGCGTACATGTTTAGAAATGACCGGCGCGTCGTTTAAAGCAAGAAAATAGAAATAGACTGAACATTTTTCGATTTAGGGGCCATTAAAGTAATTAAAAAACGTAGTGACAGATCACAAAAATCGCCCCTGATGTGCTTCCCGTATATTGGTAAAAGAGAAGTATCCTTCGCAACACTAGCAACTTATTTGATGTATAGTGCTATGCTATATAGTTTCAGGGTCATGTTAGGTCACCAAGGTCAAGTAAGGTCAAATTCATGACAGACTAATCAAACCAAACTTGATCAACTGGAATGTTGTCATAAATGCAAATTACAATAATGCCGAAGTTGAAAAACCAAACCAAGGCTGATGGATAACATTCCAGTTTACCAAAACTTGGTCAACTGGAATGTTGTCATAAGTGTAAATGACTTATGCGATTGATGTCACTTTGCATGCTACCCACTACACACCCTGAAAACTACTGTTTGCCAAAGTGTACCTAAGCATTTCCATACTTTATTCATGTACTACACTCCTTTCTTCGCGAGGCCGGTTGCGCCGAGCCGCAAGACGGAGCAGTCGGACGGGCGGTAACGGCAACTGGAACTGATAAAGTGCTGCTGCATATGTGACCTCAGGTCAAATGCCAGGTCTAGCATCTGTATGTATATATTGACCTAATATCATGCAATTTGCACACAATAGAGTTCACTTCCGAATCCATCCACCATGCGAACTTCGTTATTCCAGCTTTAATGGGAGCGGATATCTTATGGGTGGGGATGGGGTGGTGGGCGGAATCCGGCCCACATCCTGTGCGCATAATTTTCAGAGGCCCTCCAGGGTGCATGCTAAAACAACCCCTTGAATGTTCAATGTTGACATCTGGACAGTTCTTCAAAATCAGATTTAAAGATGTGAAATCTCACGAAACCAGTAAAAAATAACCAGCCTTCTGGATCTACCTGTCAAGGTAGATCGTGTTTTGTATCATGGGCAAATTTTTTTTTTTAAAAAGAAGGGGGTTTTTTTTTTTCTTTTTTTTTCCCCCAAACCTAGCTTTGGGCATCTCCCATGTCAAGGTCAGGGCATAAATAACACAAATGTGGTGGTATTCATAAATGATGAACCTTTCTCTTCCAAAATATGAAGGTCTGATCACAAAGTTCTACCGATTCGTGTATGGAGCTAGCAAAGTCTGCAGATGCCATTTTGGGTGTTCAAGAGCAGTTGGGCTAACAAGTGCACTGGAGAGGGGGCAGGGTGGCGAAATCCGCCGAACCCTCAGATTTTTCGTAAATAACTCGATTTGACCGGTCGATATACACCATGTTGTGTGTATGTGCTTTAAAATGCCAGGTTCGTCACTTAAAACAAGAAAAAACGAAAATCGGCAGAACGTTTTATAGTTAGAGGCCATTGAAGTCAGAACACTTCTTAGTGTTAAACCACAAAAATCGGCACTGATGCATTTCCCATACACCAGCAAAAGGGAAGTGTTCATGGCAATACTAGTGACTTGTTAGGTGTATATTGTTATCATATATTGTTTCAAGATTGTGCTAGGTCACAGAGGTCAACTCAGGTCAAGTTCATAACAGGTCAATGGAACCAAACTCGCTCAGCTGTAAGGTTGTCATAAATGCAAATGATGCTATCTTGCATGTTACCCCCACTAAAAACTTCTGATTTTGTCATCGTGAACCTAAATGTTTCCATAGTGCATTCATGCACTTCAGCCCTTTTTTGTGAATCTGATTGTGCCAAGCCCCTCACAGTCTGGAGGGTGGCTGGCCACTACTGGTAACTGGAAGCAATAACTGACCCTATGTGTTGATATATAGGAGATCTGATGTCAAATGCCAGATCTATCATCTGTATTGCAACATTAGTTATGTCCAAAACACCATTGATGCCCATTTTGGAGCATTTAAACACAATTTCCACAACATGTCACCTCATTTGACATTGAAGATATTGACTTGAGGTCATGATACATACCCATGATAGTTTGCCACCATATCCATCTACCCTGAAAATGTTGTCCCTCTTCCTATAATAGGAGCTGGGATCTCAAGGGAATGAAATCCACCCCCTCCTCTCCAGCATGCATAATTTTCAGGGGCCCTCCAGGGCAGGTATTAAGAAAACCATAAGGAAGTGACCTCTGCTATTTCTTCTGCAATTACACCAGTATTTCTTAGCAGCTACTAATATGTTTTACTACAACAGCTACAGTGAAGTAAACCTGCACAAAAAACATTTTGGTGTTCAGAATACAGCACACCACTCTGAATTAGTCATCTGTGTTAAAGTTGCTCTTTTCAAGTGGTTAAAGGACTTCCATCGAAAGAAACTGTTTGAATATGGATACCTTGCTCATTGTTGTGTTCAGTAAATACAGTACAATTACTGATTTTGCCACACAGAGATAACAGTAGAGCTATTTGTTGCATGACATCTTAAATGTTTTGAACCCCCCCCCACTCTTCCCCTGTATGCATGGTTGGATTTGTAGTTTGCATCTAGGTAATCCTGGATAAGGAGTGAATTTTTGGCAAATTTGTTCATGAAGGTGTTCTATGCATTTTTCAATGTAGTGCATCTAAATGCAATGAATGCCAGATGTAAACCCATTTCCTCTGCATGGACTGCAAATGTTATTGCTCTGAATACAGCCAATACCAATACTGTTAGAATTGGGAAGCAAAATTATGCCAAAAAAGTTTAAGTTCTGCAATATTGCACACAAATGTTCAAAAAGCAACATAATCTAACCTTTCTTTGATGAAAACAACTGAAAATTCTTAGCCAATATCATTTTTGAACATTTTCCATTCAAAATATAACACAACCTAACCTAACCCAGCCAAACCTGCATTTGATGATTGACAACTACATTCATTGTTTGAGTATTGGGTGGTGCACAACACACTTTATGCACATTCACTGCTAATGGCACCACCCACCATTTTGCCGGTGGTCTACAGGATTGGAAAATGTCCCAAGTGACGATAGTGTCGAACCCAGGACCTCTGGTACCAAGAGCCGAACACCTTAACCATTTGGCCATCCCCACCCCACAACTACATTTTTAAACTTCCCAAGTTTTTCCCAAAATGCTTTAACTTGAAAATCCTAACCTGCCCAAGAACCAAAACCAGCCACTCCCATGCTTTATTGAGGTAAGATGTGCACAAAACCTGCCTCATTGACAAGTTAAAGCACAAGATATACCAAAATTTGTGGGCAATCATGTATGGATAGTATTGTTTGAATATGTGATCTTATAACATCAGTTTGCACCTACATTCCTGCTAATCTGAACGCCTTTTTTCACATAAAATATCAGAGCAAATCCTCCCATTTTCCTGGATAAAAATGGCTTGGAAGCTTTGGATGCGAAAAATCCAAGAACAACACGTTTTTGACCTTGAGCATGTAAATACAAATTACCTACTTACCCTTCTTTGGCGGTGAGCTGCATTTAATTCACCTCCTTCCATTTTATTCCAAAAGCGAGACTTCGGCAAATTGTGTTGAAATATATTATCACAAATACCTAGCCTGTAGGTAGGTACTGCTCCAGTAAATGAACAACTGGATAGCTAACACTCATTCCTATACGAACATACACATATCACGAGTATCTTCGCCTTTCACTCCTGTTCCAATTCTTTTCTCAGCTACCGGCGCCCCCGCAACCGCAGCGGCCCCACCCAAAACCAGGCAGCTGTGTTGTAAACAATGGGCCGTTCAGGATATCACACGTGAGTAGCACAAGCATTTTTCAATGTTTCACTCGGTAACTTCCTGAGCATAACTCACCGAGTTTAAAATCTGCAGATTTCAAGTGACATAGCCAGCAAGCGAGCTAGCTGTTCAAACAACGACGTTTTTATCTTGAAATCGGTGATAGAATGAAATTGCGCTCCCTCTCCAAGCTAGTCCAAAATTAACTTTCTCGCCAGCCACCAATAGAAATGACTGTAGAAGGTTTATTTATGTCAAAGACCTCGCTACAGCTTGGCCCCGTCCAGATTTTCAGAAACTTTTGCCTGTAATCATGAATCTCTCAAGACTTCAGTTCATCCACACTTTCGGGGCGAAGGACCGATGGGCCATGCCCCAAGGGCTCATTAGCCCCCCTCCGCAAACGTGGGCGGGAATAAATGCACCACTCCCCTAGTCTACTCTGAAAAGTGGGTGAGACGTGTCTCACCTAGGTCACCGGGTGTCCTCAGTGGCGTAGCCGAAAGAGGACGAAGGGGCACCCGCCCCTTCCACTGGAGGATCGGAGGGGGCCCTTCAGGCGAATATCTTCAGGGCCCTTGATGGGCCCTTGAGCCCTTGGGACCGTAATGGCCCCTCAAGGCGTCGGAGCAGGGGGACTACAGGGGGTGCCTGGGCTTACGAAAAGGGCCCCATAGACCGACGAAATGAGTCCGGACTGACGAAAAGGGTTCCAGCCCGATGAAGAGTACCCCGAGTCAACAGAGAGTGCCGTCGGGGCGATGCCGATTGCCCTTGGCAGGGTTAACGTGAAGGCCACCTAGATCAACGGAGGGCCCTCGGATCGTTGGAGTGTCCCCCTGCTAGCAAAGAAGGCCCCGAGACAACATGAAGGGTCCTTCGACTGATGGTAGGGCCCAGGCCGAATAAGGGGCCCCCCTGATGGACAGTGCCAAAGAGTTTGAAGAAGTATCTTCGACCATCAGAACGGGTGCTTGGACCGATGGATGGGGTCCAAGTCGTGTAGGAACTCATTGCCTGATGGAGGGGGCCAAGCTGTTGAAAGAGGGCCTCCGGCCTGACAGAGGAGGCCCTGGAACGCCAAGTAGCGCCCCTGTGCCGACGGAGAAGACCCCTAGTCGAGGGAAAATCCAGGTCGTCAGCGAGGGTCCAGAGCCGGCGTGAAGGGCTCCTGACTGATGGGGGCCGAAACCGCACAGGAGTCCCTCTGCGTGAAAGAAGATGTTCAAGCTCTTCAGAGAGGGGTCTCCGCCTGGACAGAGAGTGTCCCGAGCCGAAGAAAGAGGGTCCCTGAGACGAAGAGGCGGGACCGTCCCTGGCCGGACGTGCAGGGCCTCTGGGTCATTTTTGGCTCACACTGATAGAGGATCAAAGCTGACAGCAGGCCTCGGGCCGAAAATGGGGCTGCTGAGTTGCGGAGACACTCCGGGCCGAAGCTGAGGGTTCCAGATGCTACGCAAAGAGTCTTTACGCCCATGAAGGGATCCTGGGCTGTTAAAAACTGCGGCGTTTCCAAGGGGTGAAGTGGTTCCAACCCCTCTAGCGAATTCGATGGCGCCCTGTAGGCGACCACTCTGAGGGACATCGATGTGGCCGATGAAATAAAAAGAGCGGTTTGTGTGGAAATGGCACTTAAGACCTGAAGACGCCCATTCTGAGGGCTGGCAAGAACCGTGAAGACCAGAGGGGACTGCCCATGTTAGCTGGAAAGAGCAGTCTCAGATGGAATGGAGACATACAAGCTGATTAATAAACAGTTCGTCTGAGGGCCAGAGAGGGTTACGATACTTTTGAGGTTTGAAATGACCCGTGAAGGAAGAACAGGACCCGAAAGACTGAAGAGGACTGTTGAGGGCCGGTGTCAGAGCTGTAATTCCCCGGAGATGACAGTTAAACATGAGATTATTAAGGAACGGATGGGCCTCTAAAAGCAGTGGAGATGAAAAAGAATGAGGGTAACCCGACATATGTACGTAAGCAAATGTACGTAGGCGCAGAGGTGCGTATGGCAATTGTACGTAAGCGCAAATGTGCGTATGGCTAATGTGGGAAATCATAAATGTATGTATGGCAAATGCACGTAAGCGCAGATGTACGTAAGCGCAAAAGTGCGTATGTGCAAAAGTACGTAAACGGAAATGTACGTATGCGCAAAAATACGTAATCGCAAACGTACGTAAGCGCAAATGCACGTATGCATAAATATACGTAAGCGCAAATGTACGTAAGCGGCAATGTACATATGCGCAAATGTACGTAAGCGCAGATGCATGTAAGCGCAAATATACGCATGTGCAATTGTACGTAATTGCAAATATGCGTAGGGGCAAAAGCATGTAAAGGCAAATGTACGAATGCATGTATGGACGTAAGCGCAAATGTACGTATGCATATATGAACGTAAGCGCAAATGTACGTATGACAGATGTATGTAAGCTCAGATATGTGAAAGCGCAAAAGGCAAATACACTGCTGACAGCTGTACGTAAGAGGAAGCGTGCGTATGGCAAAGGGGCGCAAGCGAATGCATGTAAGCTCAAATGTACGTGTGACACATGTTGTATCTAACCAAATGTACGTAAGCGCAAAGGTACGCATGTGTAAATGTACGTACATTTGCGCATACGTACTTCTGGGCATGCGTACATTTGCGCTTATACACTTTTGTTAATGTGTACATTTGCGCTTACATACATTTGCACATACGTACCTTTGCGCACATGTACATTTGCGCTTACGTAATTTTGCGCATACGTACGTGTACGCTTATGTGCAATTGCGCTTACGTACTTTTGCGCATGCGTACATTTGCGCTTACGTACATTTGCGAATACGTACATTTGTCATGCGTACAGTTGCGCTTACGTATATTAACCATATGTACGTCTGTGCTTACATGCAATTGCCATACGTTTATCTGCGCTTTCGTACATTTGCTTACGTGCGTTTGCTTACGTACATCTGCCATGCGTGCATTTGTCCTTACATACATCTGTCCTGGAATCAGAATGAGATTAAAGCGAATTCCATGCTTGCCGGCGATTGCTGTCGTCAAGAATACTATAGATCATCCTCAGAGCTGGAATGTTCTTGAAACCACAATAACTGTCGATGACTGGGAAGGGCCACTAATAGCTGGCGAGGGCCCATGATAGCTAATAGAGCCCCTAAAGACTGCGTGCGCATCTCAGATATGGCTTGATACAGAAACTCTGAAGCTTCAGGATGACATTGCATCTTATTTTCCTGACGTTTCCTTTCCTTCCATGTGGGATCTAACCCAACAAATAGTCCGTGGTACTTTCTCAGGTTCAGCTCTGAACCTCGGAAAACCCTACGGTGGCGACAGCCTTGTCGATGGCAACCTTCGCTATACCTGTACTGTCTTTCATAGTCTACATGAATAAGACCGTTACTACAGAACTCCAAAAGCATAGAGGTCTGGGCCGAACTATGTCGCTTCAATGAAATCATTTCGTGTATACTTCCGAGCGGAATCGCCCGAGCCTCGTCCGCATTAGTAACCACCGACTGATGAAGCAGCTTCGTATATTCATCTTTAGAGGCATGTGCCCTCCAATTGGATACCAAAGTTGCATCCACCCAGGGTAGTCCGCAAAATCGGAGGCGTGCCCACGTCTTCGCTCAACAGGTGTGTGTGTGTGTGTATGCTCTGCTTCAGCTTCACTTATTTAAAATGAAATGGACTTGGCGCGCCCGTCCGGTAGTTTTCATACCGCGACACCCTTGGTGTCCAGATACCGGGGACCGGAATCAGGGACGAGGGACCAGACACCAGTCACACGGACTAGATAGGCCCAGAGACCATGGCCCATGGGCGAGGGACCAGGGACCGTGGACAAGGGAGCACGGAGCAGAGCTGGATAGGGTGTTCCGATGGTAATGCACGTCGCAGCACCACAAGCCCATGCATTAGCGTGGATATTGTTTGAGGTGCGACCCGGCTCTGGCGCTCATAAAGCCATAAATAAAACGTGACATTATCGGCAGAGGTGATTGCATGTGGCAAACAGTGCCTGATGTGTTCAGCGTATCTCCGCACGCCGTGTCGCTGCCCGCACCGCTGGTTGTCGATAGAGCGATAAGCCTTGTGGCAGCCGCAGGCGGAGGATAAGGTCATCCACACATTTGGGAGCAGTAGCCTGAGCGGCGCGGTGTGAGGGTGCAGCAGCGGTACCGGGGTAAGGTTATCCACACACTGGACAGCAGTACCGAGGGGTAAGGTTATCCACACACTGGACAGCAGTACTCGGAGAGCCGTCGTGTGAGGGTGCAGCAGCGATACCGGGGGTAAGGTTATCCACACATTGGACAGCAGTACCGAGGGGTAAGGTTATCCACACATTGGACAGCAGTACCGAGTAACAGCAGTACCGAGGGGTAAGGTTATCCACACATTGGACAGCAGTACCGAGGGGTAAGGTTATCCACACATTGGACAGCAGTACCGAGGGGTAAGGTTATCCACACATTGGACAGCAGTACCGAGGGGTAAGGTTATCCACACATTGGACAGCAGTAGCCGGGGCGCCGCCGAGTGAGGGTACAACAGCAACACCGGGGGGTAAGGTTATCCACACATTGGACAGCAGTACCCAGGGGTAAGGTTATCCACACATTGGACAGCAGTAGTCGGAGAGCCGCCGGTGAGGTACACAACACCGGGGGTAAGGTTATCCACACATTGGACAGCAGTACCAGGGGTAAGGTTATCCACACATTGGACAGCAGAACCGGGGAAGGTTAGTGAGGGTACAGCAGCAACACCGGGGGTAAGGTTATCCACACATTGGACAGCAGTATCCGGAGTACCGCCGTTTGAGGGTACAGCAGCAACACCGGGGGTAAGGTTATCCACACATTGGACAGCAGTATCCGGGGGTAAGGTTATCCACACGCTGGAGATAATTGGATTGGACAATTCGCGAATGCAATTGTCGGCCCAAATGGATTGGGTGGAGGCGCACTTCATTTGGCCACTTCATATAGAGGTTGAAATTATTTGTGGGCAAAGTCAACATGGAGGGGGCACTTGCTCCCTTAAAAACGCATAAAGCAGGACCCATGCGATTGCGTATCTTTCCGGGCAATTACATTTTTAATGTTTACATTTTCGTTTGCATACAATTGCATTGGCGTACATGTTCATTTACGTACATTTGAACATGCGTACATTTGAGCTAGCGTGCTTATGCGATTATGTACATTTTCGTACGTGTACGTTTGGGCAAACGCGGTTTGTTCATATGTACATTTTCACTTACGCACTTTTGCTCTTACGTACATTTGCGCATACGTACATTTGCGTTCGAACATCTGCCTTAAGTACATTTGTTTGGCGTGCCTTTGTTGGTAACCATGAATTCACAGTCAATGGACATATGTTCTTTCATTCTTGTCTAACGCTTTCATTATTTTGCCACGTAGAAAGTGTGTGCACTTATGATGCCCGTAAATGTGAAGCGATGCAAAATGCAGATGAGGAAAGTGAAATGGATGCACACACATAAACACGTACATGCATGTTTGAAACTGACGAACATGTATGCAATCATTTAGTATATATACATACATACATAAATGCATATATGTATACATACATATATGCATATATATATATGTATTTAAATATATATGTATATATGTATATATATACATGCAGAATTGTCAAGGCGGATCTGATGCTCATCCTGGAGTGAGCATCCTGCATTTTCGTCCCATCGTTCCCTTTGCCCAAGCAACTTTGTGGTTTACCGTAAAGTCAGCCGCATATATTTATATAACACAGATCTGGTCTGCATTAACGTCTCTGGGCTGGCAAGACATGGTTCGAGTCGCTACATAGGCTTCCGTGTAGCTTCCGACTTGAAGGGTCAATAGACAGGTATCTGTGCTATGAATGTGTGAGGGCAAAAGTAATCCAAACGGTTGAAGTTTAAATCATGAGTGTAATTATGGCAAGCTAAAAGCATAGCTTGTCCGGTGATGTCAAGCGTGCAAATTGTGACTCACTAAACATCAGGCATTAATGGACTTTACATGTATGCAGAAAATGCATCAGAAGGATAATTACCAGATTAATTACCGGCGACGCCTCATGTACATCGTATATAGTGCTTTATCGACCGGTATGATGTTCGCTGGGGTGAGTTTTTGTGTTGATGAATCCCAATTTTTTTAATGCATCTCTCTTATCTGCAAATGTACGTACCTTACCTTACGTGTCGACTTACCTCCCGGTCCTGCGCCGGTAGTGGGGAACCATGGTCCAGTACACCCTCATGGTCCTGCTTTTATCATGGGTGACCATGGTCCAGCACTCTCTCACAGTGCTGCTCCTATTGTGGGTGATCATGGCCCAGTGTGACTTCCCGGTCCTGCTCAAATTATGGATGAACATGTGAACATAGTTCAGTACGACCTCCAGATCCTGCTCCTATAGTGCAGGATCATGACCCGGCACGCCCTCTTGGCCCTGCTCCTATAGTGGTGGACCATGCCCCAGATCGTGCATAGATGCACGATCCGATGCTTGTTGCCTCTTATCGTATCGCGTCGCAAAGTGCAAAGTTGGCTGGCTGGTTGGTTTACTGACGCAACTCCATTGGCGTGGCCAGGTCGACCGGGCAGCTGGGTGGATGGCAGCTGGGCAGCGCCGATGGTGACTGTGATGGTGCCGTTGCTGGCGCTGCTGTCGTCAGCCGCGGTCGGCGCCGTGCGTGCCGAGCCGGGCTACCTGGGCTGCCGCGCCGACACCGCCGCCCACCTGCTCTTGACGTCTGCCTTCAGCGGCGTGGCCGACGGGCGCAGCTGCCGCGCGCTGTGTCGCCAGCGGCGCACATTGCTGGCGGCCAGCGGCCGACGGCGCTGCTTCTGCCTGAACGAGCCGGCGGCCGCCGGCGGCCTGTCGTCGCGCTGCCGCCCGCCGCCGCCCCCGCTCCAGCTGGTGCACGTGTTCACGGCGGCCGGAGCGGCCAGGACGGCGAGATCGGCGCCGACGCGGCACGAGACGCAGCCGGTGCGACTGGTGATGGTCCGCTGCGCCGACGGCCCCGCCGACCAAGCGAGCGTCCAGCTGCTCGACGACTGCGTGCACCGCTGCGCGCAGCTGCAGCTGCAGTTCGTGGCGCTCGGCTCGCCGACGCCGTCGCTGGCCGGCGACCAGCTGTACGCGTGCGCGTGCGCGGCTGACGACGCGTTCGGCCCCACCGTGTCGCCGGACCAGTGCGACGACAAGTGCTGGCGCGGCGAAGAGCAGCTCGACATGACTTGCGGCGGCGCGACCGCCGTCAGCGTGTACCAGTTCGAGTCGCCCGACTCGACACCCGTCCCGCTGGCCACCACGGCTCTGTCGAGCGAGCCCGACTCGACACCCGTCCCGCTGGCCACTACGGCTCTGTCGACGTACGCTGACACGTGCAGGGTCTCCCTGCAGTGCCCCAGCGACGGCATCCTGCTGCAGAACAGCTGCTACCAGCCGCTGCCGATCGGCTTTGGCCAAGGTACGCTTCTCTCTGTATATATGGCATATGGCACAGTTGCACTATCGAGTACGAATTTGGGTACGACTCACGAAGACACATTAAAAGCCACATTTGTGGAAGTGTCCGGCATGCAACCACAATCCTGCGGTGTGTTGAAATTGAGTGCAGTTGTGGAAAAGACTGGTGCGTATTTCACAAGGTTTCGCACAAACATCTGTATCGAGGTAAACCATGGAAGGCACTGCTATATAAAAGTTGGATACTGGTGTAAATTACAACGGGGCAGATATAAATTTTTAATTCTGGCCAGTCAGAAGACTTAGCATATTCAGGATCAGAAGAGCGGAAGAAGAGAACATAGGTACTGCGATGGTCATGACTCAGCAGTTCATACCTGTGCCTCGTCATATATATATGCCGTGATTTCACATGTGCATAAGGTGCGTTGTGATGCACCCAATAAGCAAACAGTTATTTAATGGATGATACCAGATTACAGCTGATGTGTGCCACATGTAATCGTGTTGCATTTGCCTTGTATTGGCTCAAGAATGTTTCTTGGCACAAAATATGTAATGATTTGATCGTTATTCTGCATGTGTTACAGCATATTGTCTATTATCTACCAATAATTGTTTGATATTTCTTAGGAATTGGTTCTATTAAAGAAAAAGATGTTCTTCGCGTGTTCAAAGATTGAAGACATTGCATTGCTGTCATTACGCAGGTTGTCAGGAGTACAAACAATTTAGGCCAAGAAATAGTATGTGTCATAAAAAAGCAATAATTCCCATGTGGTAAAGACTTGGCACAATAATTCTTCACAGGCATGTTTTGGATAGCTTGTGTCATGTTTTATTATCTCTCGCAAGTTCGTATCGAAGGACAAATATTAACACAATACTTCTCTATCAATACTTTTTAAGTTAACACGCCAACATTTCAAGGTGAACGATTAAAACGAAACAACGACACATCTTACTTATAGACTCATTGTCTATGGTTTGCCGTTTGCGCACACCAGATATCTTCATTCGTTCTGTTGCAATGTTGATTCGTGTGCACCGATATGTTTCTGCCAAAAATTTGCGAGCATGACGTAGCTCTGACATCACTCACTCCTGACCTATCATGTCCTTATAGGTTTTACTTTCACTGCAGGCGTCAGATGGATGAATTGAGTGATATTGAAATTTTCATGGAGATATCCCAATGCGTTTTCAAGCCATCTCGAATATCCAACAGGGGGAAGATTTGACCTACCCTCCGGCCAATGCCGGTTAATTGAAGCACATTTGCCCCCTGTCCCAAATATTGCAACTTCAGGTCTGATTTGAACTCAGCGTTGCTGACTTCTAATCTTCGCATCCGCTTAGGCAGATACGTTTCCAGGCGACATTTTCCTACTCCCTTGTACAGGTACCAGCATTTGCCGGAAAAACCTACGAAACATATACATGCATAAAAAGAAACATAAAAAGATAGGTATCCATCAGTAAAATTGAGCTCATGATTCCAAAGAGAGGTGCAGAAGACCATGTCAGGGAAGTAATTGCAACCGGATAGTATAGCCATGGCTGGCTTGTGGCTTTTTTGTGCATCTCAGTGACCCAGTCACCCATGTCTGCAGGCCCGGTCACCTATGCCATGGCCAGCAAAATATGCCAGCTGCTGGACCCTGGTGACTACTGGCGAGTGTGGGCCATAGAAACGGACATCGAGCTGCGAACAGTCTACACAAACCTCATACAATCGTGCATACAGGGTGAGCCGGAACGTTCACAAACTGCCAACACCTGCACTCACACACCCTGTGCGACTTTGTGGGGGCTTTGTGCACAATGAAGCACTGATGATGACAGCAGCATCCCGAAGGCAGTCATCGATCTCCAACCAATTCTCGTAAACAAAAGTCCCACGCTTTTTTCGGGTTGAACGCCCTTCAGATAATTTGTTTGCTTCTTAGAAAAGCAATCTAGCACCCCATGCTACAAGGTGTATCCTCGTAACGTGCATATATCTTCCTCTGTCAAGGATTTACTCTTTACTACAGAATTCGCTGCTTTTCACTTTTCGCTGCTTTTCACTATGCAGGTTTATCGTCTAGCTCTGGGAAATACTGAGAGATGATTTACTTTTGCATGGATTTTGTACGGTTGGAGCAACTTTGTAGTCTTCCCTGCAAGTTTTAGCACTCCCGGGCCATTTTAGAGTTTCTTCCGATTTGTAGTGTCAATGAATATGTCCATTCACCATGATTTTCGTCCTCCCGTCGCTCGTCTACCCGTCCGCCCGTCCGTCCATCTACGTGTTCGACCATCCGCCTTACCGTCCCACCGTATTGCAGTCTTTCTCTGTCTATTCTAATTTCTATCTCCATCTCTATCTCCATCTCCATCTCCATCTCCATCTCCATCTCCATCTCCATCTCCATCTCCATCTCCATCTCCATCTCCATCTCCATCTCCATCTCCATCTCCATCTCCATCTCCATCTCCATCTCCATCTCCATCTCCATCTCCATCTCCATCTCCATCTCCATCTCCATCTCCATCTCCATCTCCATCTCCATCTCCATCTCCATCTCCATCTCCATCTCCATCTCCATCTCCGCAAGGTCGTTGCGGGTCACAGATAGGATTTACGAAACCAGCGGTAAGCGGAAATGTTTAATATTTAGGGTTTCATGAGGCTTAAGTACCAATACCGCATCGTTCTCTTGTATTTTCGTGTGGAGTTAGTGATGCGTGTTCAATATTCTATAAAATACTGTTGTCATCCAAGACGATGAATACTGCATCAGCTTAATCTGTACGGCTCTGGCTTTGGAAACCATTGCTCCCTTCCCAGTTAACAGTAAGTTAGCCCATCTTTGGACAGCAAGAAATAAGCCTTTGACCGTTCCAAGCAACTTAGCCTATGCCTGCCGCCGAACAAAGTAAGATTCTAGGAGCGTTTTAATTCTGTGTGCACCACCAATCGTGTTCAGAAACAGACGTGCATGCGTGGCCGACGTAGCGGAATGCTGTCGTTCTGGCGGTGGTTTTCAGACGGCTACGACGTGGTGACCAGCGGCATAGTGCAGCCGGACCTGTCCGTGCAGTGGGCTGGCTGGGCTGACGCGGAGCCGGCCGGGGCCTGGCTCACCAGCCAGGTGACCGGCCCGCGCCGGCCCGACAGCGTCGTCGTGCTGCAGCAAACAGAGCGTCCATACTCGTCCAGGCAGCTGCAGTACGTCAACCAGTCTACGCTGCCCGCTCAGTCGTACGCTGTCTGCGAGCTGAGACTGGCGCACACCACCACAGACGCAGGTCAGTCGCCGCCGGCTGAGACTGGCGCACACCACCACAGACGCAGGTCAGTCGCCGCCGGCTGAGACTGGCGCACACCACCACAGACGCAGGTCAGTCGCCGCCGGCTGAGAACCACACAGACGATTGGCTGGCGCACACCACCACAGACGCAGGTCAGTCGCCGCCGGCTGAGACTGGCGCACACCACCACAGACGCAGGTCAGTCGCCGCCGGCTGAGACTGGCGCACACACCACCACAGACGCAGGTCAGTCGCCCCGGCTGAGACTGGCGCACACCACCACAGACGCAGGTCAGTCGCCGCCGGCTGAGACTGGCGCACACCACCACAGACGCAGGTCAGTCGCCGCCGGCTGAGACTGGCGCACACCACCACAGACGCAGGTCAGTCACCGCCGGCTGAGACTGGCGCACACCACCACAGACGCAGGTCAGTCGCCGCCGGCTGAGACTGGCGCACACCACCACAGACGCAGGTCAGTCGCCGCCGGCTGAGACTGGCGCACACCACCACAGACGCAGGTCAGTCGCCGCCGGCTGAGACTGGCGCACACCACCACAGACGCAGGTCAGTCGCCGCCGGCTGAGACTGGCGCACACCACCACAGACGCAGGTCAGTCGCCGCCGGCTGAGACTGGCGCACACCATCACAGACGCAGGCCAGTCACCCCCGGCTGAGACTGGCGCACATCACCACAGACGCAGGTCAGTCGCCGCCGGCTGAGACTGGCGCACACCACCACAGGCGCAGGTCAGTCGCCGCCGGCTGAGACTGGTGCACACCACCACAGACGCAGGTCAGTCGCCGCCGGCTGAGACTGGCGCACACCACCACAGACGCAGGTCAGTCGCCGCCGGCTGAGACTGGCGCACACCACCACAGACGCAGGCCAGTCACCCCCGGCTGAGACTGGCGCACACCACCACAGACGCAGGTCAGTCGCCGTCGGCTGAGACTGGCGCACATCACCACATTTCAACCCACGTTAGACGTATCCAAACTGCCTGCTCCTGCCCAAATATTGTAAGCCACGGACCTAGTAGCAGCCGGGCGCCCAGCGCACCGATCCCATTGTCGTTCGCAATAGGATGCACAGTGTAAGCTCTCGCAAGTATGTCGGGGACTGTTGTTCAACCATAGAACTTCCATGCGAGACGAATGGGATCAGGTGACTGCTTCACCGACAATGTCACATTGAGGGATTTTATTGACACCTCTAGAGCTGATTTTTAATTTGCATACCTTGAAAAAAAAAAAACATTTTTCAACTTCGCCAAGATTGCCGCAGGTTCGCGAATCTTGATCTAAATGAGTCTAAACTCAACACGTCTTGGAAAATAATGCGATTCGACGCAAAAATGTTGTCATCCTTCCACGGTCCTGAGTGTTTGAACATAAAATGTATCACGTTTTGGTAACGGTTGCTCGCCTAAAGACTAGTTTTCCTAATTAATATACTTGTCTCCATTCGCCTAATTGTTGCTGGACTGAGGGAAGGAATAGGGCGTTAGCTGTGGGGCTTATCCCGTCGAAGGCAAAGTCCCTCTCATCTAAATAAAAACTGGATCGACGTATGCTTAGCGCTTCCTATGCTATGAGCTTGGCGACTGCGGAGAACTCGCGTAGTCGAACTTCTGCTAAGAATTCGAATCGATACTCGCCCGTAATGAGAAATACTTTTTCACGCTAGTTATCACAAGCGTATGCTGCGCTATTCCTTGAATATACATATACATACATACATAATATATATATATATATATATATATATATATATATATATATATATATATATATATATGTACATGTATACATGTACATGTATGCATTAAAGGTTCAACATGCATTTCTTGAAACATCTGGCTTGCCTCGTTCACACGCTATATATATATTTTATATATATATATATATATATATATATATATATATATATATATATATATATATATATATATATATATAAATATAAAATATATATATAGCGTGTGAACAGAGGCAAGCCACGTAGCAGCAATGTTTTCAGAAGGAAATGCATAGTTGAACCTTTACGTAATAGCTTTAGGTAGATCTTCGACCGCGTAACTTCAGGAACAAGAACACTGTGGATGTGAATCACGCCGTGGCTGTCGCAATCATTCATGAACCTACTGTAGCCGGCGCTATCTCGGCTGTCGCAGTCATTCCCAAACCCACTGTGGCCGGCGCAATTTCGGCTGTTGCAGCAATTCCAGAACCCACTATAGCTAACGCGATTTGGACGACGACCACAGATCACACATCGATATATTTATTCTGCTTCACTTCGGCATTCATGCCCATCGTGTAACTCATGTTACAGTTCCACATAAATTATTACACTGCCCGCAATACCATGGCCCTAGAAAACAAATTGCCGATTACTGTCACACGCACACACAACATTCCATTCTCTTTGCCCCCATTGTTGGTGGACGAGCACCCATTTATTACCAAGCTATTTTTCATTTTTATACGAGAAACCAACATATTCCCGGAATAATAGACTGACTTCTGCGATTAAATACCTTGTTTATTTTATATTAACGGTGCGAAATGACCTGATAAGACCGAAGCGCCTAATCTAGCAAAACGAACATTTCTTTACGTTCTCATATATTCACAAAATGCAAGCACAAGATGCCATCAGTATACGTAACGTCACGACTTCCCGCTACCGGCAAGCATGTATGTGAGCAGTCGTGTCCTCAGACCATATACAGCTCCGTGCTCATACGCCCTTCACTGGACGGATACTGAACAGTTGTGTCTTCAGACCATGTACAGCTCCGCGCTCATACGCCCTTCACCGGACGGCTACTGAGCAGTTATGTTCTCAAACCATGTACAGCTTCGTGCTCATTCGCCTTCCACTGGACGGATACCTGGCACATCACACCACGTCAGTTCGCTCCTTCAACCTCGAGGCGCCAGCGCCAACTCAGTGTGATGCGCCTACAGTGTGGACGTCAGTCTATCATCCGTCAGTCTACTCGGGACCGGGGGCCACAGCTTGATACTGTCCATAAGCCATAAGCCGGACACTTGGGCCAGCCCTCTCTGCGGTATGCTGCAGAGTGCTGGCGCACCACAGACGGCCTGCTGGTCCAGCACCGACTGCTAGCTGAAGGTGGGCAGCTGCGCCATGTCACGACCTGCCAGTCAAACCCTGCCCGGCGCCACCCGCACCCGTAATGCTAACCCAAGCCGGGCGGCTGCTGCGCCATACCGGGTGGCGGCTGCTGCGGTATACCGAGCGGCAGCTGCTGCGCCATACCGGGCGGGTTTCCAGCAAAGCCGGCCGTACCCGTGCTGATGCTGGCCAATATCTTCTCCGGCCCCTCATCGACCTCTTCACGCAGCGAAGTGCGGAGCTCTTCGGCGGGCGGCTGCGTCCGCGGCCGGTGGGTCTTCGGCTTCTTTGTCGTCTTCACGACGGGTTCTCGCGCCGGCACCAGGGCCTCCTCGATGCGCCTCCAGATCTCGACGGTGGCGTGTGGTCGGCTGGCGTTCATCGACCTGGGGTCGTACAGCTGCAGCTTGGGCCGCATGCACACGTACTCGAACTCGGTGGAGCATGGCTCGTGCTGCCACAGCCCGGTCATATCGTCCATGAACACGCACTTGTGGTCGTCGTCGTAGAGGTCGTGCGGGCCGAAGTTGTCGAAGGACATGATCGCACCGTCCGCCCATCGGTGAAACCCGTCGTCGGTGTGAATCAGGCCAATCCACACGTTACTACCTGTTGGAAGGCTCTGGATCACTAGACATTACCGTTATTGGGCAATGACTTGGCCAGCATTTCATCCAGGGGGCTCGCGAACATCTGAAGAGGGCCAACCCTACTTAAGCCCCACACTTTTCAGAAATTATCTGGATATATATATATATAATATGGAAAATATGGTTAATTACGCGGGAAAATAAAGCACACCTCGCACGAGTGCTTGATGCGGATCTTGCAATCAAGATCCCACCTTCCGGTAATGACCAGATAAACAACCCGCTTAGCTGTCTACAAGAACAAGCAAAGAAAGCCTATTACGGAAAATAAAGTGACATCAACACATGTCTAGTAAGGTACGACTATTATTACTTTCGGAAAGAACACGATTGCCCTTCTCCATGGAAAGCATCTGAGACAGGCCCCCACAATTTCCAACAAACAATTTCCAGCAGTCGCAATCATCTTTTCCTTTTAGGTAACTCTGTTGAGGACTCAGCGTTCCTCTCAGGCCTCAGGAGCATCATAGCCCATTACGCTCTAGATCTCAGTGGCCCTTCCCAGTCCTCGGCAGCGTTCCCTGCCATCAAGGACATTCTAGCTCTAAAACTGGCTCTCAGTATTCCTCACAAACGTCGATAGCCCTTAGTGACACTCTTTAGATCTCAGGGGTCCCTGTTCTCATCGCGACTCCTTCCAATCCTCTTGGGCACCCCAGTCCTGTCAAGCCTTCTTTGGCGCTCAGTGACCATTTTCAATCGCCAGGGGCCCTTTCCAGTCGTTAGGGGCCATGCCCAGTCCTTCAGTCTTCCTAGCTTCAATCGTTTTCTAGCTCTGAGGCGAGCCCTCTGTATTCCTCACAACCATCGTTAGCTTCCGGATCTCTCCTTAGCCCTCTCTGTTGGCCATCATAATCCCTCTCAAATTGCTACGAGCCCTTCCCAGTTTTCCACAGCTTGTTTCTAACTTCAAACACATTCTTTGCACCGTGATTCATCCTGAGGATTCATCACAGTAATGGCCAGGTAACGGGACACACTCTTGGCTCTCAGGGGACCCTGTATATTAATTAGTGGTTGCTCTGAAACTCAGGAGGATCTCAGTTCAGGCTATCTACTCTCAAAGATCTCCTTCATCTATTAGGGTCCTTTTCTGCCTTTAGAAGTCTATTGAAGTCCTCAATAGCTCTGTTTAACCCTCGCCTCTATGCATTTCAGCTCTGAGATGGCTTTCAATGGTCCTTGGAAGCTCTTAGGTGTCCTGTTCATCTTTCTGATGCTTTTTAAATCCCAAGAACATCCCAGCCATTTCTGATCCCCAGGCGCCTTGTTCATCCTTCCTTCTTCATGCCCTCAGAGGCCTGTTTATTCCTCAGCTGTTAGGGGCCACTTCCAGCCGAAATTGTTCTTTCCAGATGATATGGGCACTTCAGCTCTCGGGCCAGCTCGCTCTCCACTCTCCAGCTCTCTTGTCTTCACGACTTTTGCCAGTCCTCATAATGGACGTTCTCATATTTAAAGGGAACTTTGCACGCAAACTGTTAGATGCGCTTTGCTTTTTCCTCGGTTACATCTCTGCTCCACCACTTCGAGAGGCCCTTGTGGTTCCCTGAAGGTGGTCGCCTGGAGGGCTCCATGGGATTCTCCAGAGAGCAGCTGCCTCTTCACCCTTTGGATACGCCACTGCTTGTTAATAGCTCGTAGCCCTGATGGTCCAAGGTCCTTCAGCGGCCAAGGGTCCTCTTAATCGGCGCAAGGGCCCTCCGTAGCTACCAATGACGTTCTTCTTTCGGGCCGAAGGCCCTCTTTCAAAAGCCGTACAAGGGCCCCTTCTTCAGGTCCGGAGCTTTTGTGCGACTTGGGCCGCATCCATCGGCCCAAGGACCCTTTCAGATGGCTCGAAACCATTACTGGCATGTAGGGCCTCGCTCCTTCGTCTCAGGGGCCCTCTTTGATGACCCAGAACCTTGTTAGGCAGGCCAGAGGCCCTTTTCAAAACTGTGGGCCCTCTCCATCAGGTCAGGGTCCCTTTCGTCGATTTGGACCCCACCATCAGACCAGGGGCCCTTTTTAGTGGCTCGGGCCCTCTCCGTGGGCTCGGGGCCTTCCAACGATCGGTGAACCCTTCGTCAACCTGTAAGTCCTTCACATCGGCCAACCCAGGGCCCTCAACATCTTCCCAACAAGATTTCCTTTGACTCGGGGCCCACTGCATCAGCACAGGACCGTTTCCGTCGACCCGGGGCCATTTCGTCGGTCCAGAGACCCTTCATGTCATAATGACATAAAGACATAAAATATCAGTGCAATGAGCCACAAGGGCCCTTCTTGACTGCACTCTGGACACTGAACCAGTTGCCCACAAAATCCGTCGATCAGCCCCCCTTAGAATACCGAAAAGCAAGCACTCTATTCTGATAATGATTATCTATGCTCTTTTTAAAGATGTTCAGTGTACTGCTACTGGCAATGATTTCTGGCAGCTGGTTCAAATGTTCTACTTCCTCGTTAGTGAATAAAGACCGTCTTAACCTTGTCCTGCTGTGATACACTTTAATTTTGAATTGATGATGTCTAATTACATAATTTCTGTTAAATGCAAACATTTCCTGATATATCCCTGTTCCTGGCCATGAGCAAATTTAAAGACCTCGATGAGATATCCCCTCAGCCTTCTATATCTAAGTGAAAATATATTCAATTTCTGCTATATTACCTCATTTGCCAGGTTACTTATACCATTAACCATTTGTGTTGCCCCCTTTTGCACTCTCTCTAAAAGCGAACAATCTTTTTCATAACTAGGGGACCAAGGTTGAGCGCAGATAGTTTGTTAACTGGCAGCTGACTCAATCAGACCGGGGGCGCTTCAGCTGGGCAGCCGTGCCAGTGCAGTGGCGGTACGCTAGACTCCCGGCTAAAATTATGCCGTTCGGTTGGAATTTCACATCGAGAATTGGAGTCCGAGTTCATGCAAGGCGAATTCATTTGCTTAATGCCATGTTACATAGAGCTACACTAGCAGACACTGGGGCTGGATTTGTTAGTTGAAAAGCAATGTGGTAACCTACTGGAACAGGGAGGGTATAAGGAACCATAGGGCAGATGTCAAGTACAATCCCAAAACAACATTGATGTGATATGCCACACCAATATTGTCAAGCCACCTCGACTGAATATCGTGCCCGCCCAAAGCTCTGCAAAGAAATGCATAGTCCACTCTCGTTCAAGATAATGACGTTCTATACGAGCCTATGTAAAACATTTCAATACCCTGGTTCATGCTGAATGTTTTTGCAGGCGAACTAGAATTGCCAAACCCCACTTTTTCCAGGTTTTCACAACTGGTCGCAGCTCATACCTGTGAGATGAGCCAGCCGCCGGAGCACATCATTCTGTTTGGTATTAAAAATGGCCACAAATTTGGCATCCATTTGTAGACAGCCAGCGCTGGCTTCGTTCCAGCTCTTCTTCTCGAGTGGTGAAGAGAAGTTGTAGCAAAATTCGCCGGCTCGAATCCAGTTGGCGCCGCCGCAGGTCTGCATGTGCGGTACCTTGCATAGTGATGGCAGCCCAGAGCGTCCGTGCATCTTGTGTCGCACTCGTCGTTTTGATTTTGAATGCTTAGATGACTTTTTGCCTTTCTTGCCCTTACTTTTCTTGTCCGGTTTCTTGTCAGCACCGCAAGGGAGCTGTTCGCGCCATTTATGATCGGGCGATAGTTGGGAACAGGTACCGTTGGAGCTACCGTGATTGCTTCCTGGCCAATTGGTGAAGTCAACGAAAGTCCGGTCAGACCATCTCCATCGATCCTTAACGCGCTTCAGTCCAATCCAAACCGATTGATTGTTGGCCGCGTTTGCCGCCGCCTGGTTCTCCTCGACGCTGTGGATACTAGCAAGGCGAGCAGATGGGTGAAGTTTGCGACAAGCGTGCTCAGCTAAGCGAAACGTAGGATTGTGGTCACTCGTCATTCGTAGGCAGAAATCCTTGATTGAATACCATTGTTCCGGACAGTCTGCCAAGCACGGCATTATTAACGTTAGCACGATGGTTATGGACAGATAAACCAGGATTTGTCGACCACGAATTAAAATGACTGACTGTACCTCACACCAGCTGCATTCGACTTGCGCTTTACCAAGATGCCAAAACATTTTTATAAATGGTCCTGTCTCATGAAACGTGTACAAAATTGAAGGTCAGCTCGCTTGCATAATGTGTTTCCAATATTCAATGCTGGTTTGAGCACCTGAATTATCTCCATTTACGGAAAAGACATAACTCGAGAAGACTGAAAAAGAGTATATTTATTCAGTGCAAAATAAATGTCGCAAAGTAGTGCATCAATTGGCAGTCGGTCTCCCAAATTGAGGAACCCTATTTGATTGCAACGTGCTGTCGATGCATCGTTTTAGTTTTAGCGGTAGCATGATACTTATGTGTAGTCCTGGCAACAAAATGGGTATTCTTGAATGAATAAGGAAGATCTCGAGTTGCTTTGCGAGTTATATGATTGTGGGAGGGAATATAGCGTCAGCATTTCTTGATGCCAAACGTCAAAGTTTTCGCAACAGATGCATGTGTTCTTCTATGCTTGTTCATTTTGTACCATGCTATATTAGCTCAAGTAACTGCATTATCTAGAATAAATTAAAGTATCATTACAGTATTATGAACAGCAATTACATTAACATTAATTTGGATACAATTATATGACATAAAATACACCAGTCAGACTACTTACATCAGTAAAGAAGAAAATGTAGTATCCAACTGCAAACTAACATTCACTATTCCTGAGCATAGCAAAAAGAGCAAAAAGCAAAAAGCCTTGGAATAGGATTTGTATAATTTGGGACACTACTCGAATGTTGGACACTTTGACTATCATTAGCACTATAACGTCGTACGGACATAATCTATTAACAAGTGGCTTCTTCCTTCATTGCTGTGGAAGCTGCTTGGTAACGAAACAGCCCGTACGCGCCCTTTCATGTTTTTAAAAACAATACACGTTTCGTGTCCACATTTAGAAGAGATGGCACTTGGCATGCACTTATAACTAATTATGCAATCGATCGTGTTCTAGGCGACTCCACTGGGTTTCAATCAGCAGGAGTAATCATTCCAGTTTGTTCAACATCTGGCTCCGTCTAACTGTGGCCACGAATTTGATTCAATCAATTCGCTAACACCTTTAGAGAAGTTGTTTGTTTGTTTGCTTGCAGTTTTTTGCAACCGAGCGATGGGAGCTGATTGCTATTCGCGTTGCAATCAGCCGAGTTACACATTGTTACGCTCTTTCAGCTACCACTGCAGCTGTCTCAACCACTACACCGCCACTTCCCACCAGCACGCCTCCACTTCCAGCCACCACACCGTCACTTCCCACCACCACACCGCCACTTCCCACCACCACACCGCCACTTCCCACCTGGACGCCAGGATTGCCAACCACAAGCGAACCCCCGTCTTCTTCAGCCACTCCTCCATCCACGACGGCCCCGCCATCGCCCAAAACTCCGGATGACGATATAAACGACATCATCGATGCACTCAGCAACGGTTCTCACTCCGGGATCAGCGCCGGGGACGTCGTATACACCGCAGAGACACTCGACCTGATCATTGACAAGCAGGTGAGAAATGGATTACTATTATTTCAGTAAACAATTGGTGACGTAACATGTAGCATACATGACTCATGGAATCGGCGAGTTGCATGACACCAATAATAGCCTTTGAATGTTGTTAACAAGCGCCCTGTAGGGCCTCTGGAATGTACGCGCACTGGAGAGGAGGGACGGGCACCGACCCTCTAAGATCTCGGCTCCTATTAAAGCAACTGTAACGAATTTTTCAAGATGGATGGGCACGGCCTTGAACGCTATTATGTGCAAAATTAATGATCTTAGGTCAATATCTTCAAGGTCAGATGACGTTACATATGTCACTTTTTGCTCGTCTTGCGTAGCTTCGCTGGACATTATTATGTATCACTGCGATTCTGTTTAAATGCTCCAAAATTGGCATTAATGATGTTTTGGGCATGACTAATTAATGATGCAATACACATGATAGACACAGAATTTGTCCTCAGACCAACTATGTATTGACACTTTATCAGGTTAATTACATATTCCAGTTGCCGGAACCGGGCCGCCCGACATGTCCGGCGGGCGGCCCGGCGCAATCGGTTCCACGAAGGAAGGACTGAAGTAAAAAATAAAGTATGGAAACGCTTAAGCTCACAATGACACAAACAATAGTCTTCATGATGTGCACGGAGTAACATTCAAAATGGCATGAATCGCATGACTGTCATTTGCATTTACGACAACCTTCCAGTTCACTAAGTTTGGTTCCAATGACCTGTCATTGTAAAAAAGCTTCCTGTGGGGGGCACTTGGAACACATAAATTTAACCTCTACCATGCCCCCACCCCCCGTTCATGTAACGGCAGGTACCGCCACCAGCCACGTGTTGGTGACAAGCGCACTGAAGTCCAAATAACCAACCAATTAACTGACGAATGTTGGTAATTTTATCTTCAGTGCTGTGTTGCACAAGTGTCCTAACTCGTTGTGAGGTCAAACGTTCAACGGAAATGGCAGAAATGTCTGCGAATTGTGGTGGTTTGTCATTCCATAACAATTCAACAAGAGAAAGTGCAAACATAGCACCCTACAATTCATTTTGCGATGCAAATTCTTTCATAAGGTTAGTTTATCTCTCCAATCCAGCCGTGCAATTTTCGAAAATATCGGAGCAATAGTTACGGAGGTGTAGAGCCAGAGGTCATCTAACAGTAGTGTTTTGGAGACTTGCAACTCATTGCAGAGTAACACGAAACGCACAAAGCTATAAATCGCTGAACCCGCCAAGATCCACTTCATTTGGTGTCAATGGTGAAATTAAATATAAAATCGAACTTCATTCTGTTCATCTCTTACATTCCGTCAAATCGCATTTTGTCTGTCTCGAAGGGTAAGGTAGGAAGGAAAGGATAGGGCAAGGAAAGGTAGGAATGGTAAGGAAGGGTAGCGTGAATTTAGGTCACGATGCCAATATTTAAAAAGCCCGGCGACGAAAATTCTTAAACTAAACGGCGAAAAGATGCAGTTGATTATTGTTAGTTCAACGATACATAGCTTTCTGCAATTTCACTTCTTCGTCATTGTTCTGAAGGCTCTCAAAGACACCCTTCTTAGGTAACATCTCAAGCATGCCCGAGGCTATAACCTTCTTGACAGTCGCTATGAGCTTTCTAAAAATTGCACAGCTGGATTCGACTTATCCGATAACCGCACATAGTTATTGTCATCGAAAAAATAGCATCAGGTGCTGGTTAGTCCCTTTCACTTGCCGGTTCGTCCAAGCATAGATAAACTATCTATTACAATCCAGAAATTAGGCAAATTAGAAATTAGCTGATTAGGCAAACTGTTTTGAAGGCGTTCGCAAATAATCTGACCTTGGCCAGGAGCCTGGTTTGAACTGCAGGAACTATTTTCACATAAATACGCATTATAAAGGTAATGGAATAAGTACAAAGCCTCAGCCTGGTTCGCTGCTTTAATCGTCAGTTATTCTCGACAGCGAGGGGTGTCCTCACCGTGGAAAGGCTAAGAAGGGAAATATATTTGGAACATTCATGACACGATTGCTTTTCATCGGTCGAGCCTTGCATATTTGAACTAGTAACGCACGTGATTTTCGTTCTAATTTTTAAATGGACACAAAGTCCACGAAATTCCGGCGAAAAAAAGAAATGAACCCACTCTTTAGGGAAAAAATATGACAGCATCCGGGTAAAATAAAAACAGTGCCGAGGTTCCTATAAAGGTTGTTACATTGGAAAAATTGCAGTTTTTGGCGTTTTTCCAGAGAACAAGCATTTCTGAAGCAGTGTGACTTAAGCTCCTCATTTTTGCACCGGTTCACATCTGAGGAGTTTTTCGTCGCAATTGGGTACAATTTTTGGTTCAACCGAAACACTTTGTGGTAGTCGGGGATCGCATGCCTCCTCCACCTCTGAAGAAACATTTACGCACTGGCTTCCGGTTATACTCGATGGCCTTTCTAGTACAATCAATAGCCGCCAGAGCTGGCCGCCGATGGTGACGGCGCGCCGAGTCGCGGCGCGCCAGTGACTGATCGTGTCGTGCGACAGCGACAACTGGCGCGCGACCTGCCCGCCGACACCAACTTCACCTGCGACCTGGTGTGTCTGGTGGACATCCTGCTGTCGGCCACCGACGCGTGGCTCAACATGACGCAGGTGAGCGGGCCGGCCGAGGCGGAGCTCACTGCCGACGAAACTCGTCTTGGCGAAGAACGAGCTGACTCGCACCGGCGGAGGCTGCAGCGCGGACCAGCTCCGGCGGAGAACTGGCCGGTTCCGGCGTCGCATGACTTTGTATATACCATATACCATATACCATAACGTCCAAACCCGATTTTACCTGTCTTCAGCTGTGTACAGCCGTCCAAAGTTGACCTTTAACCCCTTCCGAAGCACTCACCACCACGCAGGTGATCCACAGCCTGCCACAGACTCTTACCCACACTTGATCACCTGCAGGCGACAGCCAACCTAACCACCCGTTCTGCACGATTCGCAGATGAGTCGTGACCTGATCTGACATTTTGAATGGAGGTTCTGAGGAAAAACGGTTGTGGCGAGAGCAACATCGCGTCAGCATAATTTAAGAGACTAAAAAGCGCGCTTTAGGTGGAAGTTGTAGCTCTGTGCATGCCTACCTCATCATGCTCTTCATCGATGTCTGCGTCATCACTCATGGCCAACTACTGGGCACTGATGGGTGATCCCGCCATGGTGCGGTGCCAAGGGTGGCGCCTCGTGGATTCATAAAGCTGTATTCCCATAAAGTGATGCCCGTGACGTTCCGTTTTCGTTCATTTTATGTGACATAGCCCGTTACGATTATCGGTTGCCTGTAACGGGTGTCGGATGGCTGACCTTTGTGTGTGACATTATGCCCTGACCTGTGACCTGATATATGCCCTGACCTGTGCCCTGGTCTGTAACCTGATTAGGGACATGATATGTGATCTGACCTCTGCTCTCCCCTGTTATCTGACCTGTGACCTGCCATGTGACCTGACCCATGACCTGACCCGACATGTGATCCGACCTGAAATGCAACCTCACCTGGTCTGTGATCCGTGATTGATCTGCCATACCCTGTGACCTGCCATATGATCTACCTGGTGACCCAAACTGTGACTTGACCTGTGACCTGACATGTGGCCTGACCTGTGACCTGACCTGGCACGTGACCTGACGCGTGACCTAACCTGCGACCTGTGCGCCAGAGCGAGCAGCGCGACACGTCCAGACAGTTGCTGGGCAGCACGGAGGCCGCCGGCTTCCTGCTGGCGGACAGCACTGTCGAGTCTGGCAGTGATGACGTCATCGAGATCGGCGAGGCCAGCGTGGTGCTGTCGGCCGGATCCGTGGACAGGTACGGCGCCGCCGACATCGCCAGGCTCGACGAGGCCGCTCGAGCCGGCAGCCAACATGGGGCGGCCTCACTGACAACCACTGGCTCCGACAATCGCATCGTTAGAAGATGCCGTCGGGTGCAGATGGTAGTGTCGCTAAGACTTGGCACTAGGGGTAGAGGCGGATCCGTAGGGATCACTGGTAGGCGTTGGACTCAGGGGTAGAAAAGGAGATTTGAGGATCAATGATGCCCGCCGGTACGAGAGTTTGAGACGGATCCGATATGAATAATTGGCATGCACTGGTGCAACCAGAGGTAGTGTCACTAACATCACTGATATCGCCACCAGCCTAAGGGAGAAGCTGGACCGCTTTATAAGGAACTCTATTTACATGCAGAATTCAAAGTTGAGGCTGCAAGGTAACAATCGGGTAGAGATGGAACGCCCTAATTGTCCATGAATAGTATGCAAATCTTCGATAATGGGTCTCAGAGGGCCAAGGCAGTTGGTGTGGCCAGGGAGGGTAGATGACTGTGATGGCACGTGCAAACTTTCGAACCATTTTTGGATCGATAAGAGTTGTATTGACGTCGCCAGCCAGGTGGGGCGCCCATTCCGCTGCCGATGTGCACTGTTGTCAGCTGCCGAGCGCCACAGGACAGAATTGACACGGCGGTGAGACTGCCGCAGCCACTGTCTGCGGCCGACCTTGCGCGCTGGGGATTGATATCGCCTGCATCTGCTGGGCGCTGGCCACAGACGATCGGATAATTGTCCTGGCAGCGTGTTGCTTTGGACGGAAGTTGATAGTGTTGGAGATGTTTTTCTGCCGGTGTTTTGCGTCGGGTGCAAGTTGATATTGTTCGATGACTAGATTTAATAGATGCTTAGCTAGGACTCTGCAACTGCCGACCTTAAAATAGTCTTCCGTCCGTTGTTGAGTAAACTAACTGAGTTTGGAATGCACAAGATTGGAAATGGCATATCGAGATAAGTTGTCCTGGAATAAACTACTAGGTGGGTTAGTGGATGTCACCAGGGGCTCCTGGAATAAAGTGTGAGGCGGGTTAGAGGGTGTCATCAGGGATTCCTGGAGTAGAGTGCGAGACGCGTTAGTGTGTTTCACCAAGTGTTGAGCGTTCCAGAATAATTCGGGTGGGCAAGCGGCTTTTTGCCATTATTTTCCGTCAACGTCCATAAGTCCCAGGCTAGACTTCAGCAACATTGTGGAAGAGTGGGGTAAGTCTAAAAAAAACTCCACTCTCCCCCAAGAAACAATGGGAAGTTCCATCCCTCAGTGTCACCTTGGCGACCATGTATTTGACCCTGAGCGTGTTTGTATAACATTACTCAGATGTCGGTAGGTTCTGAGATACTCAAATTAAGCTGTCATCGTTTCAACTGTGAAACTTCCCTACTACTCTACCATGCGTATCATGCACCCAGCCATTGACTGGGGCGCGCGCCAGGCGTGCCTCCAACGCCAGCTTCAGGTTCCCGCGCTCGTCGGCCGCCAAGTCGTGGGTTCGTCTGCCGGCCGGCTACCAGCTGCTGGCGCCACCGTCGGCGGACGGCCGCGTGCGCCAGGTGGGGCTGCTGTACCGCTCCGCCGTGCTGGCTCTCATGCTGCCGTCGACAAACAACAGGTGATTGACGCTTCGACACTGGCGGCGGCCGGGCGGCTACACCTACACTGTCACCGACACTGGCGGCGGCCGGGCGGCTACTCCTACACTGTCACCGACACTGGCGGCGGCCGGGCGACTACACCTACACTGTCACCGACACTGGCGGCGGCCGGGCGGCTACACCTACACTGTCACCGACACTGGCGGCGGCCGGGCGGCTACACCTACACTGTCACCGACACTGGCGGCGGCCGGGCGGTATACTTTTTTTTTTGCTCCGACACTGGCGGCGGCCGGGCGGCTACACCTACACTGTCACCGACACTGGCGGCGGCCGGGCGGCTACACCTACACTGTCACCGACACTGGCGGCGGCCGGGCGGCTACACCTACACTGTCACCGACACTGGCGGCGGCCGGGCGGCTACACCTACACTGTTACAGACACTGGCTGCGGCCGGGCGACTACACCTACACTGTCACCGACACTGGCGGCGGCCAGGCGACTACACCTACACTGTCACCGACACTGGCGGCGGCCGGGCGGCTACACCTGTATTGTCGCTTCGACACTGGCGGCGGCCGGGCGACTACACCTACACTGTCACCGACACTGGCGGCGGCCAGGCGGCTACACCTACACTGTCACCGACACTGGCGGCGGCCGGGCGACTACACCTACACTGTCGCCGACACTGGCGGCGGCCAGGAGGCTGCACCTACACTGTCACCGACACTGGCAGCGGCCGGGCGGCTACACCTGTATTGTCGCTCCGACACTGGCGGCGGCCGGGCGACTACACCTACACTGTCACCGACACTGGCGGCGGCCGGGCGGCTACACCTGTATTGTCGCTCCGACACTGGCGGTGGCCGGGCGGCTACACCTACATTGTCACCGACACTGGCGGCGGCCGGGCGGCTACACCTACACTGTCACCGCCACTGGCGGCGGCCGGGCGGCTACACCTACACTGTCACCGACACTGGCGGCGGCCGGGCGGTAACCTTATTGTCGCTCCGACACTGGCGGCGGCCGGGCGACTACACCTATACTGTCACCGACACTGGCGGCGGCCGGGCGGCTACACCTGTATTGTCGCTCCGACACTGGCGGCGGCCGGGCGGCTACACCTACACTGTCACCGACACTGGCGGCGGCCGGGCGGCTACACCTGTATTGTCGCTCCGACACTGGCGGCGGCCGGGCGGCTACACCTGTATTGTCGCTCCGACACTGGCGGCGGCCGGGCGGCTACACCTGTATTGTCGCTCCGACACTGGCGGCGGCCGGGCGGCTACACCTACACTGTCACCGACACTGGCGGCGGCCGGGCGGCTAAATGGCTACACCTGTATTGTCGCTCCGACACTGGCGGCGGCCAGGCGGCTACACCTACACTGTCACCGACACTGGCGGCGGCCGGGCGGCTACACCTGTATTGTCGCTCCGACACTGGCGGCGGCCGGGCGGCTACACCTACACTGTCACCGACACTGGCAATGGCCAGACGGCTACACCTGCACTGTCACCGACACTTACCCCGTTTACATGAGCAGCAAAACTTCCGATTACGATGCAATTCAGAAAACTTGCGAAAATAATGCTCTTGTAAACGGGCTTTGACGTAGCAAAACATGCGAATATCGTAACGCAAATTTACTCTTCGGTAGGTGGAAGTTTGCGATTAGCGCCAGCCATTAACAAATAACGTCACGGCTGCAAGGGTCATGATACATCTTGATGCTATTACTTGCTACGTTTTCAGTACATTTAGGGTAATTATGAAAAATAAACGTCTTGTTTTTAATTACACTTGCAAACTAAGTCATGAAATAGTAGATGAATGTGGCAATGATTATGACAGGAAATGTGTACCTAATGCATTTAATCATTTCTTTGTCTCTGTTGGAGAAAGACTGAAACATAAGATAGATCTGGCAGAAGAAGATCCAACTGAATATATAGCTGAACCTACCTATGCCAGGTTTTCTGATCATATAAGTACTAGTGAAATTCAAGTAGAATCAATTATTAAGAGCATGAAATCTGTTGGAGGTGGCATAGATGGAATCAGCACACAAATATTGATGCTTACTTATAAAGGTATATTGAAGCAGATTACCCATGGTACATACATGCCCATCACGCATTTATATAATGAAATAGCTAAGTCCATAGAAAATAAAGAAATTGTGTATGGTTTACATATTGGTTTGAGAAAGGTTTTTGACACAGTTAGCACAGAGATATTAGTCAGAAAATTACAATGCATTGGACTTGAAGGTCCCTTTCTTAGAATACTAAAATCACACTTTAGAAATAGATATTAGCAAACTAAAGTATATGAGACTTTATCTGAACCAGAATTAATTTCTATGGGTGTTCCTCAGGATTCCATTCTGGGACCATTATTATTAAATATATGTATAAACGACTTGCCCAGAATTTCCAATCAAGTAAAGATGTACCTTTTTGCTGATGACACAGTAATTGTTGTCAAGGCAAACAATAGTTTCAAGCAAAGAGGATGTCACTGAACGTAGCGAAGACAAATTACCAAATATATTCTGGAACTCCTATTAATGACATAAATATAATGATCAATTCTCTTAAAGTGAAAAGAAAACAACAAATCAAGTATCTTGGCATAGTGTTGGATGACAAATTAACTTGGTGTGGGCACATCGATTATATTACATCCATCATTAGTAGAAACTTGGGTATTATGGGGAAGGAAAAATACTTCATAACAAGTCGAGAACTTCAGTATTTATGCAACTCTTTAATCCCTCCCTATTTAAATTACTATGCTGTGATTTGGGGTAATAATTATCCCACTAGATTAAACCAAGTCATACAATCTCAGAAACGTGCCTTGCGAATTATTGATTACAGATGTTATGCATACCCTACAAATGAATTATTTATCAATTACAACATTTACAACATCAATTACAACAATTACAATTACAACAATTACAATTACAACATCAATTACAATTACTTACTTACACCGTCACAGCACGTCACTGTGCTCCCACCACAACACGTCGTCACTGCACTCCCGCCACAACACGTCACTGTACTCCCGCCACAACAGGTCGTCACTGTACTCCCGCCACAAAACGTCACTGTACTCCCGCCACAACAGGTCGTCACTGTATTCCTACCACAGCACGTCATCACTGTACTCCCGCCACAGCACGTCGTCACTGTGCTCCCACCACAACACGTCACTGTGCTCCCACCACAACACGTCACTGTGCTCCCACCACAACACGTCACTGTGCTCCCACCACAACACGTCACTGTGCTCCCACCACAACACGTCGTCACTGTACTCCCACCACAACACGTCGTCACTGTACTCCCCCCACAACACGTCGCTGTACTCCCGCCACAACACGTCGTCACTGTACTCCCCCCACAACACGTCGCTGTACTCCCGCCACAACACGTCGTCACTGTACTCCCGCCACAATATGCCGTCACTGTACTCCCGCCACAACACGTCGTCACTGTACTCCCGCCACACCACGTCGTAACTGTACTTCCGTCACAACACGTCGTCACTGTGCTCCCGCCACAACACATCATCACTGTACTCCCGCCACAGCATGTCGTCACTGTGCTTCGGAGCATTTCGTCACGAGGGGAGATCATTTCTGAAAATTATTTTCTGAAAATTATTGTGTGTGAGGGGGGGCACAATGAATATGTGCCCCCCCCAATTGGGCCCATCCTCCAAGTGGATGGGCCCAAATTGATTGATGACACACTCCATAGGGTTCGATGCTAAAAGTTGAAATTATTGGGAGGACAAAGCGAACAATGAGAGGGTAAATGTCCCCTCAAAGTCATGCATAACAGCACCCATGGTCGTCACCGTGCTCCCTGCACAGCATGCAGGATCAGCTGAAGCTGCTCAACTCGGACGTGCTGAGCTTCACGCTGGGCGGTGTCGGTCAGCGGGTGCAGCTGAGCGGAGAGGACGTGCTGCTGCAGCTGCAGTACGAGCTGCCGGCGCGCGAGCCGCCCAGCCGTCAGGTGTGGCGCCACCTGCACGCCGGCGAGCAGCCGTCGGCGGTGGTCGGCTCGGCCGTTTGCGTCTACTGGAACACCACACTGCTGTGAGTGCCTCAGCACACCGCCACCCTGTCTGTCTGTCTGGCCACACCAGGTGGCTGCAGACTGGACCGAGCTGATTTTGTGAATCCCAGCATTTCCTACAAGTTAGGCCTTGGCAAGATATGGTACTTTTGTTTATTTTTTATAACACAGAGTATGCCTTCATTTATTTTCAGGTAGGCTTGGCTTATGAGAATACCATGCCAGCCAGTATTGGCTAAAAGGGCCAACGTGGGAGAGAAAAGCTGCGGGTGAATCGAAAGCCAAACTTTGAAACCGTAGCTTAGCTGATAAAGACCGCTTTCAATGGAATTGTGGAATTATAGCATTATTTGTCTCCTTGGTGGAACAAATCGTAATTGTATGGCAAGGGGGACAGGACTGTTCGAAAATGATTGGAGGAGAAAGTGTAGTTATGTTATTCTTCTCAATCACAAGGGCAATACTCTTAGAAAACGTTTCAACGTTACTAAGACCATATTCTGTACAACTAGGGATGCACCATGCAACGCTGGAGATGTCTCACGAAACCAGGTCCTTATTTGCAGGATATGTTGTCAGATTGAGTGGAGAAGATGAAGAAATAACATTAACAGGGTACTATTACTAACATTAACAGGCGGGAATGGATGTGGGTTCGGACCCCACCCACCCGAGATCTTAACTCATGGCATCATGGAAAATCGGAAGCTAAATGAATGCGTACTTGCATCTTCCAAAGCATGCATAGTTCCACTCATTGATGTACCCTAAGTTCAGTGTAAGTAGAAAATCACAGACATATAGCAAAATTTAGGCAGGCTTCGCTGTACTGTTTCTTTTTGTACAAAAGGAAAACTTTGAGAACTGAAGGGTACGGAAAACTTAAAGGCGCTGTGCCGTTTATTTCTGAAGTTACTGGTAACAATGACAGGGAACTTTAAACACCCCTGTCAGTGTCGGGCTAATAGGCCGGCGCTCCACCGCTTTTCATCTGCAGAGCTTTCCATTTGTGAGAAAGCATGCCGAACTTAACAATACCATAAATTGCTTACTAGTTATCGTAAGAAAAAAAATCGTAGGGAACGTGAGATTATGTGCACTGGAACGGCCAGGCATGGCTGCACTGAAACTCTTCCAGCAAAGATATTTTTGTGTTATTTCTGGTGGTAGAGCCAACAAATTATGGAAGCATAGCCCATGGGGTAGCTGAGCGGAAAATTATGCCACCAGAAGGGGTACCGTAGCACATTTCCTGGCAATACCTGTCTCGTTAGGGGTACCGCTAGTATTCACTAATACCGATGTGATTGAACAAATGCACACGCTGACAAACATGTCATATCAAAATCCACGTTGGATATTTTAAGGCATATCGCAAAAAAAGAATACATCTCAGCAGCTCAACTGCCCCTTCTTTCATATGGGTTAGCGGAAATGGACGCTTCTTTTCTTGAAACAAAACTTCTCGAATCTGAGACATGTTCATCATTTATTTATACTAAAATCTACCCATCGTCAAATCTCAGTGTCGCCCTGTACTCCGCAGGGGGCGTTATTGCGCTCGCACGCTCTATATGTGTATATGTATGTATGGATGTGTGGATGTATGGCTGTATGGATGTATGGATGCATGGATATATGTACCTATGTATGCGTGCATGTGTGTAGGGAGCTAAGTACGTATTTACTTATGCATGTATGCATGTATGTACGCATGTATCCATACATGTATGAATATATGTATGTATGTATGTATGCAGGTATGCATGTATGTATGTGTGTATGCATGTATGTATATATGTGTGTATACATGTGCGCATGCATGTATGCATGTATACATATATGCATGCATGTGTGCGTGGCATGCATGCACGTCTGTGTGCATGCATGCATGTGTGTAGGTATGTATGTTTGCATGTTTGTATGTATGTATGTATGTATGTTTGTATGTATGTATGTATGTATGTATGTATGTATGGATGGATGGATGTATCTTTGTATGCTTGTATGCATGTATGTGTGTGCGTGTGGCAGTATTTGTGTTTGCGGGCTGAAGTGATATGCTGCACTCGACAGGCAGTGGCGCCAGGACGGATGCGAACTGAAGCCGGACTCTTCCAGTAAACAGCATGCGTCGTGCTCTTGTTCACACCTCACCAGCTTCGCCATCCTGATGGACTATCACGAATACGTGGTGGGTGAGACTGAAAGATGAAGCGATTTACGGCTTCCTCGAGAATCTCGAGGATGCGCCAATTTATAATATTTGCTTTGTGACGTTGACTGTAAACAAAGCACGGCTTGAAACCATATGCCTCCTTGAATCCTAATATCTCATAAACCAAAGTGTACCCTTGCTCTTAACCCTAACCCTCCCGCGACTGAGCTCTCAGCCATACGCCATTGACTGGGGAGTGGAAAATTTTGCCCCCGAGGGGTGCATCGACTGCGGTGGTCATTCAGCTGTCATCGATCACCATTCCTACATCATGAGACGGGGTGTAAATGCTTTGTGCGATGTATTAGATGACGATTCGTGCTCGGCTTGCGTGGAAGAGTCCTTCGGTCGTGCTACCGAGTATGATGGCATGATGGCTTATATTGCTTATATGACGAGCACATGACAACTACATGATGCTATATGTTTGTAGGATATTTTATTTGTGGCATTCTTAACAGCCCACGCCAAAGGCGGATCCAGGAATTGTTATCAGGGAGCGGGGGGGGGCACATGTTCGGAGAGACGCTTTCCGAGGTGTGCCTCTGGCTGAAAAAAATAGAGGGAGTGCGGCACTTGAGCCTTTCAAAAGCCGCGTCTTTTCCCTGCCGGAGGGGCGCCGCCTTTCGTGGGGGAGGGGCACATTCCCCCCAGTCCCCCTCCTTGTATCCGCCCCTGACTCCCACCTATTCAACACGGTCTGCCTCGTGGCCGCGACACGTCGGAACAGGATATTTGCCACGGCTAATGTATTGTTCTCCGACCGGAATCTGTAAAAACAAACTGCTTGTGTTAGTTACCGCCTGCAGACGCCGGTCAACAATTCAAATTAGAACTTAGGGTAAGCCGGCCTCTGCCGACGCTTTCTTTGAACTGGGCGCCCACATTCATCATGCCAGATACACATTCAAGCACGAAGCGCTGTGCCACTTCCCTTCGCGCTTATCGAGTGTCGCTGTGTGCATGCTTTAGTGTACTAGCCGTTGTATTTGGCGTTAATATTTTGGTTGATGGCACGCCGTGATGATGGCTCCACCCCTCCGACTGTAGTGTGCCTCGCGACAGGCTTGTGTCGGGCATGTTGCCTCCAAGTCGAGGTTTATCTCGCCCAAGATTGAGTTGAATAGGCAAGATTGCATTAATAGCAGTCCTTCGTCCAGATGGTTGACAGCCGAGTCAGACATTCGGTGCCATCCGTTTCAGGGCACACCGAAGGCGCTCAGTGTCATGACGCTGGTGTTGGGGTCGCTGTCCATCATCTGCCTCATCGTCACGTGGGTTGTGCTCACGTTTAACAGGTAAGACTCTGGCTGCACTGCTGAAGCTGCAACACCTGCTGCAGCCATCCACCGACCACCACTGTCCCGAACGTGCTGCAGCTGTTCACCGACCACCACTGTCCCGAACGTGCTGCAGCTGTTCACCGACCACCACTGTCCCGAACGTGCTGCAGCCATCCACCGACCACCACTGTCCCGAACGTGCTGCAGCTGTTCACCGACCACCACTGTCCCGAACGTGCTGGGGCTGTTCACCGACCACCACTGTCCCGAACGTGCTGGGGCTGTTCACCGACCACCACTGTCCCGAACGTGCTGCAGCTGTTCACCGACCACCACTGTCCCGAACGTGCCGGGGCTGTTCACCGACCACCACTGTCCCGAACGTGCTGCAGCTGTTCACCGATCACCACTGTCCCGAACGTGCTGCAGCTGTTCACCGACCACCACTGTCCCGAACGTGCTGCAGCTGTTCACCGACCACCACTGTCCCGAACGTGCTGCAGCTGTTCACCGACCACCACTGTCCCGAACGTGCTGCAGCTGTTCACCGACCACCACTGTCCCGAACGTGCTGCAGCTGTTCACCGATCACCACTGTCCCGAACGTGCTGCAGCTGTTCACCGACTACCACTGTCCCGAACGTGCTGCAGCTGTTCACCGACCACCACTGTCCCGAACGTGCTGCAGCTGTTCACCGACCACCACTGTCCCGAACGTGCTGCAGCTGTTCACCGACCACCACTCTCCCGAACGTGCTGCAGCTGTTCACCGACCACCACTGTCCCGAACGTGCTGGGGCTGTTCACCGACCACCACTGTCCCGAACGTGCTGGGGCTGTCCATTGACAAGTCCACTGTCTAATCATCGATCATTGGTAACCACAGTACTACGGTGAAAAGATAACTTTCAAAGGAAGTAATAATGTCTCGAAATGTGGTACGAGATTAATTTGTTTTTGACATTGCATTTTGCATGGCAATGGCATTTGGCATTTGTGAACAAAAATGTCCGCCGATACAAGGATGGATACAGGCACAAGGAGAACGCCGAACAGCAACAAGCAAGCAAGGGTCTATGCATGCACACACATACACACACACACACACGCACACACACACACACACACACACACACACACACACACACACACACACACACACACACACACACACACACATATATATATATATATATATATATATATATATATATATATATATGTGTGTGTGTGTGTGTGTGTGTGTGTGTGTGTGTTTGTGTATGTATGTGCATTCATGGACCCCTGCTTGCTTGTTGCTGTTCAGCGTTCTCCTTGTGCCTGTATCTCTCCTTATCCGATATTTTTGTTCGCAAATGCCATATATGCACACACACACATATATGTTTGTGTGTATATACATAAATAAATAAATACATATATATATATATATATATATATATATATCCTTTGGTTGTTATCATGTTTCCAAGCATCGTGCTTGCATCGTCACTCATGGAAGACATTAAGCCACTAATAATTGTAGGTCGTACCTAAGTAGTTCATTGCAACGTATCGTGAACATTTAACATCGTCCAGGTAACAATTCAAAGGAGAATGCATGATGAAAATGGTTGATTTCAAAATAACGGTGTCATCCCAGGCTTGTTAAATGATTTTCATGACGTGATTCAGGACATTTCATTTAAGACAATGTGCGGGAGCGAATTACATCATGCCAGGATCTTTAGATCCTGTTGGGCGTTGAGGAATAGCCGCTGGCGGATAACAGGGGTTTCGACGATTTGATGGTCACTTCCTATTGTCTTCGTACGACAGTAGCTGATATTTTTGCCAATGCCATGTAGGGTCGGGTTGCGTCCGTGCCTCAGGCGACTGTGAGCTTCTGGTACATCGGCAAGCCCAGGCCCGTACTCACCTATAACTCGGAAACAACCTGACCCGACATGACTTCGTAAACAATATTAGCCTATTGGCATTCGAAAACGATAGTCATCTCGACACAAGCTCACAGTCGACGGTCATCTGCGCCCCGGTTCGACAGACCGCCGGCGACACAGACGTGACCTGATAGCAGGTCACAGTCGGCGGTCTCCTGTGTCTCAGCCTGGCAGCCAGCTGGCGACACACACTTGACCCGACACCAGGTCACAGTCGGTTGCCTCCTGTGACTCAGTCCGGCAGCCAGCTGGTGACAAACACCTGGCCTGACACCAGGTCACAGTCGGTGGTCTCCTGTGTCTCAGTCCGGCAGCTAGCTGGCGACACACACTTGACCCGACACCAGGTCACAGTCGGCGGTCACCTCGCGTCCGCCGCCGTCAGGTCGCTGCACTGCTGCCGCACGTCCATCACACGCCACCTGTGCGCCGCGTACGTGGCCGGCCTGCTGCTGCTGCTGACGGTCGGCAGCAGGCGGCTGGTCAGCCTGCAGCCGGCCGCCTGCACGGCCGTCGGCATCTGCATCCACTACTGCTTCCTCTGCGTGTTCGCGTGGAGCGCCGTCGAGGGCGTTCACCTGTTCAAGGTGCTGCGGCACGTGTTCGAGCCCAGAAGCAACTCGATGACCAGGTGGGAAGCTTCTGTCAGCCGGACAGGTTGTCGATGGTCACATACCAGGACCCGGCAGTTTGCCTGAGGCATCTTGGCGCGACATGACACGTAGCGGGTACGCAGTTATACATCAAGGCATGTGTTTTCCTTCGTACATGCATATTTCGCTTGATAATATTCGAGTCATCCTAGAGCGGAGTGATATGCGAAACGGAGAGAACCTTAGCTATGCTCGAGTTGACGCTTGCATGTTGCCTTTGGACAATACACAAAACCAAAATCCTTATAAGTAGTCATTTAGTGGTATAAAATTTAATAGTTAATTCAATTTAATATGACGAACATACTAAAGAATAAAAATATGATTAATATGAGCAATTGTCGGTGTGTGATTTTTGTCATCATCATCGTTGGTGTGACCGCCAAGCGCTCCTGGACGAAATATGCTACATGGACAAATACGAAAACAAGGACAAGATCACAACCATTTAAGACACGCAAAAAAAACAGGGCATCACCCTGTCGCTTCCACCTGGTTGGTTGGTTATTGGTTTTGCGACACATCGGTCGTTGAGTCATGTAGTGCCGCCAATCTCCCACGCCGGTTGGTCACGGGCGAACAGTAGCGACAGGTGAGACTCGAACCCACAACATTTCGACTGCGAGACGAGCAACTTACCCCTAGGCTACTCGTCCCCTTGTCGCTCCCACTGCTTATGGGTGACAAGCAGCCATAACTCCTTCAATTGCTGTTTGAATACCTGTGCGTTACGAAACTAACAGGAGCACTGTAAAAACCACACCACCAACACTTACTTCAACACGCAATGCATGCCCGCGATACACTCGTAGGAAACATGTAAATAACCATCTCCGAATGGCATCTGACGTACATCAGACAATTTTTTTCCCCAATTTGAAATAAGTGACTACCTAGCGGTGCCGTCGGACGTAGATGAGCCCACTTGCTTCAGAAAAATAGCAAAGCCTAAAGCGACTACCCAGAGGAGCCATCGGAGTAGATGAGCCGAATTGCCTTACAACTCATAACGTAAAACAGCGAACGCAGATGAGCTGAACTACCAAACACCATATTAACCCCACTGAGGGTTAGTTCAACCCTACATGGCATGCTTGAACTAACCCTCTACTAACAATTAACGTGAGGCGGCAGGTGTGATAGATGGTGCGGTCAATCACCTCCTTGCCTCCCCCCGGTAAAGTCCCCTCAGCGCTCTTCGACAAGAGTAGGCTATTGCCGGCAGCCTGGCAAAACCAACTATCTCATCATTCTTAAAAGAACCTTCCCCACCCCGGCTACAAATTATCTTGCGGAAGAGTAAGGTAAAACTAAGACTATTTAGACACCCGGGAGATGTCCCTCACCCAGCTCCCGCATTCAGTACCTCAAACATCACACACTATAACGTAAGACTACCTTAGCGTAAATGCATACTTGCGTATGATTTGCTTGCAAAACACACTCGCTTTAAAAGTGGAGTAAATTACCTTTATAGTCATGCACACCTATAAGTATCCCCCCTTGTCACAGCATGACCGAGTGTCTGACCGACAGGTACTACATATACATCCAGCCGGACCACCAGTACGGCACAGCATGACCGAGTGTCTGACCGACAGGTACTACATATACATCCAGCCGGACCACCAGCACGGCACAGCATGACCGAGTGTCTGACCGACAGGTACTACATATACAGCCAGCCGGACCACCAGTACGGCACAGCATGACCGAGCGTCTGACCGACAGGTACTACATATACAGCCAGCCGGACCACCAGTACGGCACAGCATAACCGAGTGTCTGGCCGACAGGTACTACATATACAGCCAGCCGGACCACCAGTACGGCACAGCATGACCGAGTGTCTGGCCGACAGGTACTACATATACAGCCAGCCGGACCACCAGTACGGCACAGCATGACCGAGTGTCTGGCCGACAGGTACTACATATACGGCTACGTGGGGCCGGCGGTGGTCGTCATCGTCACCAACGCGGTGGCGCTCGGCACCGGGCAGTACGCCTACGTCAGGGATGAATTGTGAGCTGCAGTCTGGTCCTGGCCTGATGCACCGGGCGTCAGCTGTGAACAGCGGCACGCTGTATAATTCAGCGCAATTTGGCGGACCGGTGGGGAATGGTCACTGAACCGTAAACAGTTCCATGCATATTTTGCCTGCTGTGGCCATATTTTGGGCGTAGCAACCCTGGCATAAAAATTACCAAGTGGAATTAGAGGCATGCATGTCGGCGTCAGGTGCGCTGGCTGAGCACGTCGTGTTGAAGTACGTCTTCATCCTGGGGTTATTCCACAGTGCATGCAATAAAAACCGACAAGTGCAATAGTGTTCCCAACCAGTGTGCGTGTTTCCGCTTGACTCTCCCATGCACAAAGGGTGACGCTAAAATATAGTTTCCCATTCCCTGCGACTGGTGCAGCAATGCCGGTGCATGGCCGTACAGTGTGATGAACAGACAGGGACGACAGCTGGACACCCGTACAGTGTGATGAACAGACAGGGACGACAGCTGGACACCCGTACAGTGGTGAACAGACAAGGACGACAGCTGGAGACCCGTACAGTGGTGAACAGACAGGGACGACAGCTGGAGACCCGTACAGTGTGGTGAACAGACAGGGACGACAGCTGGACACCCGTACAGTGTGATGAACGGACAGGGACGACAGCTGGACACCCGTACAGTGATGAACAGACAGGGACGACAGCTGGATACCCGCACAGTAGTGAACAGACAGGGATAACAGCTGAATACCCATACAGTGGTGAACACAGAGATAACAGTTGGACACCCGTACAGTGGTGAACAGATTGGTGACACCAGCTGACAAAACTCAATACCGCTTAATTATATTCCAATCCCCTATGTTAATCTAGAAGTGCAGTTCTGACTGCTGACAAAACCTTTTCTTGGCAGCTGCTGGCTGACGGTGCCGTACTTCATCTGGTTCTTCAACGGCCCGATGGCTGTTGTGCTGGTGGTAAGTAGCATTGGGTGTGTCGGAGGTGCTGTTGAACAAATCGATTAACGAGGGGGAAAAAGAATAAAGAATGTGAATCAGAGGGATGGTCGTCTTTCGAAATAGCAGTTCATCGGTTTTGGAGTTTTGATCGTCAAGATATACTGATCGTTTAGGCTATAGCCATGCTCGTATTCAGCGCTTGTTCTGGTCGCCGTTGCAGATGAACTTCTTCGTCATAGTGCTGGCGTTCCGGTCAGCTTCCTCACTGAAGGCCAACCAACTTCGCGACACCAGCGAGAAGATCAGACGCTGGCTGAAGGGCTGGTTTTCGCTCTCCTGTCTGCTCGGCGTTCAATGGGTCATTGGATACGTCTATGTTGACGGCTCCAATGTGTTTGACTACGTCTTCACAGTTCTCAACTGCTCTCAGGTGTGTGGCAACCATGGTTAAGTGACAATTAACAATCTGTGCGGATTGGTGTCACATTCCGGGTAAGAGAGCAACTAGGAAGGCTTTCTTTGCCGCAGAAAGCACAGGCTACAAGGAACTAGGAACATTGGAACCATCCAATACCTCCCACGTATCCAACTAGCATACCAGCGCATGCAAAACAAAAGTTCCTCCAAAACAGAAAACTTATCCTAGCGCCCCTCGCAGCCTGAAACGCCACGCCAAGTTGACTCTCACTTTAGTTTTTTCCTCAACAGCTGCAGACCAACAATCAACATCAACAATCGTCGCCGAGAATTGCGAACACTCGGAACTGGTGCTGTACAGCACAGATTCAGACACTGGGGTCGTGACCTCGGGCGTTGCGCGCCGTGTGACGTCACCGACAACGCCGCCGTGGCTGTTGCTAGGCGACGCGTGCCGTGTGACGTCACCGACAACGCCGCCGTGGCTGTTGCTAGGCGACGCGTGCCGTGTGACGTTACCGACAACGCCGCCGTGGCTGTTGCTAGGCGACGCGTGCCGTGTGACGTTACCGACAACGCCGCCGTGGCTGTTGCTAGGCGACGCGTGCCGTGTGACGTTACCGACAACGCCGCCGTGGCTGTTGCTAGGCGACGCTGCCGCAACGCCGGCGGTCACCAATTCATGCATGGTGGAGTTAGCGTCCGGGGAGGGGGGTGTGGCGCACCTGGCGACCTAGCGACCAGGTCACTACTGTGCAGTTCTGTCGGTGGACCGAAGCGCGTTGGTTGGCTGTGTTGGTGCGACGTATGGCGTGTCATCGGCGCTGAGCTGCTGAGCTGGTGCCGCCCACCCGACTGTCGCCTCGGTAGATGGTGTCGTGTCGTGTCGTGTCGTGTCGTGTCCTTGTCGTGTCGTGTCGTGTCGTGTCGTGTCGTGTCGTGTCGTGTCGTGTCGTGTCGTGTCGTGTCGTGTCGTGTCGTGTCGTGTCGTGTCGTGTCGTGTCGTGTCGTGTCGTGTCGTGTCGTGTCGTGTCGTGTCGTGTCGTGTCGTGTCGTGTCGTGTCGTGTCGTGTCGTGTCGTGTCGTGTCGTGTCGTGTCGTGTCGTGTCGTGTCGTGTCGTGTCGTGTCGTGTCGTGTCGTGTCGTGTCGTGTCGTGTCCTTGTCGTGTCGTGTCGTGTCGTGTCGTGTCGTGTCGTGTCGTGTCCTTGTCGTGTCGTGTCAGACTGTTGTGTTGATCGGTGTCAGACTGTTGTGTTGATCGGTGTCAGACTGTTGTGTTGATCGGTGTCAGGCTGTTGTGTTGATCGGTGTCAGACTGTTGTATTGATCGGTGTCAGGCTGTTGTATTGATCGGTGTCAGACTGTTGTATTGATCGTGTTGAGCTGTGTCCGACTGTAATTCTGTCCGTGTCGAGCTGTGTTCTACTGCACTATTGTCCGTGTCGTGTCGTGTCGTTGTCGTGTCGTGTGGTGTCAGACTGTTGTATTGGCCGCGTTGTGTTGAGTCCGGCTGCAGTGGCGGCTACGTCATATTGTGTTCAGTTGTGGTATTGCTCGTGTCGTGTTGTGTCCGATTATAGTATTGACCGCGTTAATTGCGTCGTGTTCCGTCAGACTGTCGTATTGCCCGTGTCGCGTTGTATCCAGCTGTAGTATTGGTCGCTACGCCTTGTGTCCCATTGCAGTATTGGGCTTCATGCAACCCCCGTACATAAGTTGTTATAATCAACGGGCAGAAGTTAGTTTGGTTGCATGAGGAGTAAAACGTAGCTCCGATCTATCCGTCTTGTCCCATGCACCATCACTGCTGACGTTTGTGACACAGCTTGGTACTGACCCCAACAGGCTGGTGCGTTGATTTCTGAAAGTTATTCGGGGAGGCAGGGGGTCGAACGGACACTTGGGAGATGAACAGAGCTGACCTAAGAGCTGACGAGACCTAGTGAGGGCCCATCTTAGAGCTGAAATACCAACGCGATAAGAGATAGACAGGGCTATTGAGGACCGTGATAACCTCTAAAAGAAGAAGACAGTAAGGGATGAAAAGTGCCTTTCTAGAGTCAGAGATGACAGAACTGCGAGTCTCCTGAAGTTGATAGCAACCCATAATGGACGAACAAGATCCCCTGGGAATCAAAAAGATTCCCTGTGGGCTGGCGATTGCTGTGGGGAACGCTGAGCATAGAATCAGAGCATAGAATGTGCTTGACACCAAAACAAAACTGCCGACAACTGAGGGGGACCCATAGGAGCTTGAAAGGGCTCATGATGGATAACACAGTCCCTGAGAGCTAAGGAGAGTCCCCGTGGTTAACGATGAATGTGAGGGATACTGATGGCCCGCCTCCGAGCTAGATAACTCTTGGAGCTAAAAAGATCGTCAAGGACTGGAAAGGGCCCCTGTGGACAGCTGGAGAAGGCTCCTGACGAATGAAAATGGTCTCTGCGCGCTGGAGAGGACTGGGCTAGACCAGGATGTCCAAAAGGCTAAGAAATGGTCAGGATGAGAAAAACAGAGTCCCGTGAGATATAGGGAGTCCCTGAGTGCTACCGATGGCTGTGAAGAATAAAATACTGAGGACCAGTTTCAGAGCTAGAATGTCCTCGATAGCCCGAAAGGCTGTTGAAGACTGGAAAGGGCCCCTAGGAGCTACAACAGACGGGACTGCGATGCTGTTGAGGCGTGAGGGGAACCTTGGGGTTGAACAGACTCTCTAGGAGCTAAGGAGAGTTCCGAGAGCTAGCGATGTGTGTTAGAAATTGTGAAGTATGTCTCGGAGCTGCAGGATTCCCCTGAATGCCGGACAGTAGACAGGCTTGTCGGGGACTGGGAATGGACCATGGAAGATGGAGAGGTCCTGGCAGATGACTGTGGCCACTGAGAGCCAGATAGGATTGGACTGAGATATCCCTGAGCTTTACGATAGAAACCTGAGGGATCGCCCCCTCCCTGAGAGCTACGAGAGTCCCTGATAACTGGTTTCAAGCATGAGGAATACTGAGGGCCAGCCTGAGAGTTTGATGTCCTTAAGAACCATACGTGCTGCCGAAAACTGGGAAGACTCCCTAAAGGCCAGAGAGGACCATGTGGTTGAAGAGAGCCAGATTGCCAAGGAGGTCTGCTTGTAGGTGGGATACCCTTAACATGGAGGAACAAAATAGGCGAGATTCGTTTGAGCACTCTCGCTATGATACACATTTATTCTGAAGAAGTGTCATGACCTACTGCGATGCTAAAAGTGCCGTCACCTATTGCTTTTAAGACAAAGGAGGACTGTTACTAGGCAGCCTCCCGATCGCCGATGGCGGCCGGCCCAGCGGCGACGGCTGCCACAGTGACCACAGCCGTCACAGCGGGGAAGGCCGCTTTAGCGGGCGCAGCCGTCCTAGCGGTGATGACCGTCTCGATGGTGACGGACGTCCTAGCGGTGATGGCCACTCCAGTGCCGACGACTGCCCAAGCGGCTACAGCCGTCGCAGTGGCACAACCACAACTATCGCAGCAGCTACAGTTGCTCTAGCGATGGCGAAAAATGTATATGTTTGCATACATATAAGTGTGCAGGGGTCCTACATATAAGTAATCCCTTTATATATAGGCAGGGGGTCCTCTTCAGATGTTCACCTCCCCCGAGCTTAAATCCTGGCTACGCCACAGCTGTTCAATGTCCATATCCAATATCAGCCTTCCTCTCTGGCACCTCCGGCCCACACAGATTTATGAGAGCCGGTGTACGTGCAGATAACTACTGTGGTTAAATTGGCCTGATACGGCGGCGGTGACATTAGCTGCGTGCCTGACAGTGACCGGGTGATCGCGCTCCACCAGGCTCTGGTAGCCGCCGGTGAGTTGGCGAACGGCGAGAGAGAGAGAGAGGGAGAGAGAGAGAGGGAGGGAGAGGGAGAGAGGGAGAGAGAGAGGAAGAGAGAGATAGAGAGAGAGAGAGAGGGAGGGAGAGGAGGAGAGAGATGGTGAGAGAGAGAGTGGGAGAGAGAGAGGAAGAGAGAGAGGGAGAGAGAGAGGGAGGGAGGGAGAGGGAGAGAGAGATGGTGAGAGAGAGAGAGAGAGGAAGAGATAGAGAGAGAGGGAGAGGGAGAGAGAGAGGGAGAGTGACGTACTTCGACATATTTGCGCTTACGAAAGTTTCATGAAAAGAATCGGTGTGAAACATGCTCGAAATGTCTACCACATGCGACCTTTTGCTGACGTCATTGGCATGAGACAAATATTCTACACATGCTTCCCTGTCTGTTGTAGGGGATTCTCATCTTCGTGTTCCAGTGTTTGTTACGCGCCAGCACGCGTCAGGTCCTGTTGGGCAGGATCAGCACTGCCAAGAGCAGCATGATGATCAACGGTGTCTATGGCCAGATCACGGTGAGAGTTGGGATATACCTGACAATAGCACAGATAAGCCTGAATAGGTATTTGATCTGCGTCTATGGCAGATGAAGTATCTCTTCAGGCTTATCTATGCTGTGAAAAGCTAGCCTAGTCATATGTGTCTCTATATGTGGCTGGATAACTGCTGATGCAAATCCTCATATAACTGGCGGTGTGTGTCTTTATATATGGCCTAGCAACTGGTGGTGAGGCTCTGTATATATGGCCAGATAACTGGTGCTGAGCCTCTGTATATATGGCCAGATAACTGGTGCTGAGCCTCTGTATATATGGCCGGATAACTGGTGGTGAGCCTCTGTATATATGGCCAGATAACTGGTGCTGAGCCTCTGTATATATGGCCGGATAACCGGTGGTGAGCCTCTGTATATATGGCCGGTTAACCGGTGGGGAGTGTCTGTATAAATGGCTGGATAACTGACGATGAGCGTCTGTGTAAATGGCCGGATAACCGGTGGTGAGCGTCTCCGTATACGGCTGGAATCCGGTCATATGCTTCTGTAGAATTGGTCGACTGTCTAGTGAAAAGTTGCTAGACTGTCTATATATGCATTTTTGCACATTTAGGGTTGATCATCTGCATTTATGGTCAGATGTTTGGTGACGTGCAGCATTACATCTGGCGGAATATCTGGCAATGCGACGTGTACCTCGAGCAGCTAAACTGTCGTCGAAGCGAGACCGTTGGGTGTTACTTTCCAGGTTGCGCATTAGCACTTTGGTTAAAAATCACATACATCCAGGATCTCTTCGTCAAGTCTCCCAGAAATGAATTCACCGTGCGCTTCGGTCCGTATGTTTCTTACGGGTCATCGGTCAGAAGTGCCGTGTCGACCATATTACACATCGTCACACTTGCTGCTTACAACCAGTGTCGCCGTCGTCACCGTCACCGCCGAATGCTGGCCCACCCGCCCACCCAGCGGAGACCGTCGGCCGTCAGGCTGACACTGACGGCGACGATGTCTGTGCATTAATGGCAGCTGTGTGGTGGCCGATGCTGCAGCTGGCTCAGAAGGCAAGCCGCCGGAGCAGACAGTCACGCGTATCGCGCGACACGTCCATCACCACGGTGTCCTCACACACGACCACGGCCAGCTCAGTGACGCCCGAGTCGTCGCCGGACAGGTGAGTCTCTCGGCCACCGACCGCCACGTGAGCCGCCCTCCGCCACCGACCGGCCACGTGAGCCGCCCTCCGCCACCGACCGGCCACGTGAGCCGCCCTCCGCCACCGACCAGTCACGTGAGCCGCCCTCCGCCACCGCCCGGCCACGTGAGCCGCCCTCCGCCACGACCGGCCAGTGAGCCGCCCTCCGCCACCGACCGGCCACGTGAGCCGCCCTCCGCCACCGACCGGCCACGTGAGCCGCCCTCCGCCACCGATCAGCCACGTGAGCCGCCCTCCGCCACCGACCGGCCACGTGAGCCGCCCTCCGCCACCGACCAGTCAGTGAGCCGCCCTCCGCCACCGACCGGCCACGTGAGCCGCCCTCCGCCACCGACCGGCCACGTGAGCCGCCCTCCGCCACCGACCGGCCACGTGAGCCGCCCTCCGCCACCGACCGGCCACGTGAGCCGCCCTCCGCCACCGACCGGCCACGTGAGCCGCCCTCCGCCACCGACCGGCCACGTGAGCCGCCCTCCGCCACCGACCAGTCACGTGAGCCGCCCTCCGCCACCGCCCGGCCACGTCCTCCGCGGAAATTTTTCCTCAAATTGCAATCTTGCTGTCATGGTTCTAACCGGATAAAATTGCTTTAAAATACATTCAGACGCACGACTCGGAATCAGACTGAAACAATTATCTTTTGATGCTATCCACTCCGAGCAAATCATGAATAAGCAAAGTGACATCAACTTCCCTTATAGCATCACCCAGCCCTTCTGCGTACGGTAGGTAGATAGGTAGGATTTTTTTTGCATCGCTAGTCCCCAAAAATGTACCTTCACCATTCACCTCCCTGCTTGCCGGTTCACTCACACATCCTAACAATTCGAGAACGGCGCTGCCGTTTTTTTTAAGGGGCGAATCTTGCAGATCCCGGCACCTGCTGAAACCTGGCGGGATCCTGCAGACCCGCTGGGATCAGTGGGAGTAGTGGTAATTACTGCACAGTAATGTCCATATTACGTATTTATACCTCAAGAATATTGATATCCATCTCAGGTGACACGTCGTTCTGTTGTTCAGGTTCCCAGCTGGGAAGCAAGAAACAAGATTAGCTTTATCTGCGATTCTTGCCAGTCAACGCCTGTGGCCTTCTCCCATATCCTATGTTCCTCGTCCCACTTTAATGGACCTCCTCTCATCTGCCAGAGGTCTTCTTACCAGGGATGTGGAGCCGGAGCCGGAGCCGGAGCTGCTGGAGCCGGGACATTTTGTCCGGAGCCGGAGCCGGAGCCGGAGTCGCCGGGACATTTTACTCGGAGCCGGAGTCGGAGTCGGAGCCGTCAAAAGCAGGGCGGATCCGACTCCGAAAGAGGTGTAAATTAAACAAAATTATCAAACGCGAAATGAACACATTATACCTAGTATGGTATGGTATGGCATGAAAATGCATTTTTTTACAGCCAAAATGTTCAAACGCAAGTAACATGTAAAAATGTCATAAAATAATAATAGAATAACCAATAACCATATTCTAGCCTCCATAGTTGATGCAATAGTTCCATGTTTAGTTTAGTTAAGTTCATTGTTTCCATCATCAACGGGTTGTTGTACCTTATTGGAGATGAAGTCAAACATTACAATTTACAACAATGGTGTTCCAGGGATTTCCCTTTCTCAGGCTCCTAGTCTTGTCCAGGATGATGAACCGGCCAACTGCTGCCAGCGTCCCCAACTTCTTCAGACGGAAGTCAACCGTGCCACAGAGGCGCCCCATGCCCATGTTGTGGACAGGTGTGTCGTCGATGTTGCTGGCTTGCTCCTGCACGGGGTACTGGGTTGGGTAGGCCTCTTCGTCCAGGCCGTAGTCGCGCCTCTGATGGGAGACCACGGTGCTGAAGTTGGTGAGCCTGACCAGCTCCTCCGTGTGCTCAGCCGCCACCTGGCTGACAGAGCTGGGGACGAACGGTCCGTAGGTCTCCTTGACCCGGGCGAACAGCTCATCGGAGACGCTCTGGAACGCAGGCTGGGTGAACTCGAAGAAGTCGCTGGTGATGGTCTGGGCCAGGCTTCCATGGAGACTCTGGTAGAACATCTTCAGTTCAGAGTGTGTGGCCCCCTTGGTGATGGTCTTGGCGTAGAACGGTTCGATTAGGTGGATGCCAAACCTGCTGAAGGCCACGAGGACCACCTTCGGGTATGGCAGATTGAGAAGCTCCCTGACGAGGCAGGCGAAGCGGTTGCAAATCTGGGGATTCTTGAGTAGGAAGTCAGTGAGGTGCTCGTGGCGGAACAGCATGACAGAGGCCGCACGACTCAGGCAGCCGAATCGCTGGTCCTTGTACAAGACCGCTGGAACGTGATACTTCTTCAGGTAGTAGTTGAAGAGCCTGTAGTAGTTCCACATCTTGTGCGAGTACTCGGGGGCACATGTCCAGCGCTTGGCCTGCTACACTCGAGTTCTTACTGTCTACTTCCATGCCAACCATGAAAACTGCCAATACGTTCTCCATCTTCATCGCCGTCTCCACCATCCTGACCATCTTGTTCAGTGCTGTGCTAAGCCCCAGAGTGGTGTGAGTCTCGCAGAACAGCTGCCCCGCCGGGACGTCCAGTCCGTACATCTCCTACAACACCATGTTGAAGCCCTTGTTGTTCTGCGTGGAGTCGGTGATATGGGTGTCGACGTGTTTGTATATTTCCGCCGCCGGTTCCCATTTACGGTAGCCAGAATATCGAACCCGAGATCCACCTGCAGGGCAATATCCTAATATCCTCGGTGTTCTCCCCACTGATGTTGATCAGTGGCAGGGGGAAGGGGAGCTCTTGACCAACATGAATCCCCCGGACAGAAAACTGGCCCACCCGTTTCTTGGTGGTGGAGTCTATGGTATGTGCAATCATTCTTCCCTCGCCTGAATTTTCACTGACCTCATTTGGAGTCAGAGACAGCGATTCAGTCTCGAGCAAATTGAGCGCCTCCCTGATGTTTGGCTTGGCAGGTAGCGTATCCTTGTCAAATCGGTCTTCCTCGCTATCACCCAGCTTCCACTTCCTATAAAACATTCCGTTGCCGACCTCGCCTACAGCCTTGGAGGCTTCGTCGATCGACAGACCGTGGCCTGACAGGTTAGGGACTGCGCGGTATAATTTCTCCTTCACCACTCGCTCCGACTCTGATGTGCCGATATTCAGGGGGAATCGGGTCCTGGACCTGCTGCACCTCATCGCTCTCCATGAACAGCCTCTTCCTTTTCATTTGCCCCAGCTCCACAGGATCACTGTAGTCGCCATCTTTCGCTGAGGTCGGCGCGTGCCCAGCTGATCAGGCTGAATTTCGTTGACAACCTGTGCGATGAATGTGTCCTGAGCGACAGGCAAGATGTCGCGTTCCGCGGGGGACAGTCGTCGCACTAACGACATATATGCATATTGCATGTCTAACAATTGAAACAGCTATATTCCGGGATAGAGGCTGCTCCTTTCGTTTGCTATGATACTTGCCCCCGGATTGCAAGACGTAATTGTTGCCCTAGAGGAAACTGAAATCGGTAAGAAGATGGCATAGGCTTCATAGTGTAATGATGACGGAAACTGTATCTTCCTTGTGCAAATATCTACCGAAAGGAAAAACACACCTCTCGGAATCCCGACTCATTATCACTGTCATAAGAAAACTCAACATGACTAGTCAGGTCGCACAAATGTGCTCCGGCGTCACAAAGGTACTCGAGCTCTGGATGCTTATAGCGGGCTCCCCCTCGCTGCACAATGTACACGGTGTACGGATCTACCCCGTCTCACGCTAGAAAGATTGTGGGTTCGAGTCTCACCTGTCGCTACTCTTCGCCCGCGACCAATCGGCGTGAGAGATTGGCGACGCTATATGACTCTACGGTAGATGTGTCATAAAAACCGGTAACTACCAACCAATCAAGCGTACGGATCTACGGTGTTGCAGCGAGCGCAGTCTCTCGTCGAAGAACTCGGGCTCGCTGAAGAAACTCTTCAAGCAGACCGGTGGTCGTCACTCCAACAGACAGCCACGCGCTGTCGTCGACGCACAACCCAACAACTGCTCACGGGGTCGGATCAACCAAGGTCAGTCCGTTAGGCTGGGTCATGCAGACGGTCGGACACTGAGAAGACACTGGCGATTGGTCAACCCATGTCTGTCTGTGGGAGGCTGGACCAACCCATGTCAGTCCGTGGGAGGCTGGACCAACCCATGTCAGTCTGTGGGAAACTGGACCTACCCATGCCAGTCTGTGGGAGGCTGGACCAACCCATGTCAGTCTGTGGGAGGCTGGACCAACCCATGTCAGTCTGTGGGAGGCTGGACCAATCCATGTCAGTCTGTGGGAGGCTGGACCAATCCATGTCATTCCGTGAGAGGCTGAAACGAAACTTGCCAGTGCAAAGCTGGGTCATTGCATAGTGTGCGTCATGCAAGGTCAAGGTCAATGCAAGTATGACTAATTTACAATCATCATCCGTCAGCCTGTGATGTCTACCGCTCTGTATAAGATACTACGACTCAAAATATGTACCATTTACTGGATGTATCATAGTCTTTGCATCGTCCCTCACCAGCCATAGTGCCCCACGCAGACTTCCGACGACTCTGAATCGTCACTGAAACGGCTCGACCAGCCGACCGAGTCCGGCGCTTATCGGCGTCACGTGACGGTCAGGTGCGCCAACAGCGTTCCAGCCGGAGGACCAGCTGCCCGACATCTCCGAGGAGGTGGAGATCAGCTCGCCGCGCCACGAGCCGGCCTCGCCGCGCGGCCGGTACTGGACTGGACAGACGGCCGTCCAGCACACAGACAGTGTCAAGATGTACAGGTACGACAGCCAGTGTCGAGATGTACAGATATGACAGCCACAGTGTCGAGATGTACAGGTACGACAGCCACAGTGTCGAGATGTACAGGTACGACAGCCACAGTGTCGAGATGTACAGGTACGACAGCCACAGTGTCGAGATGTACAGATACGACAGCCACAGTGTCGATATGTACAGGTACGACAGCCACAGTGTCGATATGTACAGGTACGACAGCCACGGTGTCGAGATGTACAGGTACGACAGCCACAGTGTCGAGATGTACAGGTACGACAACCACAGTGTCGAGATGTACAGGTACGACAGCCACAGTGTCGATATGTACAGGTACGACAGCCACAGTGTCGAGATGTACAGGTACGACAGTCACGGTGTCGAGATGTACAGGTACGACAGCCACAGCATCGATATATACATGTACGACAGCCACAGTGTCGATATGTACAGGTACGACAGCCACAGTGTCGAGATATACAGGTACGACAGTCAGTGTCGAGATATACATGTACGACAGCCACAGTGTCGAAATACTGAGACAATACAGACAACAGTCAATCGGCAGCCACAGGTAGGCTTCACCGCTTGATGCTGCCCGTCGCGCCGCATGCATACCGGGCATACCCAACCTAGGACGCACCGCTTACTGCTCGTCAGAAATGCTGGCGCTGATGATGGAATAGTCACTTGGCGGGTGGCATCCGTTGAACCCCCCTCGTCCCCTTCCCCCACACCCACATTTCGGTGAAGTACAATTCCTGGGTGGGAATGGAAAAGAGATGGACATTCATCATATTTCCCATTTTTTTCAAACTGAGAACCATATCACGACCTGACCTTACCCATTTCACATTTAATATTGACGTTCAGAAATTTGCCGAAGAATAAGACCACAAATGTTGTGTCTGCAGGTAAAGCATGGCCACCAAAACTCATCAAATATAAATTAAACATTTGAAGCGATGTTGCACCAACTGATTGCAGTTATCACTGATTTTTGCAGCTATCACCTTTTTAGGTCGGACATTCAATCAGAGTCGACACCTTCGTTGCGAACCGATATAATTCACCATATGGTACCATAGAATACGTTTCGATCGAATGACACCAGTCACCTGTACAACACACATCGCAACAAATTCGCCGTCGGACTACGGCTTTCTTTGCTTGGATTTAGCGAATCCAACCAAACGGTTTCTGGCCGGCTTAGGGACAAATAAAGAGCACCGCCAATTTGTTTAAACCAATCGGATTTGGAGAACTTATGACCCGAGCTTGGTCTTTGAACCAGATATTGCATATAAGTTTTTTTTTTAATTCTTCAGAGAATCGTAAATAAAGACCTATCATTTGCTGCAAATCAAGTCATCTTCAGGGAGTAACGAAGACAAGGAGGGGGGAGCATTGCCCGGGTGCCCTCCCCTGGATCCACTACCGTTGGTCTCTTCTACTTTGTGCCCACTGCACGTTCTCTATAGCACCTCTGGGACACTTCTCTAGACACTTCCATTATCTTGTTCGCCAAGTCATGCTTTTATTTTGCCTTGCAGGAGTCACAACGTGGAAGCTCTGCGACAAGGGAAGATCCACTGAGGAGGCGGCTACGTGCCGCCTCCAGATCCGCCGACCCGCACTACAGGCCGCCGCCTATGCCGCATCCGGATCAACTGATGCGCATCCGGATCCGGATCTACAACAGATGCGCCGAGCCGGCGTAATGTGCTGCCCACGAACCACCTTGTCACAGAATGGGCGCAAAACCACCCTCGATGTCGACACGCCCCTAAACTCCAATCCACCACCACCTTGCCATAGACACCGAAACGTTGATGCCAGTTGCCTCACGGTACCCGGGCATAACTGTGGAACGCTGCAAAGCCACAGTGGCAAGGATTACCTAACATGCTACTGTCCGAACCTGCCGTGTGTTTCTGCCAATGTGCGACTGTGTGAACCCGTAGCTTAGTTAGCCATCGACTGTGCTGGTGGATCGACGCAACGTTCCGCGTCATTTTCGCCACCTCGTCAGAACGGTCACAACCGTGTGCCGCAGCACGGTGAAGCTGACCGGCCATCTTTGCTGACCTTGTGGTGCAACACTACGTCATGTTCGGTCAGCTGCGACGTTGAAGACAGGAACAAGTCAGATCGCCCTGTTTCATGTCGCTAGCACTCATCGCCTGCATTGAATGTGCAGTCCACCATTGGGGACCATTGAAGAATGGGTCATAGGTTATAAGTTCTTGGACTTGTTATGAGTGGCCGGCATAAGCTTTGAACCATGTGTTTTATCTGCGCTCCGCTGTTTTCGATGGTAAAATTAACACAATCTAACAAATATTTACGATGACAAGATTACGATAACCTTCAAGACGGGCGATGTAGGAGAACGTCACCCACTCAGGCATGTACGTATTACTTCTGAGTTGCCTAGTAATACAGAGTCGCCTTACAGCACGACGCTCAGTTTATTAGAATACCATTGAGGACAAAGGAGAATGACGGGGTCATGTGTCAACCAATTCGGACACGACAGAAATTGGGCTAAATCGGAGTAATGATAACTGAAGTCCTCATAATGTCGGCCGGCTACGGTGCGTACCAAAATGTTGCACGTCGAATAAGCCTATGTTATGACAACGCCGCACCCACTTTCAAAGTCTGAATGCGCCAATGCTCCGACAGCACTTCTTCCTGGACTGTACCTCGCCACACGTCCGAAATCTTGACGTCACGACGTATGCCGTTCAGCGAAACCTGACCGAAAAGCGTGGCTGGTTTTAGGCTGAAGGTACAGAGGGCGTGCACATCCATGACGTTCGGGAAGCAAAACAGGCACAAAAACGAACGAACCCCAGCAATCGCCACGGTCGCGGCGCAGGGGTCCAGCTCTCGCACAGCTTCCATATTGTGCCGTCCACAAATTTGGCCGACAGAAATGCGACCAATCGACGCTGGCATCGCAGCTCCACTCGGAGCTAGCCGTGGCCACCTGCAGTCACTAATCAGCACCCGAACTTACGCAAGGCGTCACTAGGTGCCACCACAGTCCCGAGATCGAACGCTCGTCCATCGCCCCGGGGTGCCACCAGCTGCGTGGCTCTTCTTCAGCGACCGACGGTCGAACGTCTCCACACGGCGGCACCGTCGCAGGAGCACACGTTCGACCGCACGACCGCCCGGCAATCAGCAGTAGAGGAAATTGGCGGCCATCAACAGCTCCAGCGCCACCTTGGGGTCGATCTGAAAGTCCGGGATCTCGGTGGAACTGTTGGTGTAGCGCACCTTGTAGGTGAAGTACATGCAGACCATCTGGAGTACGTGGGACCTGAAACACACGATGCGTGCGTTATATGACACCATGCTGCATGACCAACGCAGTCGACGCGCCCCGAAACCACAATTCTTACATGACACCATGCGAAAACTGTCACCACGAAGGGTGTGCTTCCTGTTGCTAGCCAATGTCAGTGCAGGTCACGCTATTACCCTTCTGTAACTTCTGTACCATTCGAACCATTCAATATGTGCGTGAAGACAAATTTACATATGACAGACATACACAAGCAAAGGTATGACAGATGCCGTTCCACCCATAGGCGTAGAAACAGGGGGAGGGACAGCAGGGTTAAAATATTGGCTTTTCTTTAGGTGAGATGTCAAAACGAGTACAGTAGGATGTCGAAATTTACCTTGGAATTAGTGTCATTTAAAATGCTTTTGATGTATTAAAACTCAAAATTTCAGCCTATGGTGTAGGTGCTTATGCTTGCACCCTTATTTGTTTTTAGATTATTAATTTAAGACGAGTTATAGTCGGGATAGGGAGAATAATAACTATGCTATAATTTGCATTGCATGCCATATCACATTATAGGCAATTCATTTACCTGGAATTGCGTTGTGAATGTTCGTTTTCCAACATTCCTTATTGAGAGAATGCACATGAGATAATGCTACTTATAAATGAGATACTGTCAGAAAGGAGACATGAAGACCTCATAAACATGTATCACGGAGCAGGATGCCAATACTCCTTGGAGAAGGATGTCGATTGAGTGTTCAGAAAGTGGCATATTCCACCCTATTTCGTGAATAATTTATCACTCAGGGACAGGGGGGCTATGGCCCTCCAATGGGGCAACAATGGTAGCTCGCCCTCCCACTTTTGAGACATGCAAATTTCACAAAAAAGCAGCACGCACCAGTGCTAAAATATTTATTTTTCGTTAGGAGTGGGATGTCCAAACGAGAACAGTAGGATGTCAAAATTTGTCGTGGAAACATGCCAATTAAAAATAGTTTGTCCTTCAAACCCAATTTTCAGCTAATTATGTACTCACAAATGCATGCCCTTTGTTTTATGTGAGACATATAAAATAGAGGTACCTATGCTAATAATTGCAATGCTATGCTATCAATAGATGGCATTGCTTAACAAACCACATGACAGGCAATCTCTGTAACTGGAACTGCATTATGAGATACTTGGCTGCAACAATCAATTACGGTGAGCATAAGCATGCTATTTTACATGCAATACTCTTCAAAACGAGCTGTGACGACTTCATAGGCATACAACAAGTACAATGTGGATACTTTCTTGGAAAGGATGTCTATTCTGTGCTAAGAAAATGCATTTTATCCGATTTCGCGAATAATTTATAACTGGGATGCACACATTTGAATTTGTGAAAACTTCCTGCAATCTATAACTAAGCAAAAGCTGCACATATAATATCGTAGCACTTCACTTTTAACTCATGCACACTTGGACATGCCCTTACAACAATACAACTGATTCAGGAGTTCATGTAATGCAACAGATGTGTGGACATTCAAACAATATACTACGTTATGAAAAGACTATAAAGCAGATAATGTGCCAACCAGTACCAAAATACATTCATACTATAGTTTCACAGTGACTGTTAACATTTTTAACGTCAATTTCCTTAATATTGCCTATAGTATGAAATTATAAAGGCTGAAGGCAGTAACGTAACACAATCAAGGTAGACGTAAAACTCGCAAGTGCAGGTTACTTGTTTTGATGCTACATTGTCATGTATTATATACGGCTAATTGCAGGGTGTATATTTTAAACACCACCTGTGGTGCAAGCAGTTGCATGGACATAGGAAAGCCGATTTTGTGCGATGTATTTCATAGGCGTCATTGTTAGGCTATACAATAATTGTGGCATGCAAAGTGGCATACTGAAGGAGAACTGGAGCAGCCCTCCCCCCTTGAGAGGCTATGGGCAAGTATCACGCCGGTGTTCGGAAAAGATAGCGCCGACTCCCCAAAATCATTTGTGTCCACAACAATTGCACCGGGCCCATAAAAATCACATTGAGGCCTCAAAAAGTCGCACCGGGCCTCCTGAAAATGACGCTGGGCTCTCCAAAATCCCACCAAGGCCCCTGCAAATCACGTTGGGGGCCCAAAATAATGGTTCCGGAACCATAACAATGAGTCTAGGGCTAAAAAAGGCGGGACTTGGCCCATAAAAATACCGCTTGGCACACAAGAAGTCGCGCTTGGCCTACGAAAAGTCGAGGTAAACGCACCTCAGACGTTAGCAGTGCAAAATAATTCACCACGCAACCTGAAAATTAACAGCTAAAACAAATCCATCCCTTCATCATTGTCTGCAGCTGTGATAATTCTTGCCCTGCATGGAACCTGAGAGCAGTCATGACTGCAACCGACAAACAATTGAAAATATGAGTGACTGAAATACAATCTCAAGTATGTTATTGAATTGAATGATAGCCTGATCTTGTTTTTTCATACCATTGAGTGCATACCCTGGATTTTCCTCACTTGTTGCACTATTCCCAGGAAACACTTCCTCATTTACAAAGTTAATGACAAGGCATTTTTAGGATGCTGTGTTAGCACCACCTCAGGAAAGAAAAAAGAACCTTGGGTTATTTTACGATGCATTAAACTGCTGTAACAACAATATTAACTGTATTAAATTATATTCATATTAAATTAAATTAATTAAATTAATGTATTAAATTAATATCAACTGTATTAAACAATGGTGCCGTCAACCTCTCACGCCAATTGATCGCGGATGGAGTCAGTAATCCACCAGTTGTAGGATTCAACCCACAATCTTGCGATCAAGAAGCCAACACCCTTCCGATTGATCTACCGCTGCCTCCACCTCGGAAAAGCACACCCAGATGCTAGCATCACCTCAGAAGAAGCACATCAAAGACGTCAGCAATAATTCAGAGCACACCTCAGACATCAGCAATACTTCAGAGAAGCGTATCTCAGACCTCAGTACCACCTAAACCTCAAACGTCAGCACCACCTCAGAGAAGCGCACCACTCACGGGATCTCCTTGAACGTGACCTCGTTGGTCTCGTTCTCCTTGAATTGACCGGGTCCGCTGAGCATGTTGCGGATGGTGCCCGACGTGAGAGCGTGCTCACGCTTCACGATGAACTCGTGGTTGTCGGAGGAGCGCAGCTTAACGTAGGTGGCGTCCGGACCTTCACAGCCGCCGTACACGCGGTCCTCATCCTGTCACACGGTGGCGTGCCATTAATATAGTATACATATACACAGTCACCACCATCCTGTCACATGGTGGCATGCCATTACATATAGTATACATATACACAGTCACCACCATCCTGACACAGCAGCATGCCATTACACATGGTACACATATACACAGTCACCATCATCCTGACACACAGTGGTGTGCTATTACCCATAGTATACATATACACAGTCACCATCATCCTGTCACACAGTGGTGTGCTATTACCCATAGTATACATATACACAGTCACCACCATCCCGACACACAGTGGTTCTGCTATTACCCATAGTATACATATACACAGTCACCATCATCCTGCCACACAGTGGTGTGCTATTACCCATAGTATACACATACACAGTCACCAGCATCTTGACACACAGTGGCATGCTATTACCCATAGTATACATATACACAGTCACCATCATCCTGTCACACAGTGGTGTGCTATTACCCATAGTATACATATACACAGTCACCACCATCCTGTCACACTGTGCCACGTCATTACTGACAGGATATATATGCAGTCCCCATCCACTAGGCCCACAGTTCCATGTCATTACCCACAATATACATACACAGTCTCCATCCTCCAATCACATTTCCAGTCCCCCATCCTCCAATCTATTCCAGGGAGGACTGATCGACGGATTTGCTGGGCAACTGGTTGAGTGTCCAGAGTGCAAACAAGAAAGACCCTTGTGGCTCATATGTCTTTGCATGATCGTTTATGTCTTTACATGATGCTATGCCATTACCCACAGTGTACATGCACAGTCCCCATCATCCTGATACATGTCACTGTGTCATTACCCACAGTGTACATATACAGTAGCCACCATCCTGATACATGGTGCTGTGCCATTACCCACAGTGTACATGTAGTGCAGTTGCCATCCTCCAGACACACAGTGCTGTGCCATTACCCTCAGTACATATGCATGGTCACCATCCTGCCACACTGTCCCATGCCATTAGCCAAATACACTGTCCTATTCTCAGTGGTGATGTCACTCACACCCAGGATGACATCCTGAGAGGCAGTGCAGTTTTATTAGCCACATCAAACTTAATCGGGTGATACAGGAGGGGGGACTGGGGGCATGTGGCCCCTGGGATAGGCTGCCTATCTGACCAGAAAGGTGCCACTCTCAAAGCTGCACCCTCAAATGCAATTTCAACCAGAGTCACTCTTTGAGAGGAAAAGCCATCCCAGTCAAGAAAAGGCGTCCCCTTGGAAGAAAATACACCATTCCAAGAGGAAAATGTGCCATTCAGGGAGGCTCCAGTGTACTCCCTCTCAAATGTTTTAGCTAAAGGCTCCCCCGGAAGGCTCGAATGCACTCCCCCTGAAATGTTGCAGTCAGAGGTGTACCTAGGAAAGTGCCTCTGGTCATGTGGCCGAAATCACAATTCCTAGATCCACTCCTGACTGTAATGACAGTCCAGCATTTGGCTCAGGATGAGGTAATCAACTACTCTACCACTGGAACATGGATACATTTGTAAACATTAAAACATACCCTCACAATTGTTTGACAATGTCAGTATTGGAGGAAAATGGTATCAGTGTGGAAGCACTGATCATCATTAATTTGCCAGCTTACCATTTTTTCTGCTCCCTCACTCATTTTGATTGAATAACATAGAAGCTGAAAAACAACACATATGATAGTGTCAGCTGTAATATTCTATAAATATGTTCAAAGAAGGTGGACACCACACATCAAGTGGAAGGGAATGCCTGGGTTATGGTGCCAGATTACAAAACAAAAACTACAATTGCACTCTACTAAAGGTTTGAGTATTTCTTTATTGAGTATTTATGTATGGTTTGAGTAGTTCTTTTAATCCTACATATGACACCAAGAAATTGGCAGAACATCCCTGGTGCCATTGATACCAACTGGTGGACTCACAAGCAATTGACAATGAAATAACTAGTATTGGCATTTTGTACTGGATTCCAAATTGTATTGATGGAAGGGAAATGAAAGTACCTGTCTCTCACTCTTCCAGCAAGCCAAAGGGAGTTCTGAGTGGAGCACCCCATGGCATTGATATACCTTGTGGTATAGACTTTTTGTTTTTGTTCAAGCTTTTTGCAGATGACTTAAAGGTATACATCAAACTGAAGTACAAATCTATCACAGGCCTGCTGGCTGGTATTTCAGAGGACTAAAAAGATGTAAATACACTAGTTAATACTGCCAAGTCATTGGGACTAGCAATAAATTTCAATAAATATGCAGTTCTTAAAGCACACAATGGCTCATATGACTGACCCTAATATACAGATATAAAGAACATAGATAACCTGCCACCTGTACACACTATTACCCAGATAAAATTAGGTAAACTTTGTGGAAATGCATACTGAGTTAGGCATCATAGGAGACAGAAGCTTGCTTTTAAATCAACAAATTGTTCAAATTGTGTTAAAAAAAAGCTAGAATTCTCACCAGCAACTTATTAAGTTCCACTTTATGCTGTTCTCCTGAATTTATGAAAAACCTGTACATTACTCATATCAGACCACTCTTCACTCTTGGGAGTTGTCCTCATGCATTTGAAACAGGATACATAAGTGATTCAAGATGACTAGTCAGTACAAAGAAGGTGGACATGGAACATAGAGGGGATGGAAGGCATAGAAACTGGTGCCATAATGTCAAAACTAGACATGCAATATTTGAAAGGTAAACTGATTCAAGGGGAAATTTGCAAATGTAGTTGCTGCTCTAAGTATATACATTCTGATTAAGGAACACTTTCGGGTTCCCGTTAGTTGCCTGGTATATCTGTTTACTATTATTTTATCCAAGCTAGGGACTGACATACATGCAGATATGGGCTCCCTTTGATCAGCTGCAAAACTCATCTATGGGTGACTTGAAACTCAAGAATTTGGGAAGCTTGAAACTCAAGAATCAAGGTGAGAGAACCAGATGAGAACAGACATCAAATATTGGAGATAAAAAATGGTCATTCTGCTATCCAGGTCAATTGACATGCATGTATACACAATACACACCATTGGCACGTGTCAACATTCACTGAAATTGTCTCACAGAAGTTAATCAGTAGATTGCAGGAAAATGTTTTAGCATTAGATGCTATAATGCATGGAATTCATTATCTAATCTTGCAGTAACCTTAACAGACTTGGCTGCATGTAGGGCTGCACTGCACTCAAATATTGGCACATTGGCAAATATATAATATAATTTTTATTTTTTAATATACTCACATATTGGCACAATAAACATATTAACCATGATTGCAATGAAATGATACTTGCAAAATTGCAAAGTAATGAAACTTGGAAGCCTAGGTTTACTTCTATGAATATCAGTTTTTCTTATATGACAAATATTGTGACAACTATTTACTACAAGACATAGTACTGTTCCAACTATTCAATTTATATTTTAATTCCTACTTCAGATACACTTTCCAGTTCTTTTTACTTGTCATGACAATAATGTATTGTCCTTAGCATGTAGCATGATGACCTTAGCATGTAACATGTCTATGCTCTTGATAGGGAATGGTGATACAATAACATTGTGTAATACAATGTCAGGCAAAGAGATTACCTACACTGTGATATGGCATACAATGCCAGTTTTTAGCACTGTTAGCATTTTCCCTATCTCAAATATAACTTCTTAAATAATGAATCTCAACACAAAACACAAAGGTAGAGTTGTAAGTACCTACACTCAAACTTGTGTCTGAAAGACACCAAAAGCATTTTGGATGACATCAATTCCATGACAAACTTTGACATCTTACAATCCTCGTCTTGACACCTCACACCTAATGAAAAACCATTATTTTAACCCTGTATTAACACCACCTAAATAATATCAAGTGACCCTGACACTCACACTCCCCACAGATAACTGACAGATATTTGCACAGCTTTCTGCTTTTGTTATCGCTTGATAGTATTTCCCTATTCATCATAGATACCTACTAATACATCTTTTCTATTCAGATCCGCAGAAAATCTCTAAAACTGTCAAATATGGCGCACCTTAATTATTTCTAAAATGCATTCACCCAACAACCTTCACCTCCACTTAAGAAAAAGAGAACACAAAACTCAGAAGCTAAAAAAAAACTAATCTAACCCTAGTGAAAGCTGGATAACTTCTGCAATCTGTAACAACTTAGTAGCAATGCACCACGTACAACACGACCAAGCACCTTGCATGTCACAACATCTCTCCCGAGAAGTGGAGGAATAAAGCAAATAGTCAACAATACTATAAGAATTAAGCAAAGAAAGGAAAGGAAAGTTATCGAAAACAAAATTAAATTATCGAATTTAACGCACAAAGCACGTATTTGAAAGACACCAAACGAACCCCTAAAAAGAGAAACGTAGCAAGAACTCGTGGTCTAGTATTCTTTCTTCCCGCGGGGTATCCCCCGACATCCCGGCAAGTGTTCCCTCAGTTCACGGAGCAGCGATAATTTCCCGGGGCATATATGCAAGGGCGTTGATTTATTTTTATTATGTGGAGGGGAAGACAAAACATGAAGGCAATGGGTGGACCGACCCAAATGGCCGGGTAGGCACACTCCATAGGCTCCCATGTTAAAGGCTGAAATTATGGGGTGGGGCAGAGGGCTCCGGACACTAACACCCTGAAAAATATATGAAACAGAACCCCTGGGTACACGTGCAGGTTTCTGAAAATTATTATGAGTGCACAATACATAAAGGTAATGGGCGAGCCGAAATGGAATTAGAGGGGGCAAATTACAAAAGGTTGAATGTTGAAAGTTAAAATTACTGGGAGGGCAAAGCCAACATCGATGGGATAAGTGCCTTCAAAAAGTATACAAAGCTGCATCCTGGATCAGCGTGGACGATGGTGGGACTTTGAGGCGAAAAGCCCATGGACAGTTTTTTTGCCAAGGTCGTGTGGTCGCAAAATCTGCATGCACATCTTTGCATGGAATATGATCAGCAACGGGCAGAACTTCCTCGTCATGCCAGATGGCTTCGAAAGCACGCAGATTTTCTAGAGACATATTGCTATCAGAACTGCTTCGAAGGCACGCAAAAGGGGAGACACAAATAGTAGTACGATCTCGATAAATTTTAATATGGATACAGACTAAGAAATGGAAATGCTAAATTTCGTTTCCTCTCCTAGTAACGTATCCTGTCCCCTTCGTATAACGTACCCGTTATACGAATTATTGAGGTCATGTCGGGAGATATGTACAGTGTGACCGGAAATGACGACGCGATGGCGGTGGATTTTCTCTTGCTGTTAGTTTAGTTTAGTTTAGTTTACTTTAGTTTAGTTTAGTTTAGTTTAGTTTAGTTTAGTTTAGTTTAGTTTAGTTTAGATAGCCGCGGCTTTTTCTTGCGTAAATAAAGGTGCCGGGCCCCGGGTACTTGATGTTCTGTTTTTTTTTAGCCTACAGTCTTGTGGTTATGCCAGTCGGGGTCTGTGAAGGCAGGTGGGTACCTTGGTTTGGTCGTGCCCACTGTTCTCAGTTTGCGCTTTAGGTACCTATATATGCAAAACGTGTACCAATGTGAAACCAGATATCAAAGCGCGCACCAACATCGTACACAGGTAGGTAAATAGGTATATATATATATATATATATATATATATATATATATATATATATATATGTGTGTGTGTGTGTGTGTGTGTGTGTGTGTGTGTGTGTGTGTACGTCCCACGTGCCTGAAAGTACCCGTGAACTACTAAGGTAAAGCTCACACGCTGAATCGTCAGCCGTAGTTGCATTGCCGACCCAACAGACATATAACCACAAATGAAGCTAATTTTCCGATCAGGTATCTTTCATATTCATATAGGGTTATTCGATGTTCCAGTCGATCCCTTCTGCATTAATTCCTGAGTTATTCAGGAAAACCACGGGAAAACAGATGTCTCCTCCCCCGCCTGCAATTCCGATGTTCCTACCAACGATCGTCGTCTGCCTATACGAGCTAGGCTTCTCAGAGTCCCACAGTCGAGTGCTGATTAGTGGGATGCTTTTTGTTACTTCCAACAATACGTGGATGGTAATGTGCTCTACAGCGAAAACGGACGACTGTAAATACCAACCAAAGTCAAACCATCTCGTTTGTGTGCAAGTATAACATGACTGCCGAAACCGGGTGAGGGGCTTAATATGTGTGCGAAGATGCTAGATTGCAGTCGCCACATCCGGCGTTGGGATGGCTTCAGTGATATGCAGGCCATTGTGCTACATTTACCTTTATCAGTAGCATGTGATACCCGTACCTGGTCTTCACAGGCTATATGCTGCCGCTGCTGGTGATCGTCTCCATTACATCAGCGGATGTTGGTGATCGGGCTGCCATACCGAGGATGGACGACGGCCGTGCGATGACGGCCGTGATGTGCGTCAGACGCTAATAAGGAACTGCTGATGTACTGCGATTTAAGAAAATATATATAACTGGTAATTTGTTCCATGCAGAACATGTTTTTCTGAGTCTGAACGGTCTGAGCGGTCTAAATGGTAATACTATATGCATATACGCATACACAGCGCATCTTTTCTGGCAATGGTGGTGGTATATTAGCACTCACAGCTTGGGCATTAAGGTTTTTTTCATGTGTTACTTCAGTGTTAGGTATGACCACAGTGGGATTGATGCCTTGGAATTCTGGAATTGGAAAGGAAAAGATTGCGGCTTCACATGTTGGTATGGAGCAGAAGACTTTGATGACTTTTCTTTTAATCTGAATCCTGGATCATGAGATGAAAAATGTAGCATTCCAAGTTCGAGAATGGTGTGATTTTTTTATATCTCAAAAACCGTGATTCCATGTTCACATGATCATGACCAAACAGCAAAGAGATCACAGTCATTGTCAGACTCAATTAATCTTTCGGAAAAAGGAGTGGATAACTTCCCGGAGATAAAAGTGTTCTGGGCGGCGAACATCAAAGACAAGGCCATGCCTCCAACACTTGCCTGACTCACCGAGATGAAACACCACTTACGGAAGCATACACAAGTTCAGTTTCAACTGCGTCTTGATACTTATTAGGTAGATACGTACACACTAAAACCAGATTTGAAAACAAACAGCGCCGGAAAACCGTCAAATGGTAACTATCGTAGCCAGCACATAGGGTCATTAGATGAAAGTAGCGGGAAGTCGCCATGTTTAGCCGTTTCCGGGAACCAGACCCAGTCGTGAAAAACGCTAAGAAAGACCGCCGTTTCCGTTTTCAACACTCCTCGAATGCGGTTGACTCGTGACTCGGAAACGATTGCCACGACGATGTTGACAATTGCCGTGGGAACACTGAGGTTTTGGTTTGGTGTCGATTGGTTCCATTGGTTGTCGAGATATGGCGGTCTGAATAGGGTCGATGGTGAACGCTAAAATTGTTGATTTTCCGAAAGAAAAATATCAGTTTTACATGCTATTCCTATCGACGGCCGGTGATTTACCGGACACCCGTTCTCTCAGAACATCCGTGACGCGCACGCGCATTACTTTGATCCGACCGCAGCGAAATTGTGCCTGACGGATAGCCAACATTTGGGGCTTTCACGTGATGTCAACCATATCTCGTCATATCTCTGTGATGTGTGCCGTGCCACTCGCCACAAACTACGCCGGAAAACGAAACTGTTGCGTCGGGTTCAATATCCAGACGGGGACGGGACGGTTCCTAGGTGACAGGGTTTATCACGGGAATGTTAAAGCCTATGGACTTTACTTCGCGTGGTAGCATGTTTCAGCCCCCCCCCCACGTCCACTCGATCATGGCTACTAAATTGCTTCGGTACGCTTCTGATACATATACTGAAACAAAATGAGTACGTGTATGTCTGGATGGTTAGGAAAAACAAATTGATTGGGTGTGTTAAGAAGAAAAAGCCCTGATGGGAAATACAATCCATACTCAATGATAATACGGCACCGTAAGTTGTCATTATAACTGAAGACATTTTTCAAATATTTGTCGCCCACGTTCGTGGCCGAGTAGCAGGTTTTCTTTTCATCTCTATTTAAAAATGTCATTTGGCTCAAAGCAATTTGCCTTTCATGAGAACATGGGAAAACTTGCGTATCGTATAAAGTTGTCAGTGCTGAAGAGTCTTCAGCACTTACAACTTTCTACGACACGCGAGTTTTCCCGCGTTCTCAAGAAAGGCAACTTTACTTTGAGGCAAATGACCTTGCTGGCTGGCTTCCCCGAAAACCAATGCACTGCTCGTTGTGCCCAGTGGGTCAGATGGTCCGCCGGTTATTAGGCTGGCTGGCAGAACGGCCTGCCAGGCATGTTTTCCCGGTGTGCTTATCAATGAGGGGTGGATTATCAGCGACAGATAACACACAGCCCAAATTGTGAGTGTCAAATGGTGCGATGCAGAAGGCAAGCTTAATAGATGTTACTCGAGTATTCACCACTGCTTATTACTTGATACCAGATTTGGATAGATTTGATGGAAAACGAAAACATTTAGGGGACTGAAATACCAGCGTGGACTTCGGCCTTGAAAAAAAATACGATTGCTTACCTTTCTGATACTACATAGCAAGCCACGGCGATTGACGCCCGTTTGATGGGAATTGAAGCGATTGCAATCGCATATCGCGTTCGGTCGACATCGCTTCCTTATCGCCATCAAATAAATCAAGCTAACCTTTGACCTAGAAGTTTGACCTTCACATGTACCGATTTGAAACGTTGCACGATGGTTCACTACAGGCTATCGCCTGATACCAGATTTGGACAAGCTTGGTTGAAAATGAAAAAGGGAGGCAACCGAAGAAATCGGTTTGCGTTGGACCTTGGCTGTTGAAGTGGTAATGCGAAACCTATGTAGTGGCTTCCAGCGTGTTCATTGGAAGCAAAATAATTTGTGGTAATTGATTCGGACGATCATAAACCCGTTGCTGAATGTCAATGCCAATACAAATACCCCTCTGGAAAACTCGTACGAATACGACGCTAGTAAATGTCATATTCGTACAAATACGGGAATACAATCTAAGACCATACATATGTATATATGCATATATGCATATATATATATATATATATATATATATATATATATATATATATATATATATATATATATATATATATATATATATATCCATATATATACATATATACATATATGTATATATATATATATATACATATATATGCATATATATGCATATGTATGGTCTTCGACTGCATTCCCGTATTTGTACGATTATGACATTTATTAGCATCGTATTCGTACGAGTTTTCCAGAGGGGTATTTGTATTGGCATTGGCATTCAGCAACGAGGTTATGATCGTCTTAATCAATTACCACAAATGCTTTTGTTTGCACTGAAGACGCTGTAAGCAACTACATATATTTATATATGTATATATATACAAATATATACATCTGGTTTCACATTGGTACATGTATTATCTATATAGGTACCTGAAGCACAAACTGAGAACAATGGTCACAACTGAACCAAGGCACCCACCTGCCCTTACCGATCCCGACTGGCACAATAACAAGACTGCGGGTTAAGGAAAAACAGGACAGCGAGTGCCCGCGGCCGGCCGCCCTTACGCAAGAAAGGCCACGGTAGTCCAAGTACCAAAATGAAAAAAATGCCCTCCTCTACCACGTCGTCATTTTCGGTCACACTGTATATAGCTCCATAGAAAACTTTAGTAACAATGTTTGCTAAAGTTCCCAAAGTTTAGTGAAAATTTCTACTAAACTCACCTCGCCTCTTCATAATAATGATAATGAAACTCTTTCGAGGACGTGAGAACAAATGATGTGTTTGTGGGAATGTCACCTGTTCTGACGCACTCAAGACAAAATATTGTTTGCTGCTGTTCATGTCGGTTTGTGACGTGCAATCTGCGCTTAATTAACGTTCGCATTACTTCCCAAAAGGTGATTGGATATTATTTTAGCTAGTTTTTTTGTGAAATGGAAATATGAATGCTCCTAAAATGCTTCCTGGTATCCTGTTACATGGCCGTTATCTTGTGACAGCACTAGGTATTGATTATCCAATACAGTATTTCAGGTCCTTGGCATAGTTTTTATACAGTTTTGTAGCCAAGTTGTTACTGTTTGTCAATGTATGACACCATATTTTTCCAGGGCGGTCGTGATTTCATTTGATTTTCTGTATGTAAATTAGCAAAGTGTTTTACTCAGTCTACTAAAATTTGGTGTCTAGATTGGTATTTATGTATAAGAACCCCCATGCATAAGTGTCAATTGCAAAAACAAGTGTGAACCAGTCTTGTTGAAGCCTGTCTTGCAACTGAATTTTATAGAATTTTTAAAGAAAATCACTTACGTGTGAAATATTCACTATTTAAAAAATTAGGTCATTTTTTTGTGCTGCAGCATGCAAAACCAGACAACTTTTCTGCTCACATAGTGATTTAATTTTAACCACTCTGGGACTCATAAGAGGAATTCATGTTTATTTTAAGGTGTGCAAATACATTTGATTTATGGCATTGTTTGCCAATTATGCCAAGCAAAATATTCAGCCTTTGCCTAAGTATGCACTGCTTAGAAGGTGACTCAATAAAAATGTCAAGTATAGTCAGATCATCTGGTGTCATTTGCAGGCCATCTAATGTCTGGTTGCATGACTTAGGTGGCACTGAAACCAAATTAAGGTATGCTTTCATGAAGAACAGTGACAATCTATATAAAATGGCATGGTGGAGAATATGCATGCTCTTGAACTGACATTTGATCACATGCTTTTGATCTCCCAGCTTTTGATTGTATGTTTTAAACCCAGTCGCTTATTACATGCTCCATTCTTAAATTAAACCATTTCTACAACTTAAATTTTCTCTATGTAATATGGTAAAGTCCAGAAATGGATCTGACCACAGGTCAGTGAACTTCACATTGATTTAAATTTTGAAATTGCAGTTTATTCATCATAATGAAGGAACAACATTATCTGAGTTTGTGTTTGATGTGTTGCAACTATTTCAAATAGTGTAAAGCTTATTTATAAGAAGCTGTCACAAATCTTGTATCCCTGTGTCCACCTATTTGGCTGTTTTCAGAAAAAACCTGCAGGGTAGGCAGGGGCTAAGAAGACCTCAGACAACCTCAGAGATTAGTGAGGGCAAACACATACACTATCATGTGCTCAAACATTTACACATTTGTACTCAAATCCACACACCCACATGCATGCTCATACACACTTTTCATGGTCTTGTTGTCCTTGTATGGTTATCTCATTCTTATCATCTTGAATTGCTTTAATTGCATGTATGTTTGTGTGTGTGTATGTGTGAGTTTTAAAATAGTTGTTTCTTGTTGGGTGTGAGATGTTGAAACAAGTAAAGCAGGATATCTAAATTGTCATAGACATCATGTGAGTTTAAATGTTTGTTCAGTCATTCAAACATAGTTTTGAGACAATTGAGTATATATGACTATTCCCCTTTGCTTGTTTTGAGGGGTACCTAATTTGTGGATATTGATATAAATGATATCCATGCAAATACCTATGCTATAAACAGTATTGTATAACAGCACATCATAGGTAATCTCTTTTCCTTGCATTATGCCACTGGATGTAGAGTATCATGATCCCAGCTCCATTATGGTTAGCATAAGAATGATATTTATCAATGGGATGCTGTAAGAAACAAGGCATAACAACTTCACAAACACATCAAGAAGCATGATGTTCATATATTTATGGGAGAATGTTGATTCAGTGTTCAGTAAGTGGTATATTCCACCATATTTTATGGGAAAATCACTGGTATGTGTACATGTGTGCATGTGTACACTCATATGGCATGCATGTGATGCACATATGTCATGATCATGTGATGCACATTTGTCATGATTATGCTCTTCATTTGCAGAACAAAGTCAAGAATGAGTGGCAAGAACAATGACGTCGTTCTCTCTGGTCACACTAATGACATCAACAGTTGTGACTTCTCAATGAATGGAGTGCTTGTCACCAGTTCAAGGTACACTTAGCTGTGGAACTGAAAAAAATTTCCTGTCTGGATTGGTCTTGTCAGAACCTTGTGAGTGGAGGGCCAGTCTCTTCATCTGTCACCAAATGAGCCATGCTGATAAGACGTGATTAACCTTCTGAGGAGTGCCACTGATCCATGCAACAAGGACAAGAATGGAGGGTCTTGTGATGAGTGCTATGTGACCACTGCAGTTGATGCACCCAAATGCCCAAATAACTAACTGGAGAGGGTCGCGAAGGGCACATACCAGTGCACCACCACATGGATGAGCATTTCATGCAGACGTGCTGTTCAGGATACACGGAGAGAGATAGAGAGTAGGAGAAATGCTCGAGGACAGGTCAGGTCATTTGCCTGCCCAGTCCTGCAATTGGAATATCATGTCTGATATTGACAGAAGAGTTTTTTTTTAAGAGCTTTTGCTGTGTAGTAAGCAAGCCAAGGCCACAAGAAAATGTCTTACCCATTGGTCACTTCCACAGTATCAAATAATTATCAAAATGAATATTTCGAAGGAAGGGAGAAGGGACTTTTCCACTCAAAGCATTCTGACCATAGCCAGGAACTAGTTGCCAGGCAACGAAATGCATGATTTCTCCTTTTGTCTTTTCTTGAAAGTAGTACCCTGGTCATCTGGTGACTGCACTTGTTTGTATAACCTCAATAAGTGTGAGCTTTACAAATGACTATTCCCTTGCTGTCTTGTTTAGCACCAACCTTTAGCATGGGTCCAGTTTCGATGATCAGCACATGCATACAGTTCCTGTTGGACGCCTGTGGCCGGTTTCTGGCCGCATTACCTGCAGCATTAGCTGCCGCATTTCCTGCCACATTACCTGCCACATTACCTGCCACATTACCTGCAATTAGCGTCACGTGTGCCGGGTCTGATGCGTGTTTTTTTTTCTCTGTTGCTGGGGTGGCCGTGAGACCTCAACTGCCGTGCTCAACCACTCGCCGTGTCCTCAGCGACAAGACAGTGCGTGTGTGGGCACGCCCATCGCCCGACGAGCCGCCAGCAGAGGTGGCCTACTCGCCTCTCACCTGCCACACGTACAGCGTCCACTGCGTGCGCTTCTCACCCAGCGGAGCCAGCTTCCTCTCCTGCTCTACAGATGGCACTGCTGTTCTCTGGAACGCTAAGGTCAGCCCTTCGGATAATACGCGTTGTTTGGTGCCGGGGAAGATGATAGCGATGTTCTGAAGAAGGGGCGGATCCAGGCATTATCACGGGGCACATGTCCGGAGGGGCACCACTGTGAAAGTACCCGAAACAAATCGAGAGGGGTGCATTTGATCCTTCCCAGAGGAGCGCCTTTTTCTGACTGGGGGGTGCCCACCCTTTCATGGGGTGGGGGCACGTACCCCCAGAGTCTCCTAGTTTCCGCCCCTGATCTGAAGCCATCCAGCTGGTGGAGCCGATGTTCCAGAAGCCGCTCTGCGGCTGCTGGGCCGAGGCCGGCAGCTCCCAGCTGATGGGGTCGGCGTTCCAACGGGGACTGAAATAGTCACACAACATCCGGCGGCTGTATCACGGACCACCTTCTCCTTGTTGTAGAGTTTCAGCTGACGAGCTGGATTTGGCTGCCAGCTCACAAACAAATCGTGGCGGAAGCACGCTGTGGGCTCGGATGGGTTGTATGCTGGACTTGGTGTTTTAATACAAAGTTAGACAATGCTGCCTCTGGCCTGCTGCCACCAGTCGGTATGTTGGTGAAAGGACAGCGATGACTAACCAGTACCCTAGCGAAGGGGCGGATATACGTATGTCCTTGTGGAGACAATGACATGTGTGCTATCCCTGGATGCATTCCCTGCTTCCTTCGACATTTATTCGATGAAAATACTTAGTTCATATTCATAGGTTAATATATGTGGGCATATCTTTGTGAAGAGGAATCCACAAAGGGACAATTCAGGCATGGCTCCACTGTTTTTGTCAATCTCTCCGACAGTTAATTGCATCGCCTTTCATTCAAACGCAGCCGCACGCTCAATGTAGGTATGCCTCCACTGGCGGATCCGGGGGATCCACTGGCGGTTTCCCACTTAAAATACAGTAACCTTTGCCGAGATTAAAAATAGCGCATTTGATGAAATAATATCCAATCTTATAGATACATTTTCCAGTTGTTTGGAAGCCCAATGTGGTAACAGAAGATTCTGACACATATTGATGGTTCTATGTTGCTCAAGTTCTGCTTGCAGCAATAGTTGACAAATCGGATCCGCCAGTGTGTACACGTGCACGAACTTTGACGTGGTTCAATACGTTGAACGTTAACGTAAAAGTTGTGTTAAAATGAACAAGAACAAGAATGCGGTAACTTGAAAAATGGTGAAGGTAGGCTGGGCCTGTACACAGGAAATTATGTTGTCATGAATTTAAACACAAAAATAATTAAAAGAAATGTGCCCGTTTGCCAAATAGTGATCGAAATTCGATGCTTTGAAACCAAAAATGGTGGCAGGATGGGCACCCTCCAAATCCGTTCGACCCATCCTCTGATGCAAGTCCTATGTAAGCCGGTAGGTAGGGTGCTGACGCCGAAAGCCAAAGGTTGTCCCCCAAACGAAATAAAAACAGTGGGCTGGATCCGCCGGTGTATGCCTCGCGTTAAATACCGTACTGCTGAACAGCCGCACACAATGGGTAATGTAGCGACCTGTGTCGTAATTTTATTCAACAACCAAGGGTCGTAATTTAACATCCTGGTCCTCTGCGAGGTATCCTACATATCATTATGTAGAGGAAAGGTAGTCGAACCAGTCTGGTAAATTAACCCTTTTAATTCGAACCAGTCTTTCCAGTTATATCCCCACAACCCGTCTCTCGGGCGGGGGTTGCCACCCCCTCTGATTCCCAAACTAAACGTCGCATGAAAACGAGAGGGGTGTCACCGGAAAGCGCCCGACGAGTAACGCCAGGCACCATCCCACACATTGTTTCCACAAATGTAACGTCACTAGGGGACACCACGTACATCATATTTTTGTCTCTAAACATTTTGGGGACATTTGAAGAAAACAAACTATTTGTAATCAGAAAAGTAAAGCGAAATCGACCATAGTCCTCAACATTTTTTTTTCAACCCGATATTACCAATTTAATTTTTTAGAAATTTCAAAATTTTTAGTTTTTATTTCATTAATTTTTTATTTTAATGGGTAGAGCGGACCGGAAAAAACGTTGTTCGATGTCAACTTGCTCCCATAAAAATGCCTGCTTTTGCCGGAATCTTTGCCGGAAATTTTGGCTGTAATGGGCAAATATGCAAAATTAATAATTAATCAAAAACGGAAAACAAATTCCTTTGGTGCGTTTTGCGTCGTTCCTAAAGATAACAAACGCTGAAAACTTCATTAAAATTTCTTTATCCCTTAAAGCGTGACGACTGGTTGAACTTTTCTGGAGGTGACCTCACGTGACCTTGATTAACTAGACTGACCCTAGAAAACCTGACTTAAACATTTTCATGCAACAAGACAAATTTATGTGGGAAAAGTTATGCCAAATTTCGGCACGCTGCTGCGCGCCGTTCTTTCACTATCCGCGGAAAACCTTTGGGAGGGGCGCCTATCAACCTCCCCCCGAGACAGCTCGGGTTAAGGTATTCATCCGTTATTTTATGAGACGCATGTCAGTGCATCTATAGGTGAGGAAGTGGGACGACCTTTTTGGAAGTTGCGCGTTTTGAAAATCGAACAATTGATTCGTTCACAACTGGAGATGTCTGGCGGGTCAGGTTTAGGGAAGGTTCCGTCCCCCTGGTTTGATACTCCCGTTAATGTTAGTTTGTCATTTTCGTTGTTCAATTTGAAAATATGTCCTGAAAATATGCATTTCGACTCCCGCTCCCACCTCCTCTGGCTCAGTCAGAGATATCCAGCCTTGGATGCGTTAGATGGGCTATGTAAACGATGTTCGGTTCTGAAATTCCAGTTCAGAGATATTGCGAACGAATGGGAGAGTTGGATTGTTTGGCTGTTTGACTACTGTATTACTAGCAAACTATGACGTTTAACTATGACGTTATTACTATGACGCGAACGACACGAATGGAATTCGTTTCGATCATGATTTTCAAGTACTTTGCTTTGTTTTGGAACAATTGTCTGAATATTTAAATCGAAAAAGATTAATTTCGTATTGTGTCCTGACCTGTTCTCTACCATGCACTTCTGCTCCCATTGCTACCACTAAGTCATTGCACCGTTTGTTAATCTCATGTCAAAAATTGTTCATGGCTTGTATTTGCATCCATTTCGGTTTACGTACACAAGCTGGTCGACGCTTGTCTGTCTTCCGGTGCACACACGCATCCTTGCCGAGCGAAGTACACCAAAACAGAAACTGGACAAAACACGCCGAAGCAAGACCAAAACGACATCCTGAAGCAAATCCCCAAATTAGAAAGCGACCCAGAATCAGATACCTGTCAGTCTACGGGCACCCTCCATAGCTTCGCTTCTTGGCACTCACCTAACCGACTATCGACGCATCGAACTGACCGACAATGAGAAATCGACCCACCACACCGAATGCTCAACTCTCGAGCCACAAATTTCTCGTTTTACGTACCGTTCCCACAGACTAGTGTGACCAAGGCCACACTGCAGCACCCTCCCAGTGTCCGCTGCGCCGTCCATGACACCTCGTGACACTGCGCCGCAGACTGGTGTGACCAGGGCCACGCTGCGACACCCCTCCCAGTGTCCGCTGCGCCGTCCATGACACCTCGTGACACTGCGCCGCAGACTGGTGTGGCCAGGGCCACGCCGCGGCACCCCTCCCAGTGTCCTCTGCGCCGTCCATGACACCTCGTGACACTGCGCCGCAGACTGGTGTGACCAGGGCCACGCTGCGACACCCCTCCCAGTGTCCGCTGCGCCGTCCATGACACCTCGTGACACTGCGCCGCAGACTGGTGTGACCAGGGCCACGCTGCGACACCCCTCCCAGTGTCCGCTGCGCGCATGTTGCTTCTCTGCCGACGGGAATCTGCTGGCCACCGCCGGCGACGACGGCGACGTGTGCATCTGGAGCGCTGACGACATGCCCGCCGTGCTACTGTGAGTGGCGTGCATTCCACCAGGAGATCTGGAAGGGAGGCTCGGTAGCTATGTATCTTGATCAATTGTCTGCTGTATGAGTAGGAAATGGTGAGCCCGGCCATGCTGTGTAGGTATTTGCGAGATCACGAGGAAACGGTGACACCCTGTCCTGCCTTGCTATGCAGGTGTTTGCGGGGTCGCGGGGAATCATGGGCCTTGCCCTGCTGTACAGGTGGTTGTGGGGTCACGAGGAGACCGTGAGTCCCTGTCCTGCTGTACAGGTGGTTGTGGGGTCACGAGGAGACCGTGAGTCCCTGTCCTGCTGTACAGGTGGTTGTGGGGTCACGAGGAGACCGTGAGTCCCTGCCCTGCCATACAGGTGTCTGCGGGGTCACGAGGACACAGGTGTTGGTCACGAGGAGACCGTGAGTCCCTGTCCTGCTGTACAGGTGGTTGTGGGGTCACGAGGAGACCGTGAGTCCCTGTCCTGCTGTACAGGTGGTTGTGGGGTCACGAGGAGACCGTGAGTCCCTGCCCTGCCATACAGGTGTCTGCGGGGTCACGAGGAGACCGTGAGTCCCTGTCCTGCTGTACAGGTGGTTGTGGGGTCACGAGGAGACCGTGAGTCCCTGTCCTGCTGTACAGGTGGTTGTGGGGTCACGAGGAGACCGTGAGTCCCTGCCCTGCCATACAGGTGTCTGTGGGGTCACGAGGAGACCGTGAGTCCCTGCCCTGCCATACAGGTGTCTGTGGGGTCACGAGGAGACCGTGAGTCCCTGCCCTGCCATACAGGTGTCTGTGGGGTCACGAGGAGACCGTGAGTCCCTGTCCTGCTGTACAGGTGGTTGTGGGGTCACGAGGAGACCGTGAGTCCCTGTCCTGCTGTACAGGTGGTTGTGGGGTCACGAGGAGACCGTGAGTCCCTGCCCTGCCATACAGGTGTCTGTGGGGTCACGAGGAGACCGTGAGTCCCTGCCCTGCCATACAGGTGTCTGTGGGGTCACGAGGAGACCGTGAGTCCCTGCCCTGCCATACAGGTGTCTGTGGGGTCACGAGGAGACCGTGAGTCCCTGTCCTGCTGTACAGGTGGTTGTGGGGTCACGAGGAGACCGTGAGTCCCTGTCCTGCTGTACAGGTGGTTGTGGGGTCACGAGGAGACCGTGAGTCCCTGCCCTGCCATACAGGTGTCTGCGGGGTCACGAGGAGACCGTGAGTCCCTGCCCTGCCATACAGGTGTCTGCGGGGTCACGAGGAGACGGTGAGCTGCCTGTCGTTCAGCACAGACAGTGCCCTGCTGGTGTCGGGATGTCTGCAGGGCGACCTGCGCCTGTGGCAGCCTCGCATTGGCCAGACGACGCCCGTCGGCGGACAGTCCAACGCGCACGACCTGGGCGTCACCTCGTGCGAGTTTATGCCTCGGCAGCCAGGTCAGCATTCCTCACCTTTCAGCTCACCCGAGGGAGTAGAGGTCACCAGGGATAGAGCATTCGTCCGAAGTATTGCAAGGCTGGCCATCAACTGTTCGGCGGGGGGTCCTCAAGTTTCGCGCTGCAGTGGACGCTCCTGGGCGTGGCATGGATGGCAACTGCCATTCCAGAAGAGGTCATTAGGATACTCTAATGACGTCTGTGGCAGACTGTGGACCGACTGTGGCACCCGACAGATGATGGCCAGCTGCGATAACGACTGCGGTGGCCGACAGGTGTCAGCACCGACGTGCTGGCCGGCTGCGGTAACGACTGCGGTGGCCGACAGGTGTCAGCACCGACGTGCTGGCCGGCTGCGGTAACGACTGTGGTGGCCGACAGGTGTCAGTACTAACGTGCTTGCCAGCTGCGGTACCGACCGCGGTGGCCGACAGGTGTCAGCACCGACGTGCTGGCCGGCTGCGGTAACGACTGTGGTGGCCGACAGGTGTCAGCACCGAGGTGCTGGCCGGCTGCGGAAACGACTGTGGTGGCCGACAGGTGTCAGCACCGACGTGCTGGCCGGCTGCGATAACGACTGCGGTGGCCGACAGGTGTCAGCACCGACGTGCTGGCCGGCTGCGGTAACGACTGCGGTGGCCGACAGGTGTCAGCACCGACGTGCTGGCCAGCTGCGGTAACGACTGTGGTGGCCGACAGGTGTCAGCACCGACGTGCTGGCCGGCTGCGGTAACGACTGCGGTGGCCGACAGGTGTCAGCACCGACGTGCTGGCCAGCTGCGGTAACGACTGCGGTGGCCGACAGGTGTCAGCACCGACGTGCTGGCCGGCTGCGGTAACGACTGCGGTGGCCGACAGGTGTCAGCACCGACGTGCTGGCCAGCTGCGGTAACGACTGCGCCGTGCGCCTGTGGACGGTGCAGCCGTCAGGCGATACGGCGCCACTGGCCTGTCTGACCGGCCACAGCGGCGCCGTGATGGCCGTCCGCTTCTCGGCCGACGCCTCATTGTTGGCTTCCGCCGCCGGCGACAAGACGGTCAGGCTGTGGAATACAGTGAGTGCGAGCATGCGGCCGACTTGGCGCCGCATTACCTTGCTGCTTGGGATTTTTTTTTTTGTGGGATTGGACACACAGATAACACTAGTTTTGAAATTTTACTACTTGTATTGACATCCCAGATGATACCAGAATCATCGGACGGAAACGGAATCTCAGCACGTTTGTCGATATCTACCAAATAGATTATGTCAGACACCGACCGCCATCGACGCCGTCTTGACGCTACCAACAATTTCTCACATGTATATGAGCTGATCTACAATAGTGGCACTGATTTAGTCCTGTTTGTATTATTTGTATTCTTTGTGTTCTTTGTATTATTTGTATTATTTGTATTATTTGTATAAGCTGCTCTGTAATAGCGCCACTGCTTTAGTCTCATTTGTATGATGTGCGCTGCAATCGCCCAATTGAGTCCCATTCACTGATCTACAATTACTGATTGAGTCCCATTTCCTGCTGGTTTACTTCCGCCTACACTCGAACTTTGCAGAATTATTGCGTTATTTTCATCAGGAATTATCGTCTCTTACGTGGCCTGCCTCTTGGCAGAGCAGGCGCTACACCACATATGTGTACTCTGTAGCGTAGTATTCAATGGTAATTGAATGCCACAGCGACTGGGCATCAATAGAAGTAATAGCGCTGGCTCGCCTACGGCTTTGGCGTCGTGTTGTGTTGACCTGGTGTCGCCTGTACACAGTCCACCTGGACTCTGAAGGACGTCCTGTATGGCCACGCACGGTACGTCACCTGCTGCTGCTTCTCGGCGGACGGCCGCTACCTGGTGTCCGGCTCCAACGACAAGACGGCGCGACTGCGGCTGGTGGCGGGGGCGCAGCCGCCCGCCACCGCACCACCGCCACTGCCGCAGTCGGCACCGCAGGTGAACACTGATTACCAGGACAGTGTCTCGACGTGTCAAGGGGTCGGCGAGTGGCTGTACGAGTGTACCACTGATTACCAAGACAGTGTCTGGACGTGTTAGAAGGTAGGCGAGTGGCTGTACCAGTGTACCACTGATTACCAGGACAGTGTCTGGACGTGTCAGGGGGTAGACGAGTGGCTGTACCAGTGTACCACTGATCACCAGGACGGTGTCTGGACGTGTCAGGAGGTAGGCGAGTCGCTGTACCAGTGTACCACTGATTACCAGGACGGTGTCTGGACGTGTCAGGAGGTAGGCGAGTGGCTGCGCTCGCTCGGACTGGCTCAGTACGCGGCCAGTTTCGCTGAGCGAGGGGTGGATGGAGCAGCACTCCTGCAGCTCACCGAACAACAACTGGAAACTGAGCTGGCAGTAGGTGAGTGTCCCCACGAACGTGATGTGCTGATGTAGAGCCGGGAGAGGCCCTGCTGTGCTGACGTGTTCGTGCAGGACCTGGTGTGTCTTTATTGCGGTGTTGTGTGTTGGTGTAGGATCGGGAGGTTCTCCAATGAAGTGATGTGTTGATTTATGGTCAGGAGAGTCCCCATTGCACCGATGTGTTGGTGTGTGGCTATGATAATCACCACTGCACTGATGTGTTGATGTACCGCCGGGATAATTTCCACTGCGCCCATGTGTTAATGTAGGACTGAGATAGCCTTCATCGTACCGATGTACTGATGTAGGGACGGCAGGGTCTCCAATGCAGTGATGTGTCGATGTCAGGAGAGTCCCCATTGTACTGGTTTGGTCCCCATTGTATGTGTTGGTGTAGGACCTGGGGAATGTCCACTGTACTGATGTGTTAATGTAGGGTCGGGAGAGTCTCCACTCTACTGATGTGTTCATGTAGGGTCTGGCGAGTCATCACTGCACTTCTGTGTTGATATAATGCCGGGCGAGTCTCCACTGTACCGATGTGTCGGTGCCCCCGAGGCTCCGAGGACAGTGAGTCAGTCACTGGTACGATGGGGAACCTGAGGACCTGTGTGTGATGGACGGACAATTATGCAACGTACGGCTGTAGCAGTGCGTCGTGATGTACGTGAGCACTGGCAGATGTTCATCAGTGCACCGTCCTTGGAGGTGTGGCTTTGGTGGCTGCGTTGTCAGCTCTCTGATGACGTATCGGCTTGGTATGTCTTGCCATGTAGTATATATTTTTAACATCGCTTATGCCGGCTGGTCAAATTAGTGTTGGTTTCCTGACTGCTCAACCGGGTTAGTTCATTTCACTTTCGAATTCTTGTCGTTGTATGACGAAGGTACACAACTGGATACCACTGAAATGTCCAAAACCTTGTTATGCTGAAGTATTTTCCATATGCATGACATTCATGATTGATGGTTTGCCTATTTCATTATCGTAAGATGTACCCGTGATTAGGTGTTTCACATTGGGTGTTTTCAAACACCGCGGATACTTTTATGTTCTACCATAAATTACCCATGTGTATTTCTCCCACTGTGTGTAACACAGGCAAGTGCCGGCCAATACAGTTGCGGCTAATTATTACTGAATAACTAGGTCTGTAATATCAGTCGGTGTTTAGTCGAATCCTTGTCAGCAGCATACCATATGTCGGATTTTCATAGGAGTAACGGTGGCATGATTAAAGAGACCGAGAATATCACGGTCAATATGTGTATACCACAATGGAAGTCGTGTCCTTGCCAGGTGCAATATTATACACATGTGTCGGCTAGAGTTTCAGTCTAGCCGTAGCATGGCAACAAAGTGAACAAGGTGCTCTTCACTGGTCAACATCTACCGAAATACCGTAGACTGACCGAGTCCGTGTGGTGTACCAAGGCGCATTATATGAACGACAAACACATTATATCACAAATGCACAAATTTACATCAACAAATGTGAGCTGAAATTTACCAGACAAGCACTAAGCATAATGTTTAGTATTCATGAGCACTGCAACGAGTCATTGTTAGGTTTATTCTACTTTCCAAGACGGATTCCATCTGATATAACTAAGACTAAAGCTTACTTAGATGTAGAAGGCTGAGAGGAGATCTCATCTAGGCCTTTAAATTTGTTCATGGTCAGGAACATGGATATATCAGGGAAATGTTTGAATTTAACAGAAATGATGCAATTACAGAGCATCAATTCAAAATTAAAGTTAATGACGGTAGAAAAAGGTTAGGATAGTCATTCTTCGCCAACAGGGTAGTAGAACACTGGAACCAGCTGCAGAAATCATTGTCAGTAGCAGGACACTTGGTTGTGTTCATGTGTGCTATGCTAAATGTAAATTTCCGGTCATATTTTGCTCTTTGGAGTGCATGCCCAGCTTCATACAGTTACAGCCAACTTGGCGGGTGTGTACCACTGGCGCGGCTGGGACTGTTTGCCGCTGGCTTATACGGCGACCCTGCCTGCAGAGCTGGTGGGCCACCGCAATAAGCTGGTGCGTCAGCTGGACAGACTGAAGCGGGACCCTCAGCGTAGCTCCACCGACAGTCCCCCGCCGGACGAGTTCTACTGCCCCATCACTCGGGAGCTGATGACCGAGCCGGTGGTCTGTTCAGGTCAGTTCTACTGCCCCATCACTCGGGAGCTGATGACCGAGCCGGTGGTTAGTTCAGGTCAGTTCTACTGCCCCGTCACTCGGGAGCTGATGACCGAGCCGGTGGTCTGTTCAGGTCAGTTCTACTGCCCCATCACTCGGGAGCTGATGACCGAGCCGGTGGTCTGTTCAGGTCAGTTCTACTGCCCCATCACTCGGGAGCTGATGACCGAGCCGGTGGTCTGTTCAGGTCAGTTCTACTGCCCCATCACTCGGGAGCTGATGACCGAGCCGGTGGTCTGTTCAGGTCAGTTCTACTGCCCCATCACTCGGGAGCTGATGACTGAGCCGGTGGTCTGTTCAGGTCAGTTCTACTGCCCCATCACTCGGGAGCTGATGACTGAGCCGGTGGTCTGTTCAGGTCAGTTCTGCTGCCCCATCACTCGGGGCTGATGACCGAGCCGGTGGTCTGTTCAGGTCAGTTCTGCTGCCCCCGTCACTCGGGAGCTGATGACCGAGCCGGTGGTCTGTTCAGGTCAGTTCTACTGCCCCATCACTCGGGAGCTGATGACCGAGCCGGTGGTCTGTTCAGGTCAGTTCTGTTGCCCCGTCACTCGGGAGCTGATGACCGAGCCGGTGGTCTGTTCAGGTCAGTTCTACTGCCCCATCACTCGGGAGCTGATGACTGAGCCGGTGGTCTGTTCAGGTCAGTTCTACTGCCCCGTCACTCGGGAGCTGATGACCGAGCCGGTGGTTAGTTCAGGTCAGTTCTACTGCCCGTCACTCGGGAGCTGATGACCGAGCCGGTGGTTAGTTCAGGTCAGTTCTGCTGCCCCGTCACTCGGGAGCTGATGACCGAGCCGGTGGTCTGTTCAGGTCAGTTCTACTGCCCCATCACTCGGGAGCTGATGACTGAGCCGGTGGTCTGTTCAGGTCAGTTCTACTGCCCCATCACTCGGGAGCTGATGACCGAGCCGGTGGTTAGTTCAGGTCAGTTCTACTGCCCCATCACTCGGGAGCTGATGACTGAGCCGGTGGTCTGTTCAGGTCAGTTCTACTTGATATTGCGTGTAGCCATATCAAGGTGAGTCATTTATGTGCCTGCTCGACATTACTCGGTAAGCTCGACATTACTCGGTAAGCTCAACATTACTCGGTAAGCTCGACGTTACTCGGTTAGCTCGACATTACTCAGTAGGCTCGACATTACTCGGTAAGCTCGACATTACTCGGTAGGCTCGACATTACTTGGTAAGCTCGACATTACTCGGTAGGCTCGACATTACTCGGCAGGCTCGACATCACTCGGTAGGCTCGACATTACTAGGCAAGCTCAACGTTACTCGGTTAGCTCGACATTACTCGGTAGGCTCGACATTACTCGGTAAGCTCGACATTACTCGGTAGGCTCGACATTACTCGGCAGGCTCGACATCACTCGGTAGGCTCGACATTACTTGGTAAACTCGACATTACTCGGCTGGATCGGCAGGCTCGACATTACTCGGCAGGCTCTACGGGCCCTACAATACTCTGCAGGCTCAACGTTACTCGGCAGGCTCTGCAAGTTTGACGTTACTCAGCGGGCCCCACAGGCCCTACAATACTCTGCAGGCTCGACATTACTCGGCAGGCTCTGTAGGCTCGACGTTACTCCGCAGGCTCGGCATTACTCGGCACGCTCTGCAGGCTCGACGATACTCGGCAGGCTCTACATTGCTCGGCAGCCTGTGCAGGCTCGATGTTACTCGGCAGGCTCGATATTATTATGCAGTCTGTGGTGACGCCGGGTAGTGCATCGGCAAACCGGTTTGGGTGGGCACGGCTGATGCTAGTGGCGGAACAGTGACAATTGTTTTCGGGTGCCGGGGGATTTTGCGTACTTACAGATGGTGAGTAACGTGTCACAGTTATATTTCCAGATGGCAAGTGACGTGTTGCAGTGATGCTTCCAGACGGCGAGCGACTTTTACAGGGATGTTTCCAGAGGGTCAGTGACGTGTGGTAGTGCTATTTACAGACGGTGATTGACGGGCAACAATAACATTTTCAGATGGTCAATAGCTTGTTGTACTGATATTTTCAGATGTTGAATGACGTGTTGCGGTGCTATTTCCAGATGGTGAGTGTTATTGTGTTCATATGTCGAGCTAGCGAGTGCCAGCTACTAACTATCGTGTGCCCTACCACATACGGGTACAACTACCAACTATCGTGTGCCCAACCACATACAGGTACAACTACCAACTATCGTGTGCCCAACCACATACGGGTACAACTACCAACTATCGTGTGCCCCACCACATACGGGTACAACTACCAACTATCGTGTGCTCCACCACAGACGGGTACAACTACCAACTGTCGTGTGCCCCACCACAGACGGGTACAACTACCAACTATCGTGTGCTCCACCACAGACGGGTACAACTACCAACTGTCGTGTGCTCCACCACAGACGGGTACAGCTACCAACTGTCGTGTGCTCCACCACAGACGGGTACAGCTACCAACTGTCGTGTGCTCCACCACAGACGGGTACAGCTACCAACTGTCGTGTGCCCAACCACATACAGGTACAGCTACCAACTGTCGTGTGCCCCACCACAGACGGGTACAGCTACCAACTGTCGTGTGCTCCACCACAGACGGGTACAGCTACCAACTGTCGTGTGCTCCACCACAGACGGGTACAGCTACCAACTGTCGTGTGCTCCACCACAGACGGGTACAGCTACCAACCGTCGTGTGCTCCACCACAGACGGGTACAGCTACCAACTGTCGTGTGCTCCACCACAGACGGGTACAGCTACCAACTGTCGTGTGCTCCACCACAGACGGGTACAGCTACCAACTGTCGTGTGCTCCACCACAGACGGGTACAGCTACCAACTGTCGTGTGCTCCACCACAGACGGGTACAGCTACCAACTGTCGTGTGCTCCACCACAGACGGGTACAGCTACCAACTGTCGTGTGCTCCACCACAGACGGGTACAGCTACCAACCGTCGTGTGCTCCACCACAGACGGGTACAGCTACCAACTGTCGTGTGCTCCACCACAGACGGGTACAGCTACCAACTGTCGTGTGCTCCACCACAGACGGGTACAGCTACCAACTGTCGTGTGCTCCACCACAGACGGGTACAGCTACCAACTGTCGTGTGCTCCACCACAGACGGGTACAGCTACCAACTGTCGTGTGATCCACCACAGACGGGTACAGCTACCAACTGTCGTGTGCCCCACCACAGACGGGTACAACTACCAACTGTCGTGTGCTCCACCACAGACGGGTACAGCTACCAACTGTCGTGTGCCCCACCACAGACGGGTACAGCTACCAACTGTCGTGTGCCCCACCACAGACGGGTACAGCTACCAACTGTCGTGTGCCCCACCACAGACGGGTACAGCTACCAACTGTCGTGTGCTCCACCACAGACGGTTACAGCTACCAACTGTCGTGTGCTCCACCACAGACGGGTACAGCTACCAACTGTCGTGTGCTCCACCACAGACGGGTACAGCTACCAACTGTCGTGTGTCCACCACAGACGGGTACAGCTACCAACCGTCGTGTGCTCCACCACAGACGGGTACAGCTACCAACTGTCGTGTGCTCCACCACAGACGGGTACAGCTACCAACTGTCGTGTGCTCCACCACAGACGGGTACAGCTACCAACTGTCGTGTGCTCCACCACAGACGGGTACAGCTACCAACTGTCGTGGCTCCACCACAGACGGGTACAGCTACCAACTGTCGTGTGATCCACCACAGACGGGTACAGCTACCAACTGTCGTGTGATCCACCACAGACGGTACACTACCAACCGTCGTGTGCTCCACCACAGACGGGTACAGCTACCAACTGTCGTTCCACCACAGACGGGTACAACTACCAACTGTCGTGTGCTCCACCACAGACGGGTACAGCTACCAACTGGTATCCACCACAGACGGGAGCTACCAACTGTCGTGTGATCCACCACAGACGGGTACAGCTACCAACTGTCGTGTGCTCCACCACAGACGGGTACAGCTACCAACTGTCGTGTGTCCACCACAGACGGGTACAGCTACCAACTGTCAGCCATCACCGCTTGGCTCAGCGAGCGAAACTCCAGTCCGATGACCAACGAGGCGCTCACCACCAGCCAGCCGTTACCGAACCACGCCCTGCGCTCGCTGATCAGACAGTGGCGTCTGCGGCACCCGCAGTGACCGACCGCCACAGGTCACACTGATCAGACAGCGGCGTCTGCGGCACCCGCAGTGACCGACCGCCACAGGTCACACTGATCAGACAGCGGCGTCTGCGGCACCCGCAGTGACCGACCGCCACAGGTCACACTGATCAGACAGCGGCGTCTGCGGCACCCGCAGTGACCGACCGCCACAGGTCACACTGATCAGACAGCGGCGTCTACGGTACCCGCAGTGACCGACCGCCACAGGTCACACTGATCAGACAGCGGCGCCTGCGGCACCCGCAGTGACCGACCGCCACAGGTCACACTGATCAGACAGCGGCGCCTGCGGCACCCGCAGTGACCGACCGCCACAGGTCACGTGACGCTCGTGACTTTTGATTGATTGATTATTGGGGTTTTAAGGTGCGTCAGACGCTCGTTGCACGGCTAGCGACCGCTGTATGACCCCCCCCCCCACAGATGAAGTCGCCCGGCCATTTGTGGATCAAAGCACCGGCGGTTGCGGTTTCTATAAAATCAGTGTTATCCACGCACAAGTGCAATTACAGTTACCATCAGGGTCGTTATTGACGCATGTAATTTTTAATGGTACTTGATTGGGCTGTGTAATCTGTTTTTTTGTTTGTTTGCTTGCGTGGTTTAGGTGTCGCTATTTAAATTTCGTCGTTTGCCTGTATTCGACGTGGTATCGTTGGTAGTACTCCACCATCATGGTACTGAATGCGTAGTACGCGTTTGCAGAATTACATTCCCCCTGTGGTGTGTTGGGTCTCGTGTCACCCTGTGGTTGGCGAGTGGTGTAGCGTTATGGTGTCAGTGCATAGTCGCTAGTCGTGCATACTAGTCGTGTCTAGTCGTGCACGCTAGTCGTGCACGCTAGTCGTGCTAGCATACTAGTCGTGCACCATCAGTGTGTTGGTGTACCGTTCGTGGACTGGTCGTGTAACATCCGTGTACTGGTTGTGTACCGCCCGTGTACTGGTCGTGTACCACCCGTGTACTGGTTGTGTACCACCCGGGTACTGGTTGTGTACCGCCCGTGTACTGGTCGTGTACCACCCGGGTACTGGTCGTGTACCACCCGGGTACTGGTTGTGTACCACCCGTGTACTGGACGTGTACTGACCGTGTACCGGCCTTGTTTTGACCTTGTACTGCCCATATACTGGTGACACTGACTTTGTGCTGGCCGTGTACCACCCGGGTACTTGTTGTGTACCGCCCGTGTACTGGTTGTGTACCACCCTTGTACTGGTCGTTTATCTCCAGTGTATCGGCCGTGTACTGGACGTGTACTGACCGTGTACCGGCCTTGTTTTGACCTTGTACTGACCGTGCACTGACTTTGTGCTGGCCGTGCACTGACTTTGTGCTGGCCGTGTACTGGCCTTGCATTGGCCTTGTACTGACCGTGTACTGGCCTTGCGTTGGCCTTGCACTGACCGTGTACTGACCGTGTACTTGCCTTGTACTGGCCTTGTGTTGGCCGTGTACTGGCCGTGTGATATCAATGTGCTGGCCGTTTACTGGCCGTGCAGCGTTCGTGTCTGTCGGGTTGTGGACGATGAGTTGTCTGGTGTGGCAACAACCGGCCACATTGGTCCTAAAAGCGTGTGGTCCGATATTCTTTGGAATCACCAAAAAGGTTCAGTTTATGCCTTAGAATGATACTACAAACCAGATAATCTACGAGAAGTTCAAACATATGGTTTAAAATGGCTAAAATGCTGTTATGCCTTAGAAACTTTAATTGCAGATAATGTTTCATGCTGAGATGGTTCATGACAGATGGCGCCATTAGCCGTGAATGTGCGTAAAGTGCGTCGTGAACAACCCAATAAAAAGTTCATGATAGATGAGCATATAAGCATGTCTGTTCTAGAATAGCTGCAAACACCATGGCAAGGTGGGTCAAATATAAAGTGCATTCTAAAGCACAGTGCCATCTTACACATAACGTTACTATGGATCGTGAAGTGAATTCGAATTCTTTTTCAACACCGTCTGTCATGTAGCGTGATATTTTGTGGCGAACAAATGATCCGATGTAACCTGCAACGTGTAGTCTACGTGTGGTTGGCTTGATGGACCTTTCTATCGAAATACTGCACAATTAATGCATAATTAGAACGAAAGTGGGAGTGAGCATTTTACAACAATATATGCATATAATTTGAGGTCCGGCCACGAGGTCAACTGCTGAACAATTAAAATTAGCATGAACTGCCGAAGAAATGGGGGGGGGGGAAGTGATCGAAATTTGGTGTTGCGAACAGCTGTTAGTGACCTTCCCTGTTTAACCTTGCATGTTACAATGCTTTCTGTTTTCCCATCTACGGAGAAAAACTTTTAAAAGCTATTTGATAGTTTATATTCCTGTAAAGGGTAAATAACGTTCCACCATCGTTTCTAAGTCACCGGATTTCGGCCCCCTTCCACGTTTAAATGTTGCATTTTGAATTAATATGATGAAACAATTTCATTTCCTTTGCTACACCGGGGTGCCGAGAGCCTTTTCGTGGGGTTTCGATAGAGCGGTTCGAGTCTAGGATATTCGATGACGTGTATGTGTAAGCCAGGTGTCGGCCGACTCAGCGTCCGCGTGCTCTGCAGTGTCCCGTACATATTGCCAGCGCCCGTCAGCCGTGTGGCCGGCAATACAGACGTGGTCTGAAGACGAGCCGGCACGGACGGCGTGCCGGAAGCTTGAAGGCATTGATATGCACGTGCATTGCATATGTCCATCTCGCGCATGCGTGTTTAATAAAGCTGCAGCATTAGCATAATGTGAATGCTCTCAGCCAGGCTCTGTCGAGTCTCGGAAATCGTTGAGCTGTCGGACGCATACCGTCCGCCCCTGTCACAATACGCGGAAGTCCCGGAAGCGGTGACCGACACCCACTGGTGTCGCGTTTTTAAAGGCCCAATTTGTTTCGGCACCACTTGTTTTTTTTGGCGGAACCCGGGTCGATTTTCTGAGTCCCGGTAGTATTCTAGGGCGCCGGCTCGATTTTTCGGAATCCCGACGCTTTTTTGGGGGGCCTTTTGGCACATTCTACCGCCTGTATAATTATGAGGAGGGGGGGCCAATAAGTTAACAGCGTTTCATAGAGCTGCGACAAATATGTTTAAAAAAATGGACCACGTCGAACAGACGGATACCAGTGAACGCATGGAAGGAATGATCGGTGCAGATGCTCGTGAGTGAGCGTCATAAGTTTTATATCCGATTGCTCGTTCTCTATGCCTGGAGTCAGGCAGGTCCATGCATATTTATATGACGGGGTGGGGACAGTTACTCGGAGGGGTGCCTTAGCCGGAAATATTCCTTCAAAATATGGTGGGGAGGAGCGCTCGAGCCCATACTGAAGGGCACTTCTTTTTTTTCTCAAATGGGTGCGATTTCCTCTGAAAATGTCGTCTTTTGCTAAAATAAAATCCGTTCAGCGGGAAGGAGGATGAGTGGTACTCGAGCCTTCCTGAAGTCTCCTTGCCGGAAGGTTACCACCTTTCGATTGGGGGTGGGGGCGCATGCTCACAGCCAAGGGCGGCGGAACGGAAGAGGCAAGGAGAACAGTGGCCCCTTGAATTGTCGAGGGCGGCCTGGCACCTCCCTGTCCAGGAGTCCGCATTGGGAAGATCCTTTGAGCCTTCAGGTCCTTGGATTGTAGGAGACTTCCTGTAGACCGCACTGCAGGACTATAAAAGGCCTCTGTGTTCATCATTGGTCTCTTGTGATTGCAGGAGATCCACTGGGATTTCAGACACCCCATGTGACTGCAGAAGACCCTGGGATCACAGGTGTGCCTGCCCACACCCCCAATCCCCTGTAGTTACAGGGGGCCCCATTGGAACTACAGGATAATATGTGGCCTAGGAATATCCAATCATCAGCCCCATGGCATTGCTGCTAGTGGTTGCTGAGAAGCATACTTCCAATGCATAGACCTGAGCCATGTCCCCACATCCGTCTGTCTGTTTTCTTTTTTACTTTGTCGTTGCGCTTAAGTAGGTACAATTTTACAGCATCCCAGTATATGAATTACGACGCGCGGTGTAAGGTTCGGAAACATGCATTGGCTGGGTAAGCGTGCGCGCCCTGCAGAGACCCAGTGTGCTCCTCTCGGATGGCTCGTAACCGTTTGGATGACTCGTAACCGTTTCGGCTGGCTGCCGTCTGTTCACTCTTTAAATAAACTCGGAATTGTCCAGCACACAACTTGCGTAAATGACCTTTTTTGTGTATAAGTTTAGTACGATCTGTCGGTGGCCCAATACAGACAGAAGAATTTCCCCACTAGCCTACGTGGAGCCATATAGGGACCGACATATACCTACCTGGCACAAGCGGTCACATTCCCCGACGCCTTCTACACGATTGGTAAAATTAAATCATCACCTTACGTGCGCTTGGCTACAATTAGTACAATATTACGTGCCGGTACTTTGACATGGTGGGGAGATCAGCTCCGCACCCCCGAGAGGAAGCCTGGGGAGGAGGCCCCGGCTTTCCCCTTGGATACCGATGTTCTACCGCCTCTGCCCACAACGCCGCCCTCTATAACCGCTCATACCTGGAGGTGGGAGACGCGCTGTTCTTCCACCGCCTCTGCCCACAACGCCGCCCTCTGTAACCGCTCATACCCGGAGGTGGGAGACGCGCTGTTCTTCCACCGCCTCTGCCCACAACGCCGCCCTCTGTAACCGCTCATACCTGGAGGTGGGAGACGCGCTGTTCTTCCACCAGCCTCGGCGCTATGTGGGCGGGGCGAGTCCGACGGAGCCGACTGGTCTGGCCTGGTGACTATCGCTGTTAATATAGCATCTTGTGAAAACGGCGCCGGTTTGCTTCATCACGAAGCCGTGTCACGGGGCACGAGATTATTTGCAGCGACTTGCAATCAGGTTCATAAGTCATTAAATGCCTGCATTGTATTATAGGTACACATTACGGCATTATCTAGTGGTGCGATACAATACACACAGCCATGCACCATAGCTATACACTAGAAGCCGGGTAAATGGGGTATTTGAAACGCATTCAGTTTGGCATGAATGATTCTGTATCGTTGCCGATAGTCTCCACCGAATCCGTTGTATTTTGAGGAAACTCTCCAACCGGGATTTCATTCACCAATATACCTGTAAGAAGAGTTTCTGTCAAGGCCTCGATATAAAGTACGCATGTTACAAAGCAAACTTCCCTGTAGATATAGCATAGCAAGAGTTTATGGATTCGACCAGCGGCATTCACATGTATTATCCTGTGCGTAATCTGAAAAGCACCGAAGCGGTTGGTTCGGGTAGATTGGAATGAATCACCCCAAGTGCAGTATGTTCCATTTTCAAGAAACTCACTATTGGACGTTCCTGAATGAGTCGATAAGCTTTCTTATAGACAAAAGTATGAAAAGAGGAAGTTGGAAGGCTCGATAACTAGTTATTTTGTCTCGTCCACATCAGTAGCTGCCGAGTAGTCGGATACTGTGTTTCGAGTGTCAGTGGTCCTCGGTTGTATTCAATCTGACCACGAACAGATTTCCTTAGCCGATTTCCATCAGGGAGATGGCGGTGATCGTGAAGCATTTGCCATGCTATAAGATTAATGCGGGCCTACCAGTGGCGGCGGCATCGGGCTCGCCAGCATGATCTGCCATCACAAACATGATCTACCAGCGAACAGGTCCGTCGGTCCGGTGGCACGCCCCGAGGGTTCCACCTCACCAGGTGTTGTCGGAACAGATCTCCATTCTGGTCGCCGCGACACGTTTGTGTTTGCATTTGTGGTAGACAGGCTGTCTGAATGGTGGACTGTTGCATTTAATTGGTATCACCTTTGTATATCTGCAATTTTGGATTGCCAATTTTCTACTTGGAACGTCTTGCAGGGGACTTAAGTATGCCAGTCTATGAGCCGGATCGGCACCTGAGACACGTCTCTCCTGACTGTAGTGCATGACGCCACACTAGGCACAGTCACCAGTTTGACTAGTTCCTACGTTTGGTGCTACGCCATCCGTGTCTGACCCTGCTCAACCGAAGTGGTATCTGACACCGCCCAACTAGCCGACTGTGACAGGGGTGGACGCTTTAGCCAGTGTGCCTAGGCGCCATCCCTTCTGTCGCTAATGGCTGACGGCAGTTCTTAACCGATTGGTGTGACAAATTAGGGACGCCATATGATCAAAGCCGTCGACGCGTCGTAAAACCAATGCATAACCATTCAAACCAAGACCAACGCGATGCGAAATGTGCCGAGACTACCCATATCAGGGCTTATCGAGACAAACCACAACGAAAAAGATTTTGTTCAATATATAAAGGTCATGCCAATCGGTTCAAGTCAATCCAAATTATCAGCCAGAAGGAAATAACTCCTGAAAACGAGCTACGCACTATCCGCGCCCATACTACAGAGCTAGCATAGTAGCGTAGTCATCACAGAAACGCGGCTAGGCAAGACTAAAGCAATTCAAAGCTGCAGCACGATTTTAAAGACCACGCCCGGCTTGCCCGTCATATACAGGGCCAAGAGAGCTGTGACGTATGCCGTCTAGTGAAGCCTGATCGCTTCTAAAAGAGAAGATCTGGAGACAGCTAACACCGAGACATTCATCCTAGAGCTCAAGACGTCCCTCAGCGGTGTTCAGAGCGGTGTGCAATGGACTTTCCCGCAGTGGTGCTTTTTTCACCTGGAAGGACACCCCATCTCCATCTGCAGCGCTTTTTGGAGTGCTAAAAGATGGGAGGTAAGCATGATCACCCTCCCCCATAACCCCAATGACTGAACTCTTTAACATGGGAACCCAAGGGCAACCATACCAAATTAATCTTGTCCCTCACATTGTATCTATGCATTGGACCTGCCAGGGATTTATAGAACATGTAGCCCTTCGTCGGACGTTTCGGTATTAGTAGTGGTCCATTCTGTTGGAAGCTCCTTCTGGTACCTTCGGTGCAACTGGTTTCATCTGCTGCTGGGCCCCCTTTCATATTTTCTGCGGTGCTTCTTAATTTTCCTAGGTCATTCATAATTCACATATTTCAGCACCCTGAGTTTCCTTCTGCTAGAATCCTTCGTCGAGGGCTCATACTTCAGTGAGGGACCCTTCTGTTGTTCTGGGAACCACCTTTGATCTTTTTTTTTTTAGGGGGAAGCTCCGTCGGTTTTCCTTTGATTATGTTTTTGGACGGTCAGTATCTTTGTATTCTGGTTTTGAATCATGCCGGATTTCGAATCCTTCTAGTGTGGGGGTGGGGACATAAACTCTGGGTTCAGGGATATCAAAGTTCGAAGTATTGAGATCATTTGAGCATCGATGTTCTTCGACGCTGGCATTCTGAATTTTCCCCTCTCCCTCACAAGGTCATTTGATGTCATGTTGAGGTTTGAGACACTTTAATTTTAATAATTAAAAAGTTGCAAAGTTATAAGGATTTTGAGGTTTTCGGATGTTCGGGTTTTGATGTGGCCACGAATATAGGTGGTATATCCCGGGATATATATATATATATATATATATATATATATATATATATATATATATATCCCGGGATTCTTGTGGTGGCGCTCCTCCAGACGAGTGCCTCCAATTATTTTGGATCATCCCCTGATGTTTATGCAGGAGATGCGTGGTAAGCTTGTGCTGTACCTCCCAGATTCCACTCTGGATTCATCTTCCTTCCCTCCAATTTCAGATGAAGTTTTTAGGTGATGCTCCCTCTTAATTTCGCCGGGAAGTTTTCGGGCTTCCTGGATGCTATTTCCCCAAGATAATTATGTTCCACTTGAATGAGGTCGATATAGTAAGCTATGCGGAATTTGTCGCACGTAATTCGTTTCCGTCCAATATCGGACCGGCCGGAAATGTCCGTCTCTCACAGTATACACCAACCAACGTCTTACCGACCGTCTCACCTTACACCTAACGCACCACATTACCACAGGCTTTTGCCTGCCCGGATGCTTTCGTTAAGCTGATTTCGCTGCTTGCATCTTACATGTACTACAATAATTGGTACTCCTTCAACTCATTCCCACCTCACTCCGAAGTTCCACTCATTCCATTACATGTGCCCTATAACATATGTCCCCAGGCCCCAGCAAGCATTAAAACACGTATCAAACCCTATTCTTTATCTAGTCTTAGTCTTCATATGCTTGCATGCCCACTTGAGAGCACAATACTGCCCTGGTGGAGGACTCCTGACATGGCAACTTAGCCCATTGGGCAAACAAATGTATCGCGGAGTGTAAATTGATGTTCAGAGTGCATGTGTTCTGGTGACGGATTTAACATGACCAATTTCCTGCGGAGCATAATTTTACGTGTGGAGTGCATATGTTCTGATGACAAACTCAACATGACCAATTTCCCATGGGACATATTTTATGTACTGTGGGTGCATGCTCTGGTGACAGACTCAAGAATCAACATGACCAATTTCCCACGGGGTATAATTTTACGTGCGGAGTTCGTATGTTCTGGTGACGGACTCAAGACACACTGTGACCAATTTCCCTTTGGGCATAATTTTACGTGCGGAATGCGCATGCCCTGATAGCAGACTCAAGAATCAACTTGACCAATTTCCCGCAGGGTATAATCTTAAGTGCGGACTCGGTATGACCACTTTTTCGCGGGGTATAATTGTGCGTGTGGAGTGCTTATGTTCTGATGACGGACTCCACGTCATCAATATCCGCATTGAAAGGTCACATGATCACACATACAGATCACACCTCACACCTCAGCACCCGATGACAGCATCTCACCAATAACAGAGGCAGTCAGCAGGTTGACCAGCATGCCGGTAAACATGGCCTTCGGCACGATGCAGCTGATGTCACGCCGCCGCTCCGGTGCCAGCGCCGTCAGGAACGCCGTCGTCACGCCGATGTGGGCGATGTTGGTGAAGCCGTACAGAATGGCCGTCGTCAGCGCCTCCTCCCTGTGCTGCAAGCAGGCCACAAGCCAACATCATTTTGAGAACCCAACATCATTTGAAATATGCATACAAATTATGTCGCTTTGCACGGCATAATTTAACACCACTCGTGTACGTAATAACTAGGCTTAGGTAGGAATAAAAGGGACATACTTTGAATTGTCTCGCGTATTAATGATCACAAAATATCGTAACATCGCGCAGAGTTGTGCAATTATACGCCATGCTTGCTGACATCAGCTAATGTAATGATGCTTATCAGTGATTCGATGGTTAACCACTATGCTTCCTCGTGTCTGCAGTTCTACCATCGAGGTTGTATTGCAGTTGTGTTGGCAGTTGTGGTGTGAGACGCTCTGATGTCACACGACGTATTTTCTGATGCAACGCACCACAAGCGTTCGCTTTCTGACTGAGTACGGTGACGTCACGCTTACTGGAAAGTGACGCGTCTTCTGTAACTCGAGGAACGCTGTGTAGGCGAAATACTCGTTCTTCATTGTTTTGATAGTGAACAGATTGGAGACATCGTTCACGAACTCCCACGGCACGCCAATCAGAAACACCAACGGTCGGAAGAGGAAGGCGACTATGGTCTGAAACAGAATTGATCAGATGTATGCACGAGCAGTATTATTTGGTTTGAGGACGACGGTTCGGCAGACATTTCGTCGGGGCAAAATTTTGTTCCATAAAATTATGTGAGCGCAAATGTTCGGAGGACTGAAGCTCGTGCAAATAAGTCTCTTATGGAGCCAACATTCGCGTTCGACAAAAGCTAGTGAAATACAAATTCGACCGGCAGCATTTCTCATGAGATTCAAGTTCGTGTATGGCAACGTTTCGTCTAGGAGGGATTCGTTCACGGCAAGCGGTCGCGCAGGTAAAAAGTTCGTACACAGTTACAGGTCGTCCATGGCGAAAAGTTTGTCATAGCTAAAGTTCGTGGAGAACAATCTTCCATACGATTCCAAAGTTTGTATATTTAGCTAGCGATGGTGGATTAGGGGAGTCGGTTTTGACCTCTGTCAAAAATGAGAGGAGGGTTAACACTCTTTTTGCCGATCTCCAATTTCTGTGTTGGCCTATTAGAGGGGCAGGTAGCCAACAGAACCTTTGTAGACGCATGTCCATGGCAACAAAACTACTTTTTTTATCCCAATCTCAAACGTTTTAAAAATCCAGTGTATCATAAGCATGTTTCACTACCTATTAATAGTATGCAGTTACATGAGTAGAATAACCTTGCACATGGCATCAGTGTGATAGCCAAACCTTGTAGCATTAGCAGACATGAATAAGCGTGAATTCAGGGCCTCCCGGGCGAAAGTAAAATCTGAGGTATGTCTGGTATAATTTATGTCCGAGCTTGGAGCCATATTGCAGCCATATTGTATTCGTACGTTAATTTAAATGTCGGTGCGTGCAAATTCGCGGTAAATATATCTATGGATTCTGTGACTATAGAATGTTTGAAAAACCTCACTCTCAACATTGGCTTTTCGCTACAATGCCCCCAGTAGCTTCAAGGCTGATCAAATACCGTGCGACGCTTTTGTGATGCATGTACCCCATGAAAACAACAGTGCAAGGGTCGTATCAATGGGCCAAATATCCTCATAATTTTCTGCGCGTTCGGCATAGAAGTTAAGCCGGGTCCGATAGATTCTAGTCATCCGAACGATCTCGAACGGCAAACTAGATATATTTGTAGATATATTTGTTTCGTGCGTGCCATATATTCGCGCAGATTGTTTATGTTCTGATTTCGGACGCACGCTAAATCAAATGTTATATGTCTAACCGATCTTAGTTACGATAACAGATCATTGCAAACTATGCATACAGGCCTGCGACAAAGCGGAGGCAAATAACGCAACGAGTTCCCGATTGATTTTTAGCACAAAAACAGGCATGCTTTGCTACAACGGAAAGTATATGGTTACTTTCTTACCTAACTTCGTAGCGAGGGTGCAGTCGTATCTACATTGAAGGTACGTTTGCCCCCTCAACTTCCAAGTTCCTTCAAACGTGAGCATTGCTCCACCACTCATATTCCAGCTTTGAATAATGATAACTGTAAACATAGTACTATTTGGAGATAAGCATGCGCAATCCCTGAGGCGAACGGTTCAGGACCAAAACCACGACACCCGGCATAAAAAGATGTTAATTATAATTATAAAGGTGGCCGGTAGCATGCCGATATATTGTTTGATTTTGGGATCGTGCCACGGTGCGGCATACATGTTACCAATAATATAAGAACGTTAAATAGGAAAACAAAAATATGGTAAATTTGGAAATAATTATAATTTACATTTGAACCATGATGACGTAGGTAAAAGATCAATGATATCTTGGTCCAATATTTCTACCACATGGACTTCATGTTACTGGTCTAGATGCACGTTACCAATATGATTAGGATGCTAAAAAGCACACAAAAAAACATGGTAAATTTGGTAACAAGTATAAGATGCATTTGAACCATGATGACGTAAGTAAAAGATCAATGATATTTTGGCCCAATCTTTCTACCATATGAACTACACTATTAACCCGCGCCGTCGCTCCGGTCAGATCCTCACACCCCGTCTCCGGGAGGGGGGGGGGAGTAACCCCCCTCTATAATCCAAACTAAGCGTCGCACGAAAACGAAAGAGGTGTCATCGGAAAGCACTCGACGGGTGGGGTCCGGATCCACCCCCAAAATAATTCCCCCGGAAGTGACGTCACCAAGGAGGCTAGATTTTCACGACTTTTCACGACTTACATTATGTTTTTGGTTCTGGGGAGTTCATTTTAGGCGATGCATGAAAAACCAAAATTTATTTGGAATGAGAAAATGACAGCGAAATCGACCAGGGCTATATTTTTGTTGCCCCCCCCCAAAAAAAAAAAAGAAGTTTTTATTTCAAAATTTTGAGTTTTAAAGTTTTCTCTAATTTTCCTTTTCCAATGGGTAGAGAGAGCAGACCGAGAAGTGTTGTTGGAAGTCAACTTGCCCTAATAAGAAATGCTTACTTTAGCCAGAATCTTCTATTTGAACTGCAATTTGCAAATATGCAAAAGTTATATGTAACCAAAAAACGAAAAAAGAGAAAAATTTCATTCGTACGTTTTGTTGCATCCCTAAAGATAAGCAAACGCTGAAAGTTTCATTAAAATATCTGTAGGCGTTAAAGCATGACGACTGGTTGAACCTTTTGGAGGTAACCTCACTTGACCTTGACTAACTCGTTGACCCTAGATGAGCTGACTTAACAATTTTGAATCGGCATGCCAAATTGATGTGGGAAAAGGTATGCCAAATTTGGGCGCGCTGCCGCGCGACGTTCGTCCGCTATCCGCGAAAAAAAAACTGAGGGGGCGGTTGAAGACCCCTGAGACGGGACAGCTTAAGATGTAGTTTGGATCGGATCGCATACACACACGCACACGCGCACACACACACACACACACACACACACACATATATATATATATATATATATATATATATATATATATATATATATATATATATATATATAGTGTCCATTATTGCTAAGTACACCTCAGAAATCTGCACAGTATCAATCGGTATGGTCAAAAACTAGTGCTCATGGCTATTACTTGTGCGTAGTTCAATTGATTTCCAAGCACGGCAAGTCATCACAATTGGCTTGACGCCGCCCCATCGTCCAGAAACCTGCCCTGCATCCGCCAGTGCAGGATATAAAACAACTGTGACATAACATGCAAATAAAAGTTTTAAAGTCATACAATCTCACAGATCTGCTTCCATTGGTTACAAAAAGAGAAGGAAAAGATCTGATGGGGCTTCTGAAGTTACATTTTAATGGTATGGCTTAGCAGACCTGTTCGTGGAATACATGAGTGTTTCGAGTCGTTGTACCTTAATGTCCTCGGAAACATCTCGCAGGCTAAACACGCGCCCTGGAGGGCTTCTGAAAATTACGCGCATTGGAGAGGGGGGAGGGGCGATTCATCCCCCTCTAAGATCTCGGCTCCTATTAAAGCTGGAGCAACGAAATTCGCGGGGTGGATGGGCACGGTTGTGATCTCTATTGTGTGCAGATTTCATGACATTAGATCAATATCTTCAAGGTCAAATGAGGTTAAAATGTAAAAAAAAATATCTAGTTTTGCGTGGCTTGGCTTATCATTGTTATGGATCGCTGTGATTATATTCAAAGCTCCAAAATTGGAGATCAATGATGCTTCAGACATTACTAATGATGCAATGCAGATGCTAGACGCGGCATTTGACCTCAGGCCACCTATATAACAGCACTTTATCAAGTCATTACCTGCTTCAGTTGCCGGAACCGGGCCGCCCGCCCGACTGCTGCGTTGGGCGGCTCGGCGCAATCGGTTTCGCAAAGAAAGGAGTGAAGTACTTGAGTAAAGTGTGGAAAAGCCTAGGTTCAAAATGGCAAACAGTATTTTTCAGTATGTGCAGAGAGTAGCATGCACAGTGATGTCAATCGCATAAGTCATTTGCACCTATGACAACATTCCAGTTGACCAAGTTTTGGTCAACTGGAATGTTGTCCATTAGCCTTGGTTTGGTTTGTTTGGTTCCATTAGCCTGTCATGAACTTGACTTGACTAGACCCCGGTGACCTAACATGACTTTGAAACTATATAACATAACAATATACATACAGCAAGTCGCTAGTGTTGCCAAGAACACTTCCCTTTTGTCAATATACAGAAGCGCATCAACGCCGTTTTTGTGGTCTGGCGCTGCTAACATTTTTTACTTTAACGGCCCCTAACTCGAAAAGGTTTCAGCAGATTTCCGTTTATTTTGCTTTAAACAACGCGCCGGTCATTTCTAAGCAGGTACGCAAGGAAGGGCGTATATCGGCCGGCAAAATCTGGAGGTATGTACGAAAAACCGGAGGGGTAGGCGCATGCCCGTAATCAACGAAGTGACAATAACAATGAACTCACTAACCAATGCGTCCATGCCGTGCAGACCAATGTTCCGAAGTAGCCATGCAACGAACGCGTTTGCCATGTTCACCAGCGATATCATTGCTATCAGGCCAGCGATGACGTAAGCCAACACCTTCAGCACCGCAGTGGCGCCATGCACGGCAGAGTCAACGACGTTGTACTCGTCCCTGGCAAAGGAAGGCAAGAGGTACCGTAAGGCAACGTCCGATGTAGCGCTGTTCCAAGGGACTATCTTCGCTTTCTGGACCACCCTACATGTTGCATGCGAGGTACAAGGGTTTGATAAGGGCACATAACATTCTCCTCCATTGTCAACGTTTAAGCTGATGATAATCAGGGGCGAATACAAAGAGGGTACTGCGGGCATGTGCCCCTTTCCACGAAAAGATGGCGCCCCTCCGGTCGAAAAAAGCGCCAACTGAGGAATGCTGGAGTGCACCGCCCTCGCTCGACGAATTTGCCACCAAAGGCGCTCCTCCCATTAAATGTTCCCGCAAGAAAACTCCTGGATCCGCCCCTGAGAACAATTGCGTAAGCACCTATATAGATGGCGCAAGCATTTCGCATAAAACTACAGCCTTACGGCTGACAGCGCAACGTCGTAGCCTCTCGGACGAGCTGCTGCAACATGGACACCGCCACGAACTCAGCTTCAAGTACACTGTTGGGGCGATGGCGCCAATAATACGTCAGAACAGCTCCGAACATGGCAGCCGGGCTGGCCCATAGAGTCCCACGTTAAAATCTGCAATTATGTGAGAGACCTGACCAAGCGATGACGATATGCCAGCACCTCTAAACACATACGCAATGCCGGTCTGGACAGAGCTGCACGGGATCAGAAAGACTAGTCCACGTCTCTTACGTGTCGCGAAACTTGAGATTCTGGTAGGTAGTGACCGATATGTCTGTCTCAGGGTGGATGATTTTCGAGATAGCTATGAGTCCGTTGCATGTGGCGAAGTTAGCCGTCATGAGGTTGACTTGATTAATGCCTCGCGACATGTACGATGTGAGCATAACTCCTGAAGACGGAAGTTCAACTTAAAACAGAACTGTGAATTGTGAATTCAGTTTTATAACATGCGCGTGTCACCGTCTACCAACACATTTGCAAAACAGCTTGAAGTACGCTTCGCGGGATATTTTAGCTGATTGAAAGCTTTTTGTGGCCATGCCCAAAACTGCAAAGAATAAAACTAAAAGCATACACTTTAAGCTATATGACCATTCTATAGCATTGCTTGAAAAGTAAAAACACGCATGAACGAGGATGAAATAATGGATCTTCACCTGTAGGACCCCGCATAGCAACATCGAATTGGTCCACACTGACCAAGGGCGGATCCAGAAGGGAAGTACAAATCACCTCAATGATGTGTCGAGATCATTTCTTTTCAGCATCAGAGGGAAATCTCTAAAGCCTACAAAATTATTGCATTTCAGCGCAATAAGCATCAAGGAGTGCTACTTAAATCATTGCTCTGGAATAGCAACTAATCGAATTGCAGTTGTGTGCCTAGCTTCCTGAAGGAGGATAAGAGATATGCTCTTCGCTCATCTCGGCTACACCAGTGTCGTCGAAGACCCCTTCGTCAACTTAAACATCCACATTGCGTTTTCGAAATTCATCGCCGTCTTCCCGCATGAACTAAACAGCACACAATACAGTCCTAAACAGCACACAGTGCAGTCCTAAACAGCACACAATACAGTCCTAAACAGCACACAGTGCAGTCCTAAACAGCACACAATACAGTCCTAAACAGCACACAATACAGTCCTAAACAGCACACAGTGCAGTCCTAAACAGCACACAATACAGTCCTAAACAGCACACAGTACAGTCCTAAACAGCACACAGTACATATTATGCCTTGCTGCTCCGTTAGCCTATATATATTTGCCTATATTAGCCTATATATATAGCCTATATTTGCCTTCATGCCTCCTCCCTTGAGAGCCCAAAAGGCCAGACGTTCTCCCCCCAGCTGACTACGTCCGATATAGATACACCAAAATGACCTTAGTCGCCCAGATATCGGTATTCTAAACAGTACGCATAAATGCTGACGGCTCACCCGTCATGGACGCGAATCCGCTGGCGACGAACACATGTAGTTCGGACATGGTCAACAGCACTATGTACGGCTCCAGCATCACGGACGTTTCTATCTGCAAATGGTGCAGTCGAGGAGCGGTGACATAGCAGACTCAACACTACACCAATTGTGTTTTAAGCAATGCATTAGAATACACATTGTGCCATGAAACCCGTCCCAGGTGGAAACGATGACGAGATCCTAGCCATATACGAGGCATCATATGAGGAATACGACGAGATATTGACGACACATTATGCGGTTGAGCAAGGTTAATTTAGGAAGGCAGTGTTTTTGTATTCCTTTCGGCTTTTGATAATCGCCTATTTATTCCACATCAAGTGTATAAAATGTATCAATGAAGCATGCATTACCCATGCACCCTAGTTGGTTTGCAGTGTAGATTACAGTACCCGCCACAAAAGGTCTGCAAAACAATTCATCATGCAACCTTAATATTTTATACTTTTGAAAATAATGAAAATAATTGCCAGTGCAATGTTCTCCTGATTTTGCTTCATTCTTCCAGTATCTAGCTTTCAGAGACATAAGGCAATTGTCGCCCTTGAGCAATTGGCATACTTTCTGGCCGAGACCGTAGTCCAATTCGATATAAATTTTTGCATGACTAAATCCACTTTAGCCGTAATACGATCCAATTCAAAATCTACATGGGCCATGGTCTACTTCCAATGGCAATCACCAGTTGACTTTGGGACAAGCATTGAGCCTGCAGTGCTGCTACATTCCGCGTTTGCGGCAAAAATTCAGGCGCTATTGTATGGGCTTAGACCAGCTTGAAAATGTTCTACATGCAAGACTCGCGTGAAATTAGCGCTGCTGGTGGTCATAAGTCTCATTACCAAGACGCCAGTCACAGTACTGGACAACCCGTCACACCGACTGGTCATCGCCCATATAACAGAGTCATCAGCCATACCTCAGGGTCATCAGTCCCGCCAGAGGTCACCTGTCCCAACACAGTGCCGTCGGTCCCAACATAGAGTCACAGGACGATCAGCTCCATCGTACAGCCGCCTGCTCCATTGTAGGGTAAACTGCCCCACCAATTCCCATCGTTGGGCCAACAGTTACACCGGTGTCGTCAGTCCCATTACAGTCTCAATGGTCACATCATATTGTGAACAGCGGCACCAGTTGCACCTCAAGGGCTAAGGATTGAAGCACGTCAAGACGCCGGCTAGGAGTCGATGCATGATTTCTTACCCCACCACAAAGAGCGCAAAGTGCAGCACAGATGGATTCGATAGCCGTAGCTCCGGATATGTGCTCCAGAACGAATCCCATCTTGTGAAGAAATCCTTGCAGTACTCCGGTGTAGTATAGGATGTGCATGTAGCATCCGGTGATAGTGAGTGAGCACAACAGCTGAAAGCAGACCACATGCACTGAAGTACAGCTTAGGATATATATTTATCTGTGTATCTATATAAACATATATATGTATATATATATATATATATATGTACCTATGTATATGTGTGTATATATATATATATTTATATGTACCTATATATATATATATATATATGTGTGTGTGTGTGTGTGTGTTTGTATGTATATATGTATATATATCTTCATATTTCAAGGGTAATTTTGAAAGGATTCCATCCCAATGATCTCTTGTTACGAGATAATATTGTTCAAATGAACATGACATACTTTTAATCTTCATTTCATGGAAAAATCACGATGAGGACCGCGGCCATACACGTCGAAACATTTGCAAGTTATAGGGCCTGCTCCAGGTGGGCGTCCGTTCGCCGTCGCGCGGACAGCATCGACAGAGAACGCGCGTACAGCGTCACGCGCGGTCACACCTCCTCCAACACCCGGGCGTACGTGTCTATTGAGATCCACTTGATCTCGCTACCTGCTCAAGCTCTTGAACGCTTCTGGGTCCCTGGTAGAGCTTGCTCTTGAGGTGGCACCACAGGAAGATGCACAAAGGTGTCAAGTATAATGAATGAGCCGGGTCTGTGTGGTGCAGTTTGCGGCTGATGAAGTGCTCCCGGAATTGTTGTTCCAGCGATTCAAGAGCAATATTGGAGGTGTGAGATGTGATTCGCTGCTATGGTATATTCCGCAGTTATTGCAGACTATTCCATAAACGATTGAGCATCTTTGCTTAGTACTCCTTGCATGTTATTGTTCATATGATGGTGCCGCTGCAGTTCTGGCACCAAAAGTGCCGGTGATCCCTTTTGAGCTAAAGGCCTTCCAGGAGTACAGGGGCTTTTCAATCATTATGGTTTGGATGCTATTGGCCCAGATCCTGGAATGCTGAGTGTGCACATCTCCATGCAGCAGAAAATATGATTCGTCACTGAACCAAATGATCTTCGTGAACTTGGTGTCACCATGCAAATTTCTTACATCTTTGGTGACCCCGGCCACTTGAAGATTTTGTCTGGGACCAAAGTTTGGATATTTCTGCATCTCGTAAGCGGACTGGTGGAAAAATGATTCCGCTTGAGCACTACATCGTCGAGGCAATTCATTTTCGATCCTTTGGCATCGTTTCCAAGATACTAGCCGTGTTATTACCTCAAATTTTGTCTCCTGAAGTTTGGAAGGTTCGAGCGGTTCCCTGGGCTGCCAGGAGATGGCAGGCCTAGCGAGCCCAGCTGCCTTCCAAATACCTTATGACGGACGCGTTTGTACTTTCCACCAAGGGTGGTCTGGCGTCTTGATGCACTGGCACCGTTTCAACCAACTTATCGGTTATGTTTTATGTGAATTAGAGACGCAAATACAGAAACATGGCAACGGATTCTACAGCGAAATAATAGCACATATTGGTTGAAAAGAGAACATGAATTGTACTGCGCAGAACATGCCCTGCAAAGCCTGGCCTGAATCGCAACAAGGTAATCAGCATGAAATCAGTGTCACACCTCATATCTGTATGTATTTTGTAAAAGGTGTATTATATGTATTCCGTCAGATCATCTGTCATCACCATTCCGCCGCCGCCACCGGGGCACGCCGCAACAGCCCGCCGCGAGACTCGCCGTAGCGGCGCTCACTCACTCACTGGCCCGAAACCGGCAACGGAAGGCCACCTTATTGAGGCTATAGCCGCCCTGGCGGTCCCTGTCGGTGACAGATGCCACCGACTCCATGGTCAGCTTTACACTTCGCTCCGTCACCTGCGTGTGGTAGGAAATGCCAGTTCGCAGAGGCTCGTCCAGCATACGCGCCAGCTCATCGCCGCCAAGCGAAGTAGCGCAGCACGTTCACGGCCAGCTCAGTATGGCGCGTTGGCACACCTCAGAGCAGACTGTTGCGTGTCTATATGGCCAGACAGAGCCCCAGTGCCGAGCTGCAGTACGTTGTGGGCGTTTACGTCCCAGCACTGCTAGCAATCAGACACCGGCCGGACCTGGTTGAGGCGCCGCGCCACCTGTACGACCAGCTCGAGCGGCAGCGCCGCCACATCACCGGCGATGATCTGGCCGAAGAGCAGAAGAGACTTTGTCAGAACGTCATGATGACGCACCCTGAGGCCGTCGTCCTCGGCATGCTCGGGGACGAACGCCGAGAGATCCGGACCCGAGCTATCTAGCTCACCTGTAAGACCTGTCAGCGCCGGCAGCCTGGGCAGCCAGTCCGGGTTTACAAATGTCCGGAAATTAATCTCCGGACAAGCACCTTCATGGAGTTGGTGGATTTGCAGCACCACCAGGCAGATATCGAGCCACCCCTGACCCGCCCACTTGGCGGCGATGAGCTGGCGCGTCTGCTAGACGAGCCTCTGCGAACTGGCATTCCCTGCCACACGCAGGCGACAGAACAAAGCAAAGTAAAGCTGATCATGGAGTCGGCAGCGGCTGCCACCGGCAGGGACCGCCAGGACGGCTATAGCCTGAATAAGGAATAAGGTGGCCTTCCGTCGCCGGTTTCGGGCCAGTGAGTGAGTGAGCGCCGCTACGGCGAGTCTCAGCGCGGCGGGCTGTTGCGGCGTGCCCCGGTGGCGGCGGCGGAATGGTGATGACAGATGATCTGACGGAATGCATATAATACACCTTTTACAAAATGCATACAGATATGAGGGGTGACACTGGTTTCATGTTGATTACCTTGTTGCGATTCAGGCCAGGCTTCGCAGGGCATGTTCTGCGCAGTACAATTGATGTTCTCTTTTCAACCAATATGTGCGGTTATTTCGCTGTGGAGTCCGTTGCTATGTTTGTGTATTTGCATCTCTAATACACATACAAAATAACCGATAGGTTGGTTGAAACGGTACCAGTGCATCAAGACGCCAAGCCACGCTTGGTGGAAAGTACAAACGCGTCCGTCATAGGGCATTTGGAAGGCTTGCTAGGCCTGCCATCTCTTGGCAGCCCAGGGAACCGCTCGAACCTTCCATACTTCAAGACGAAATCTGAGGTAATAAGACAGCTATAATCTTGGAAACGGTGCCAAATGATCGAAAATAAATTGCCTCGACGATGTAATGCTCAAGCAGACTCATTTTTCTACCAGTCCGCTTATGAGATGCAGAAATGTCCAAACGTTTGTCCCAGCCAAAATCTTCAAGTGGCCGTGTACATCAAAAGATGTGAGAAATTTGCATTTATGATGGTTCCATCGTGTTCAGCGGCCCAAAATGCATCACATGAGGGGGAGCTGCTATCGATTTTGGCAAAAAAAAGTGTGCAAACCGGACCAGCCTAATGTACAACCTGAATCATACATACCTGGCACACATCACCTAACCTCAACATAGCACCCAGGTCCTACACTACAATAGGTATCTGCACAGAATGAAATTGGGTTGGCTTGTTACGGGCACCCACGAAGTTGGTTTGGAGGCGGGCTTGAACGTCTCCCCTCACCATTTATTTAAATTCAATTTTACCGACTTTCTCTACGCCTATGTTCTTTCTTCGGACGATTTGTAGCTTGAATGGAACACGAGACAGTACAGTAGACACGCTATATGTTCTTATGGAATAGGAGGCGTTTGCGATCAACTTGTGGAACATCTCAAAAGTTGCGAAAATATTGATATTTGACCTGACCTAGAGGGTCACCTATCATCCCCAGGTACACACATCTGGTGTGAATCGCGAGATCTCACCCAATCCGTTTTTGTCTTGTCTCTTGTGGCACGTTTCGTTTGGAATAGCTGTCCAGATATTCCCGGTCCCTCCACCAGCGAAGGTGGCGAAATGTCACACAAGGGTGAGGGATAATAACAAATCATGAAATATACAAAGAGCATGCAGGAATGCATGAGATATCGCCAACATGAATTAGTGGGCCTTATTGGAGGATGACGAGCGAGAGTGCAGAATAACAGTTCTTCCCCATCATCATATTTTGCATCGAAAGTAGGCCATTTGGCAGTTTTGACGGCATGGGAAAACCACATTGTGCAATTTTCCGCTGTACGTGCTCTCTAAAGGTATAATTTACTTCATATTTAATTTATTTTCAGGCCTCTGGCTACAAAATCAAGGTACGGGATCCTTTCAGAATCATCCAACACACACACAAATATATATATATATTTTTGTGTGTATGTGCGTGTGTGTGTGTGTGTGTGTGTGTGTGTGTGTGTGTGTGTGTGTGTGTGTGTGTGTGTGTGTGTGTGTGTGTGTGTGTGTTTGTGCATGCTTGATGCTTAGGAAATTAGCTACCTACTGAAATAAGTGCATAAGCAGCACATAGGTAAGAAGCTATATAAACACACATTGGTAATACGTCACCAAAATAACCATATGAGAACCGAAAGGGAAACATAGATCACATGACTCCTATTTGCTTCAGGTTTTGAGATAGTGTTGATTTTTTAAAGTTAGTATCGGTAAGAAACAGGTTTTCCGACATTTCGTCTGGAGAAAAACGGATGTTCATGGCCGTACCCAGTTACCAGTGGGCGAGCCTGTCGTACCTCAACTGCCATCATATGTGGCAACTCGGTCGAGAAGACCACATTCGCTGCCTCTTCGCTAAATGAGAAGAAAATGGAGAACTTCTCAGCAGAACACTGAAGCATAAGACGACCGAAGTCCCAGACAATCATGCTGTAAACGGTGACGAACTGCAGCGATAGATTCTGCACCACCATTCTCCAGTTGATCTGAGGACAGAGGATAGATCCTGCACCACCAGTCCCAAGTTGATCTGAAGACATAGGATAGATTCTGACAGACGATAGATTCTGCACCACTAGCCTCTAGTTGATCTGAAGATAGACGATAGATTCTGCACCACCGGTATCAAGTTGATCTGAGGACAGATACTGCTGTATTTTGCCCGTATTCTGACATCATGTATGCGATCTCAATGTTCTGAATCCTGATCCACCTTCCAGGGGTCGGTGCCACAAGTTCCAACACACATGTTCATGAAACCACTACCAGGCGACCGCATATCAACGAGAGAATCCAGCAAGTTTTGCCCTGTGTCAGAACATGTCGTTTTATTTACCTTTGGATGGGCTATTCCCGCTTATCCTCAATGGTTGGGTTCAGCTTCTCTCTCCACAAACTCTTCTCGGTTTACGATGATACCCTGTTGAGCTGATCCTTCCATAATATCTACAGATTTAAGGTGGTGCCTACTGAGTTGGGCATCCACACCACAATGACAAGAAGCGTCTGAGCTTACGCAGCATCTGCCTCCCACACCCATTAATACGACACCCGGAAATTTGTCTTAACCCGCGTCGCCTTTCCGGTCAAATCCTCCCACCCCGTTTCGGGTGGGGGGGGGGGCTGTTGAAGACCCCCTCTAAAATCCAAACCAAGCGTCGCATGAAAACGAAAGAGATGTCATGGGAAAGCGCTCGACGGGTAGGGTCCGGATCCACCCCCAAAATAATTCCCCCAAAAGTGACTTCACCAGGGAGGCTAGATTTTCACGACTTTTCACGACTTACATTATGTTTTTGGCTTTGGGGAGTTCATTTTAGGGGATATATGAAAAACCAAAACTTACTTGGAATGACAAAAGGACAGCGAAATCGACCAGCGATATATTTTTTGCCCCACCCAAAAAAAGTTTTTTTAATTTCAACATTTTTATATTTAAAGTTTTCTTTAATTCTCGTTTTCGAATGGATAGAGCAGACCGAGAAACGTTGTTGGAAGTCAACTTGCCCTGATAAAAAATGCTTACTTTAGCCAGAATCCTGTGTTTGAACTGCAAGATGGCAAATGCGCAAAATTTATACGTAGTCAAAAACGAACAAAAATAAACTTGTGCGTTTTGTTGCATCTGTCAAGATAAGAAAACGCTGAAAGTTTCATTAAAATATCTGTATCCGTTAAAGCGTGACGACTGGTTAAACTTTTTTCGAAGTGACCTCACTTGACCTTGACTAACTCGTTGACCCTAGATGACCTGACCTAAATATTTTGAATCAGCATGTCAAATTGATGTGGGAAAAGGTATGCCAAATTTGGGCGCGCTACCCCGCGCCGTTCGTCCGCTATCCGGGAAAAATATGAGGGGGCGGTTGAAGACCCCCCGAGACTGGACGGGTTAATGAGTGTAGTTTGTCGCCCGATGCGCCCGTTGATGGGCGGGCAGTTATCAAGAACTTTAAACAATATTCAATGAGGTGCAATATTATTACACGAATATCGTGTTCTTCGATTATCTTATATGGAATATTTATTACAGTAAATACGTGTATTCGCGAAAACCTCGAAAGACGAGTGGCGCGGCTGGCTTTGTTTCACCATTTCCCTTGTCATCTGACGTGTGAAACCTAACAACGAAATCTGTCAGAATGAGTCCTGAGTAAAAAATGAAACTGTGATAATTACCGTGTGTTTAAATGCGTCCACGTGAAATCATAAATGACGATCGGTTTACATAGTAGGCTTCATCACACACATGAAGCGCTTACACGAACGAAACAAAACGCCATCGTCCCGAAGCTCTGAAGGCGAAAAACTCAACTTTCCAAGAATAGAACCATTCTGATCCACACTTACTTGTTGCGGGTCCGCGGAGACTAAGTATGCGATGAGAATGATGGTCAAGTATCCAATTACAGAGATGCCCTGATGATATGATATGCCGTATTGACCACGATGGGTGAGCAGCACGATGACGATGAAGGCCAGAGTGAATACAATAACGCGGATATACCTGAAAAAGCGAATGTAATTGCGCAGATGTTCGTTTCATCGCTTTCCGGAGGGACATGGAACGGATTTGAACTACCGTCGAACAGGGAAAATGTTTTACTCCTTACATTTTGGGCAATTCTAAAATGGGTGTCGTTTAATGAACATGATTGGGGGAACAATTAAACACATGGCATAAAAAAGGAAGGTTGTTCAGGATATTGACAGATTCTGTTTCAGCTGCTTGAATACAAATTTGGTCTGCGAAAGGAGAGGCTTGAGGTTGTATCAAAAAATTTTCCTCCCACTCAACTTTGAACAGAGGCTGAATTCAGCCTTTAGGAGGCACGAATCAGCAGTGTACGCGTACCTTCAAAAACCACTTTGATGAGACACAGACATCAATGAGTGCAACTGAAACCGGAAGTTGGAAGGCTGCTTCGACTGTAAAAAATGTCTCACATCGTAAAAGTCTTTCGTTTGTGTCTATCTTAATTAGTATCCACATCTGGATTGCAAATAGTAGGTCATGAAATCTTAATACAATGGGAAGAACTTACAATGCATTTTCACCTAACAGGTGCGTGCAGTTGTATGATGATTTCTCAATCTCAGATGATTATGTGCAAAACTTTATACCGATCAGTCGAAAAATAAATGTCGATGCCCTGCTGAAATGTGAATCTTCGTGTTCCAGCTGCCCGTCAGTCACAGATGAAAATCACAGAACCAGTCAGAAGCTAAAGTTTTTTGGCAATGCTGCAGTATTTTTCCTACACAAGACAGGGAGTTGCTAATGATCTGCTTCAGACCAAGACTTTAATGCATCACTTACAGTCCGTCCCAGATCGGTTCAGGTCTACCGAAAGCTTCGCAAATATACGAATTTAATCATTTGAGCCAGGTTCACCTCACATGGCCTGGGCTCCGACATGGTCGACGACACAGTGCGGAAGTTCAATCAGCCGCAGCTGCCGAATCGAATGTCTCCCTTATTAGCAGCAAGGGCTTCCGCTTCTATCCTCTACTGTTCCTCATAATGCCTTCATTGTTCGCATCAATCCCCCTTTTGTTGATGCTGCTCTTACCTTCGTTCCCACATGCCATGGCACCAATGCCACGGTCCAACACAGAAATCCTGCAGACAGTCGATATCATGATTGGGGTAGACATATGCCAGCTTGCGAAACACGATGTATGCGACAATGGCGCTGCTGATACCCACAATAAGGCCGCCTCCATTGCACATATCAAACGGATGATTCTTCACGGCAAAGTTGTGAATCACAGCGAAGATGACGTATGACAGCCAAATGAGTAAGCCAACGGAGGTGACAAGTTTTGGATGTCTTCTGATCCAGCGGCTGGTACGAATACAGGCCAAGTGAGGGTAGTACAAGCACGCGCAGTGATGACAACGTCGCTGCGCCTCCTCATCAGTGTCCTCTTCCTCATCCGAGGAGACAGGTGGCATGGGGCTCACTTGAACCCAAGGGTTCTGAACCGTGCCCCGGATAGAGGTCTGGCTCGGGCCGGCACTGCGCGACATCTGCCAACATCGTTTGGAGGTAATTAGCTCAGCCGTGTATCTGCTGCTCCCCAATGCACTTTCGCATTCAAATTCGGGAAGCTGAGCGAAAAATATGCGTTAAAAAAATAATAAACATTGAAGTGCACGTCTGTCGTAAGGCAAGTCGCTCAGAGAGTAGTTGCGAGTAATTATGTTGGGTCACCTTGTTGGAAACAAACATTTAAGTATTCAGTAGGGAACCCTTAGAAGAACTGCATTTTTATTCGGATTTTAATATCACGCTTAAATGTCATGTGCATATCGTGCGGGATAGAAGATTATCAGTTTTGGTTTTTACGCGATAATTAGCATTATTCCACGCATTGCAAGTAGTGTTGAGTTGATGCAAAGCATTTGCTCTGTTATTTGAGAACGGTTTGAACGAGTCTAAGTGTAAACCGGAAGGACGTTTATCAAAATGATAACCCCGATTGAAACGTCTGAGCAATTGACTCAACGCAAGAACGTCTGTGAGTACAGGCATTACATGCGTAGCAATTACAATTAACTATGCTGCATACCTCGAAATCCTCACCAATTCCAACTCATTTTGTCGTTATCTTGATTTGCATCTCCAGTTGATAATTTAAAAACTCCTGGGGGGACGCACTGTGTATCTCTCTTAAAAATGAACACAGAAGTAAGTCTTCCGTATTGGATGGTCAAGAACTTCGAGAAACATTTTTTTTCGGGAGCATAATACTCAAATTCTAGGCAAGATAACACTAGGTGCCCTCCTCGAAAACGTACGAAAAACTGTAAAAGCACCCAAGACCGGGATAAGTTTCTATTTCGTGGTGTCTATGCTCGCATCTAAATGTATTAAAATCCGAAGAGCTTTCGATCTTTAACCCTCCCCGTTTTTTCGGTCATATCCTCACTCCCCATCTCGGGTGGGGCTTGATAGGAGCCCATCTAATCTCCAAACTAATCGTCGCACGAAAACGAAAGTGGTGTCATCGGAAAACACTCGACGAGAAAGGCTAGACACCACCCCACAAATTGTATCCTCCCATGAATGACGTCAATAGGGGGCCTATTTTTTTGTTTTGCCCTAAAGATAAGCAAACCCTGAAAGTTTCATTAATATATCTTTACCCGTTAAAGCGTGACGACTGGTTGAACTTTTCTGAAGGTGACCTCACTTGACCTTGACTAACTCATTGATCCTAGGTGATTTGACCTCAAAATGTTGACACAACATGCCAACTTGATGTGGGAAAAAGCATGCCAAATTTTGGCGCGCGCTATCCGCACCGTTCTTTCACTCTCTGCCGTAAACCTAAGGGGGCAGTTGAAGAACCCCCCCGAGACGGCGCGGGTCACGTGTGCGGTTGCGTAAGATAGCCACCGGAGTCCATTACTATGCAATATGATGGTTCGTGTGAGTATATAATAGTAGTGTGCCTAACATTCGAGTAAATAACGGGCTTGTTTCGACAAAAACGACAAAACCAGGGTAGGCTGCATCTCGCAACGCCCAAATCCTCATCTAGTTTTGAATGTAACCCAAAGATATGGGCACGGTAAGAGGGTCAAATAGCTGTGTCATTGCACGCCAGGATGTTTTTTTTTCTGCTGTGTTTTAACCACCGAGAAAACAATAGGTGTGTGTTGACAAATACGACGATAGAAAGATTAGGTTCCATTTAGTAGTGCCTAATTCCGCATCTAATCATGAGCATATTCCAATGTGTTGCCAAACTCCGTGAAACCTATACAATTGCCTAATAGGATGTGCTGAACCAAAATGATTCATCTTAAGTCACAGAGACGCATTTCATAACGAGATCTTCACTATCCACCCCGGTAGCAGTAATTACAGCAATGGGCACTGGTGACGCTGGTTGTCCCACTGGCTACCGTCGAGCTGTGCCATGAATCAATCATATCAGTCGAACGAGAAGGCTTTCTACAGTGCTTCCGTGGATTGGCGGGCCGGAAATGCCTTTCGTGTGCAGCTGATAGCCACAATTCTCACAGTTATTAATTTTAAATATCTTAATTTTAACCCTAACCCTATCTGAAGAATACAGTCAGCTTACCCTTTTTGAGACAATTTGCTGTGAACCCATTTCAGTGACCATCTTTGAGATGGATTTGTGCCAAACCGACACTGGGCTGTTGATCTCATGGTAATGGACATTCACCGTCGGGCCCTGCAACACAGTACACTGAGCTGATGATCTCGTGGTAATGGACATTTATCGTCGGGTCATATGACACAGCACACTATAGTAGCAGCTGCAATCTACCATCAAAATGCTGCGCGTCTAGCTTCAGTAGTTTCCGAGATCTTAGGGGTCCGGATCCCCCCCCCCCTCTGGGCCCCGCTACGTGAGAGGCCGTTTAGCTCGCTTGTTCACGCACATATGCAGGTGTTGAAGGCGGTATTCCGTAATCGGGTTCATCTGAGAAATATTGAGCACACATCCCAAATTTGAACACACTTTGCCGAATTCTCCAAATCAGTTTCAGCCTTTCAGAAAATGTTGCACCTGTGCGAACATTGGGCGGAATAAGTTCACGGCTTCGCAGGCTGCCAACGGGTCACAGATGAGGTCGATCCATCAGCTTTCTGTCGTGGGAATGTCCCGGCACAGACCTTCCCTGGTCCTGTGCGTGGGACCATACGGCTTGCCTCTTTCCACCACTCGTCCAGCGCCTCTTACGGCGCCTACGCTCCCATATTCACGAACAACAATAAGCTTAGTACACCAGACCATACAAAGGAAGATGTGCCTACCTTGAACCGAAATTGGTCTAGCATACATAAATATTGTCCGCAGTGCTGTAGGTCACCTTACTGAAAGCTGAACGTACCATTTTGTGAGCAGCCTCTTGTTGTGAAAGGGTGAACATGTACTGATTGGGCCCAGGGTGGGTTTGAACGCACCAACACATCCCTATCTATCGCCATATATTATTATATATGGCGAAAGCGTCATATATAATAATGGCGATAGAGCTCTAGGCCTTCATGTAATTCAAAATATAGAATGAACCAAACATAGAGTCGATATACCTTTGTCTCTAGAATCCCATTCTGAATGGACGCAGGAATGGATGAACGTCGGTCAGTTTGATCACGCAAAGGCAGGCGGCCCGGAGAGGCACCACTACTCGAGCCGGGCTCGCTGGCCACTCCAGAGGCGAGCCTCTGCAACAGCACGGAGTTTCGTCTCACGAATCCCTGAAACTGAGAGTAGCGTGTCAGTTATCACCTGTGAGGCTTTGATGCTGAGCCGTCAAATCAATAACACGAAGCATGTCTCTTGGGTGATGGCATATTTTTGAGGATTTTGGGTGCTCTTTTGTCGAAATCCTCCAAAATAAAAATAATAATAAAAATGCATGGTGGGGTTGGGGGTGGGGGTAGGGGTGGGGATGGGGTTGCGACCATCTCAGCGTTTTATAACGTTACGTAACGTTTTAGACAGTGCCAGCTAGGCAAGGAACAAAAATCAGCCGGTTGCTTGACGTCGCAATGCAATATATTGTAGAAACTGATTCTACCTTGATTTAGCAAGGAACCATGGACAGGTCATTGCTTGAGCCCCAAATCTACTTTGTTACAAATAAAAACGTCGGGCACGCCCGAAGGTGTATTGATCTCTCGCTGTTGTTCTCCCTGCTTGTGGACGACCTGCCACCTGTAGATGGGACAAATTGTCTGATGTTTGCTGATTACTTCAAAATTGTAATAACTTGGAAAATCAAGACGATGCCAGCACGTTGCAGAGGTTTTTGCGCAATAACACACTGGGCGGCCGACAAGAAAGTGAAGTTAAATGCTTGCAAATCGAAATCGTTTCACACTACTTTGACGATGAACTTCATTCCTTCTTTATCTAAATAAACGACACTACTCTGGAAAGCGTAAACACTGCGCGAGACTTAGGAGACACCCTGAATAAAAAATTAGCTGTTGTCGGATCAAATCAGTGCAACGGTGTCGAAGGGCAACAGGGCGCTTAGCTTGCTTATTGGAACTTTTAAATCGGCCTCCCAGGTGCGGAGTACACGAAATTGAGCTGTCCCTTCGTTCCTTCGAATATATAGCCATATCGGCATATAACTTACGAGATGCTGGCGCTAGACGGAGACTGTCTTGAACGACTACCAAATCTTACAAGCAGGCATAGCAATATCGAATAGATTCCAGGCACTACCTTGCGCCCAGGATAGTAGTAGTGAGGATACGGTACTGGTCGTAGGTGATTCTCGTGTGTGACGTTTAGATCGGGTATTTTGTAAAGGTAGGAGGGACAGGAGGTGCATCACTAGGCCTGGTGCCAAGGTTAAGGACCTGGTGCCAGTGATGGCACAGGCCACAAGTGATCACCAGTTTAGTACAGTTATAGTACAAGTAGGGGTGAAAAACATAGGTCCTGCTAGGAGTGAGGAGCTGCTGCAGGACTATAGGGCCCTTCTGGCCTCCCTGAAGGATAGCAATAGGAGAGTCACTGTACCTGCAATTTTGCCTAGGGCTGGAGCCTCCCCTGAGTGGAGCTCTAGGGCACTGGCAGTCAATGCCAGGGTAGGTAAGCTCTGCCATGAATAAGGTTTCACATTTGTTGATGAGTGGTGCAGGTTTTATGGATCCTGGAACCTCTATCAGAGGGATGGCCTGCACTTCCCCGAGAAGGGGTTCATGTGTTAGACAAAGTGTATAAGCATGTCCTTCAGGGAAACTAGGAAATTGGGTAGGGAGGGATGAAATTGCATTGCCATCTCAGGGGTATTCCAATAGTGTCAACCAAGGCAACAGAACCTCAAAGTCAGCAAATAGGGACAGCAGTATTTCAAGGAGGCAGAGTGGTAGTTCATCCAGTGATAAAAGAACTCCTCAGCATGAAAAAGCCAAGGTGATTATGAAGCATATGTTAAGTGTATGATGACTAATGCTCAGAGTATCCGATACAAAATTGATGAGTTCAAGTGTTATGTTGCTGAGGAGGAACCAGACTTTGTTTGCATTACGGAGGCATGGGTCAGTGACGGGTATTTTGGAGATAACTTGCAGGACTATGAGATCCAGGGATACAATATGTTTTCATGCAGTAGGGATCCAGCAGCGAAAGGGGGTGGTGTAATGCTCTACGTGAATACCTTATTCAGTTCTCAAAAAGTAGCAGGTGGGGATAAAAGTGTGTCTGTTGAGTCCATTTGGCTTGATGTCGCTGTGGGAATAGGCAACAGCAATACACTGAGGATAGGAGCTTTCTACCGATCAGGAACCCTGCCACATTCTCAGCAACTGGAGCTTGATAAGGTGATTTGTGAGGAAATCAGTAGAAACTTTCGGAGGAAGTGCCTTATTCTTGGTGACTTTAATCTAAAAGGATATGAAAATGTTGGTGTTGGCTCCCCATCATGTAAAATGTTTAGGAAATGCCTTGAAGAGGACCTGTTCTTACACTAGTTTGCATCGGAACCTACCAGGCATGGCTCATTCTTGGACCTTGTATTCTCGGATTTAAGTGACTTGGTTCAAGACTTGACTGTAGGAGATACTCTGGGAAGAAGTGACCATAACATAGTTAGATTCAAGGCGCATGCAGTGGAAATTATTAAGGATAATTTGGTAAAGGTTCCATATTTCAACAGAGCAGACTTTGACTGCATGAGAGCGGTTTTAAGTGCCATAAGATGGGAAGAAGAATTCTCCAATTTAAATGCCTGTGAAATGTGGGAAAAGTTCAAATCTTACTTGAAGGAAATTCAGATTAGACATGTCCCCCAAAAACAAAGACGCAAAAGAAGGATAGGAAAGCCAGCATGGCTTACACCAGACTTGACAAAAGCAATTAAGGTTAAGAAAGCTGCATTTAGAGTGTTTAAGGAAGCTTCAAATATCGTAAATCTAACGGCGTATCGAAAAGCACTGTGAAGCAAAGAACTAGAGCAGCAAAGCGAGCAAAAGAACTGGATTTAGCCAGGAACTGTAATGGGGACAACAAAACGTTTTTTAGTTTCTACAACCTGAGTAAAGTTTTTAGCATAATTGGTCCACTGGAAGTAACTGGGACTATCTTGGGTGGGGATATTGAGATGGTTGAGGAACTGAGCAAGCAGTTTAAATCAGTGTTTACATTGGAAGATATGACCAATCTGCCGACCGTACACCATAGTTCAGTGACATGTGATCGGATAAATGATGTTGATTTCATTGATAATGATGTTGTTTTCAATCATATCAGAAAATAAAGTCAAACAAGGCAGCAGGACTTCATGCAATTTATGCTAGGGTATTGCGGGAAGCTGAAAACGAACTGGCATTACCACTTAGTATAATATTTTGTAGATCTGTTTCACAAAATGAAATTCCAACAGATTGGAAAAGAGCAAATGTAGTTCCTATTTTCAAGAAAGGACAAAGAGGGAAAGTTGAAAACTATAGGCCAGTAAGTCTCACATCTCTAGTTTGCAAGGTACTCGAATCAATTATCAAGGATAGAATAGTTAGTAATCTGGAAGGAAACAAATTGATTCAAGATACTGAACATGGGTTTAGGAAAGGGTGATCATGCCTCACAAATATCTTGGGCTTTTTAACTTCGCCACAGAACAATTTGATCAGGGAAATCAGTTGATGTAGCATATATTGACTTTAGTAAGACCTTTAACAAGGTAACCCATGAACGGTAATGATACAGCTTCAGGCCTATGATATTGCAGGTAGAATCTTAAAATGGATGTAGTTGTGGCTTTCAGGTAGACAGCGAAGAGTGATGCTAAATGGCACAAAGTCATCATGGCAAAATGTTCTTGGTGGAGTCCCCAGGGGTCAGTACTGGGGCCACTACTGTTCATTATATTTGTAAATAACATTGAAAGTGGCATAAGCAGTAAAGTTTTGAAATTTGCTGATGACTTGAAGATCTTCAGGGCGATAACAGGTCAAAATGGGCATATCTCGCTGCAAAAAGACTTATACGAACTTGTGAAGTGGTCCAAAGTATGGCAAATGAAATTTAATTTTGATAAGTGCAAAATCATGCATGTAGGTAAGCAGCATATGAAGGCTTCATACTTGATGAGTGGCCAAGTGCTATCAGTGACTCAACAGGAGAAGGATTTAGTGTTTTTCTAAACAAAAAATTGGGGGCATCAGAACAGACCAAGGAAGCCACTGAGAATGCTTGGGGCAATCAATATGAATGTATCATACAGAAGTGAGGAAGTTATCAGGAGGCTTTACTGTGCATATATCAGGCCACATTTGGAATACTGCATCCAAGCTTGGTCTCCTAGCTATGAAAAGGATTGTTCGCTTTTAGAGAGAGTACAAAGAGGGCTACAAAAATTGTTAATGGTATAAGCAACCTGGCATATGAGGAAAGTTTAAAGAAATTGAATATGTTTTCACTTAGATATAGAAAGCTGAGAGGAGATCTCATCGAGGTCTTTAAATCTGTCCATGGCCTGGAGAGGGGATATCTTGGGGAAATGTTTGAATTTAACAGAAATGATGCAATTAGAGGTCATAAATTCAAAATTAAAGTTAACCACAGCAGAACAAGGTTAAGACAGACTTTCCTCACCAACAGGGTAGTAGAACACTGGAACCAGCTGCCAGAAACCATTGTCAGCAGCAACACATTGAACATCTTTAAAAACTGCATAGACAATCATTATAAGAATAGAGGGCTTGCTTTTCAGTATTACAGGGAGGGCTGATCGACGGATTTGGTGGGCAACTTGTTGAGTGTACACAGTGCAACCAAGAAGGGCCCTTGTGCCTCATAGTTGCACTTATCTTTTATGTCTTTATGTCTTTATGTCTTTATGTCTTTATTGGTCGCTTCTAGTAATTACTAATTGCTTGGATCAAAATCGTCTTTCGTTGTTAATCTTGCTTTATAATACTGCAGTCTGGAATGTACATTTGTATCGTGTATCTACCGATTGTATCTTTACACCATTCAACAGATCTCCGTGAGAGCCATACTATAGCCGTTGGACTTGATTTAGCATGTGAGCATTATGTGTCAGATTTTACTTAATTAAGATATGTATGTACTACCAGGTGTCCGTGTAACCGAATGAATGTGCAAAGGTCAGTCTTCTGCAAGCGTTCTAAATACATGTCGGTGCATGCGAAAGGCAATGATTATCGGCTAGCATAGGATTGCCTGCACTTTTACGTGAGGTATTTTCTGATCCCATGAAGTCACGGGATGCTTCAAGCATCCAGGAAAAAGATCCGAAGTATCATCTAATTGATGATATTTCAGATCTTTTTCCTCAATGTGCATTCGCTTTTTATGTGCCCACCATCAGAGTACCCACTCGAGAGTAGATGTATCCACCCTGAGAGTATCTACCTGAGAGGGATGTACCCACCCCGAAAGTAGATACCTTAAGAAGTGGATTTGTTCAGACATTCCTTGCCTGGAAAAAGATGCATGCTACCGCAGGTCAATGCCGGAGTTTGAGCTTTTCCACAATTCATTGGGCATAGAGAACTGCTCAGCAGCTCTCTATGCCCAATAACTTTCCCACAGGAGGTTAAAGTTTAACCCTCTGTGTTTTTCTTGTGCAATATTGCATCTCACTTATCCGTATGCACATCGTATCCACGGATATAGCCTGCGTCTGCTATTGGGTGTCATACCTGCTGACGTCAATACATACTGCAGAATAAACAATATACAATCTTGGGTCTACGTGGTCTGACGTGAAGAAGAAATTTGAGTTGGCGCTGGGGAGGGATGCTCGAATATGAAATTGCCAGTCCTTAAATGAGATCTGAGATTAACAGATTCCGGTTATTTGAGAAGCTATGGTAGGTATTCTTCGGATTTATATTTCCGTCTAGTATCATTGTTGACATATCAACTAGCGTTCGGTTACTATACTTTATTCGCATGCCCATTTTTTCCATTTTGCTTACCTTTTCATTGCAATTAATTTGAAGAAGAGGGGTGGGGATGCCATTGTGCTCCTACCACCAACCGTGGGGGTCAGATACCTAGGGCACTCCAGTGGCGTAGCCAGGATTCGGTCCGGGGTCGATCATCTGACTACCACCTAGTGGATGAGGTGGATAAGTGGATGAGTGAAGGAGGGCCATACTTAGGGTCTCATTCACTCTTCCGAAACTCCTCGGATTTCGGGCACGTTATTTTGAAAGGGTGCACATATGTGCATATATAATGTAGGAAAATGTCGCTAACTACGTGGGCAAATAAGACCCAACGGTCTGGTGGGGTAATGTAAGACCTACAATCAAGGCACGGCAGTTTCGGTGCAGAGGCCTCCTTGGCCGACGACCCAGGGCATCCTCTGTCGGACCAGAGGGTCTCTTTCAACAGCCTGGGCACCTCCATCAGACCACAGGTCCTTGTATGGCTTGGGTCCATCCGTCGGTGCAAGGCTATTTCTGACGGTACGAGGTCTTCTCTGGGAACTAGGGGTCCCTCCGTTGTCTCGGGGGGTCATCTTTGATGACCCAGGGACTTCTCCGACAGGCCGAAAGCCAATTTTTAAGTGTGTACCATCACCATCAGATCAGCGGCCCTCTCTTCAGCATAGGCATTGGCATCAGCTCAGGGGCCCTTCATTTTGGCTCGGCGTCCCCTCAGTCAGACGGAGGTCCCTTCTAACGACCCAGGGTCCTGTCAGTCGACCTGAAAGCCTTCACGTTAGTCCAGCCCATGACCTTCAACATCTTCCCGAGGGCACTCTCCGTTAACTGTGAACTCTCTTCATCGGAACCGGGACCCTTTCAGTCAGTCACGGGCCCTCTTCGCCAATCAAGAGGCCCTTCACATCGGTCCAGGGGGTCCTTGCGGCATCCTGCACCTACGCCTTGAAGGACCCCCCAAGACGGTTGCATGGAGGGCCCGTCAGCCTCTTCAGGGGCTGCCCGCTTTTCCTCCCCCTTGACTACGCCACATCCCCCTCTTCCTACACTCATAGAAGAGGCTTACACCGAATATAAAGCTTTCGCCAACTGCGGGGAACGCCAACGTCTGGGCAGCTGCAGCCTCTTCTGCGCCGCCTGTTAAGAGGAATTCCAATCATGCGTGTCCATGGTCCGCTCATGTTGACCATGTTGGCACAGCTTACTTTGCCCTGCGCTGGGCCATGGTCAGCTTCGATATGTGCCAAGACCACCTTGACATTTGGCATCGGCACTTCCTCCGACGCACTTTGCACGACCGGCGACGGTGTTCGCTGGTCTGGAATTTGCGACGGGGATCCTTGCACCTGTAACATTGGCATCGGCACTTCCTCCGACGCACTTTGCACGACCGGCGACGGTGTTCGCTGGTCTGGAATTTGCGGCAGGGATCCTTGCACCTGTAACAACAGCAGACACGGTACATACCATTTCGAAAAGGACTATGCTTTGCAACATCTCCAGTAAGTTACTGAGACAAGCATGGTACGTTAGCATGATTATTTTAGCATTATCTAGCACGCGCTTAGAATCCCTGCACCCCTGGGTTTCTTTTTGTTCAGAGTTTGTGGACTCCACCCACTCGCTCGAAGCCAATTCCAAGCTTGGCCTGTGACAAGCTTGGAAGCTTGGCCTATGACGCACAATAACTTTTAATCCAAAACGTTGTGAAACCACTTCCCGTACAGTGTAAGTCAGGCGAAGTCTCTACTAGTACTGTGTGTATAAAACGCTATTGGGAGAGTTGGATAACCGAAGGTAAGAGGCCCGCTATGGAGTCCTTGGCACAGGATCGAGAGACAACGGTGGTGGCGCGTTTGCCGTGTCCAAGAGACAGCAAGTGATGTAAGTTTGAGACTGCCAGCCACGGTCAGGTCCAATTTTACTGGGCTTGACCGCGTCAATGCGGTTCGTGTCATTCACGCTCTCCTTTTCACATATGCACGGCAAAGGCTTGGCTAGGTACACGCACTCTCTCGCAATAAGGCGATGGGCTGAACGAACGAGGCCATGCGGTGAGACCGCGTCGTGATCGAATGTGGCTCCGCTTATGTCACCCATGTGAGCACTTCCGCCGCCTGCCATGGAAGCACCAACCAATAACCCAGGGTGTGACTAATCATTATCCCTGAGGTGATTTGTTTTTTTTCTTTAAATTTGTTCATAAAATAATGATTGTTCCACTTTTCTAGTGAAAATATGGAAGCTGAACTCAAATTAAGCGCCCAAAATTGTCCTGGAGTTTTCATCGATTATTACCCTGGGATAGGAAACAAATCAAGGTTATGTAGTTACAGATGGAGCGCAATTGTGTAGCCACGGATAATAGTATATTTCTACTATTATCCGTGATCTAGCAGAACTGGAAGGGTAGCTCGATTCTGCGAATATGTTATGTGTGCGACTATTTGACATGATATTTTTTACCCAAAGCTTGTACTAACAAACATGCACTCCGTGCCGCGGTCCTGTGTAAATACACGGTTAGCGACGACCTGCTTACCCACCTAACACACATGACCTACCTTGACTTCAACCTGATTTGGCCACGTGCATGTGACATATGCATACGGCACCTCTTGCCCCTGTGTTTCGTTTTATACTGATACGAACCATTTAACTAGTGCTAAACAATGGTTCAGGATATTCAAAATCGCTTGATGTAGTTGACCTGATAATGATGTCATCGATAACATCGGATCAACCGAACAAAGTGTGACTTGATGAATACTATTAGACTATCACTGCACTTGACTTCATTTGGGTTCGTCCACTGGTTCCGAATTTAAGATGCTGGCTAAAATGCTCCCGTCAGTGGCTGGTGTTCAGGGGAGCAAGTGAGCCCAGTTAACTGTGGAACAGCATGCTGCTGTGCCAATTCACCTTTTGTGTACTCACAAATAGTACCTGCTTGACGTTCCGATTCAACAAGGGCACCGACAGCGGAGGAAGACGCAGTTCACCACCCCCTCATTATGAGTTGCTCTAGTTGCTCGCGGTTATCTCATGAAATAATTATGGCATAGTGGATTGCTACAACCTTCTGGTGGTACTGACAACTGCACTTGGTATGGGATAAACATGATTTTCTGGCACTAAGTTGAAACCCATCGGAGACATAGTTCCAAATTAGTCAAAACTTGGAGGTTGGCCGATGATCCACAATCTCATGGTACAAAGGCGAACGAAATGACAACCATATATTGGCTGACTTTTCCGCAAAACTTTGTATTTCCTAAGGCAATCTCAGTATTTTGGTGTGTTTATTGCAGTCTTCACCAATGGCCCAGAATTATCTAAATCGGGTGAAAAGTGGCACAAAATGGATAATAATTTTCCATTCTTGCCATCTATTTTCATCAATAATAATTTGTGAAACCGACTTCAAGCATTCAACCCCATATACGAATGTGGACATTTCTATTAAATATCGCCTAATTATTTTCATACCAACTCTCAATCTTGGGATTTAACCCTGAGCTCTTAAGTTACAATATGCCTATGGTAATATGCACTACATTGGCAACTATGTTTTCTACGCAACGCACTTTAAGATGGACGGAAACTTCTTCCAAAACCCGATCAATTTCGTGCAGAATATTTGTGCGACTTCTGTAGGTGGGCATTCTCAAGTCGGTCACGGGAACAGAAAAATCACTCTACTACACCCCGAATACGATTTGGATGAATGAGCAAGCAAAGCAGGTAATGGGAAAAACATGACCTTCGCAGTCGACACGCCCCTAAGGCCTAATATACAAACCAACAAAAGCAAGGCAATGAAAACTAATAAAGTTAACAAGTATTAAGGTAGGATGCTGCGCTATATCAGCTAGGCTATCAACGTTGTCCAAAATATACAAGAATGCCCGCATTCAAGGGCATTTGCAAAGTTTGCATGTATTAAGTTTTGAGGTGCAGAGCAGTCAAGACATGGACGGAGTCACTAGTTTATGAGTCATTAGTATATTTGCTTTGATCATCACCCGAGGCTACGCGATTGAGAAAATGATGTTAGTATAAGCAAATACCTGTATATATACACACATACATACACACACACATACATATATATTATATATCCGCCTATGGCATATCAAGGCTTGAGATTCCGGTAAACTGACCACATACCAAATCAATTTCACGAGATGTTTTGTGTAGTTGAAGACTGGATATAGACATCGAACAAGCAGTGCATGAAAAGATTATAATGCTGAACAATGCATGGAGGCCACATGTATATGCGGAATAGGAGGCCGCTCTTTATTTTGGTCGAACGATTACCAAATGAAGCCCGGGTTGTATCTCAGCACAACATTCTGCCGCTTCAGAGAGCAAAGGTTTGTTTACACGCGGCAGAAACCCGGCAGACTCCCGGCAGAATCATGACGTTGGCAGGACTGGGCAGCAGGACCACCTGTCAGAACCGAGCAGAATCGGGCAGAGCTCGACCTCGTCGACGTCCGCAGCCTCTGACGCCACAGCATACATGGATGACGTCACCCAATGTATTATCCATAGGCAGTTTTGCGATTATGATTTAGTAGCTTTGTCGACGTCGGCAAAGTTGGCGGGAGACAACTTGAAATATGTCAAATTGTTTGCCGCGTTCTGCCGTCAGACTCGAGTGTCGGACGGCTTTAGTGGTTGCTGTTTAGCCTTTCGGTGGCTACATTTGTTAAAAATGAATACTGAGAGTGTTTTGAAAAGTATGTTCTTTCTATGCCATTACACGGTTAATGATCAACTTGCTCAAGGTTGGCATCGCTACCCCCATAACCCCCACCCACCGTTCAGTACCTGGGCCCTTGTCTCTCATCCTGGTAGGAATGCCCATTTTTCGATACTTAATTTTTCGACTCTTTAACAGAAAGATGTCAAAGTAGAGGAAGTAATGCAGATAGCATTAATTTTTCTGCTTGCGTGCTATCGTAACCTAATTACCAAGTCATCCATAGAATCTATTACTATTGACGTGCAAAAGCCCTTCTTGTAATGAGCTTATACCAAATATCTGGGAATTAATGCTATCTGAGTACTACCGTGAGTGGCACATGCCACTTGAGTCAGTTTGCCGCGAAGTGTCACGGTGGAAGCACGTCCGTTTGGAGCTCCAACTTTCCAGATAAGTCATTGCGAACGGGCCGGAAAGGGTCAAAACACTAGTTAAAGCTTTATAGGTTTTTTGTGTTTATTTATGTCCTTCTTTTTTTTTTGTCTTAAGCCGACGTTTACTTGCGGAACATTAAAATAAAACAACCAACCGAGGGAGCCGGGCGCCCTCTTTTTTTCTTGCCCGCCCGGGTGGGTGGGTTGTTTTTTGTATAGAAGAGGAATGTTTGGGCTTTTTGGGGTTAAAGTTTAGGTTAGGGTTTAAAAAGGTAAGTTCCCTCACCCCCGGGGTATCTCCCTATACAGGGGGTATTGCCAGGGGTATTTGGGCTTCTTTTTTGGGTGTTTTTGGGGTTTTTTTTTTTTTCCGGTGGGGTTTTTTATATGTTTAGTTTTTAAAAGTTCCTTAGGAAAACCCGGTACCTTTCTAACCTACTTTATTTAGTTTTGTGGTGCATAGTGTGTTTGGTATTTAAGTTTAAGATATAGTTTAATTGGTAGTAAGTTGGTGGTATTCATAAGTGCTGTGCGACTGTTCATTTTTCTGTCTAGCCATAAGTGATATCAAAAGTGATATTCATATAGTTGTCTACTTGTCTAGAAGACAATTAGATTAGACAACTTATTTATGTATTAAATTTTCAAAAACAAAACAAAAAACAATTGTTTAATAGTTTCTGCTTAGTGTGTGTTTCTTGAGGTACTCAGATAATTAACTGACAGTATAGGAGGTAGCGATTTATAGTGAATGATAGTTGGCTTTTTTGTCGGTTGTTTGGCGAGTTAATTTGAATCTAAATCTAGGCATAAGCTGCAGCCTTTAGGATGGTTTCGACCAGGATGCAGGCACTGGAGGAAGAGATTAGGACCCTTAAGGCAGAGCTTTCCAACCTCAAGGCTGCCCTTGTTGCACAGGGTAGGCAAGACAAAGCAACAAGGGGGTCAATCCGTAGCAGGGACATCATATGCCCAGGTGGTCGCAGGCCACCAGGTAGCTGAGGTTTCCCCTACTGTGGAGGTGGCTGGGATCTCTCAAGAGGGGAGTGTTAATAGTGTTAATAGTGAACAGAGGAGGGGTAGTTCTGGTAGGTCACAGGAGGAAGTGGCATGAGGTCAGGGGTGGAGGATTTGGAGACGCGAACCTAAGGAAAGGGTCAGTGAGTGGCAGGTGGCAGGTGGTAGGAGCGGGAGGAAGTGTAGCCGACCGGCCCAGCGGGCAGGCATAGTAACAACAAATAGATTCCAGGCATTGGATGACTGCCCCCAGGATAGTAGTAGTAAGGAGTCAGTGCTGGTCATAGGAGACTCTCGTGTGCGTCATTTAGAGCGGGTATTTTGTAAAGGTAGGAGGGACAGGAGGTGCATCACCAGGCCTGGTGCCAAGGTGAAGGACCTGGTAACTGCGGTGGCACAGGTCACCAGTGATCACCAGTTTAACACAATTATAGTGCAGGTAGGGGGTAAATAGCATAGGTCCTACTAGGAGCGAGGAGCTGCTGCAGGAGTACAGGGCCCTTCTGGCCACCCTGAAGGGTACCAATAGGAGAGTCCTTGTAACAGGAATTTTGCCTAGGGCTGGAGCCTCCCCTGAGTGGAGCTCTAGGGCACTGGCAGCCAACACCAGGGTAGGAAAGCTCTGCCATGAGCTAGGTTTTACATTTGTAGACGAGTGGAGCAGGTTTTATGCATCGTGGGACCTCTATCAGAAGGATGGCCTGCACTTCTCCAAGAAGGGGGTCCATGTGTTAGGCAAAGTATATGAGCATGTCCTTCAGGGAAACTAGGAAATGGGGTGGGGAGGGATGAAATTGCATTGCCAACTCAGGAATATTCCAATAGTGTCAGCCAAGGCAATAGAACCTCAAAGTCTGCAAATAGGGACAGCAGCAACTCAAGGGGACAGAGTTATAGTTCATCTAGTGATAAAAGAACTCAATCAATATGAAAAAGCCAAAGGTGGTTATGGAGCATTTGTTAAGTGTATGATGTTTAATGCTCAGAGTATCCGTTCCAAATTTGATGAGTTCAAGTGTTATGTTGCTGAGGAGGAACCGGATTTTGTTTGCATTACGGAGGCATGGGTCAGTGAAGGGTATTTTGGAGATAACTTACAGGACTATGAGATCCAGGGATACAATATGTTTTCGTGCAATAGGGGTCCAGCAATGAAAGGGGGTGGTGTAATGCTCTATGTGAATAGCTTATTCAGTTCTCAAAAAGTAGCAGGTGGGGATAAAAATGTGTCTGTGGAGTCCATTTGGCTTGATGTCACTGTGGGAAAAGGCAACAGCAATACTCTTAGGATAGGAGCTTTCTACCGATCAGGAACCCTGCCACATTCTCAGCAACTGGAGCTTGACAAGGTGATTTGTGAGGAAATCAGTAGAAACTTTAAGAGGAAGTGCCTTATTCTCGGTGACTTTAATCTAAAAGGTTATGAAAATGCTGGTGTTGGCTCCCCATCATGCAAAATGTTCAGGAAATGCCTTGAAGAGGACCTGTTCTTACACCAGTTTGTATCGGAACCTACCAGGCATGGTTCATTCTTGGACCTTGTATTCTCGGATTTAAGTGACTTGGTTCAAGACTTGACTGTAGGCGAAACTCTGGGGAAAAAGTGACCATAACATAGTTAGATTCAAGGCACACATGTAGGGGAAATTATCAAGGATAATTTGGTAAAGGTTCCAAATTTCAACAGAGCAGACTTTAACGGCATGAGAGCGGCTTTAAGTGCCATCAGATGGGAAGAAGAATTCTCCAATTTAAATGCCTGTGAAATGTGGGAAAAGTTCAAATCTTACTTAAAGGAAACTCAGATTAGACATGTCCCCCCCAAAGCAAAGACGCAAAAGAAGGGTAGGGAAAGCCAGCATGGCTTACACCAGACGTGATAAAAGCAATTAGGGCTAAGAAAACTGCATTTAGAGTTTTTAAAGAAGCCTCAAATGTCATTAATCTAAAGGCGTATCGAAAAGCTAGAGACACTGTGAAGCAAAAAAACCAGAGCAGCAAAGCGAGCAAAGGAACTGGATTTAGCTAGAAACTGTAATGGGGACAGTAAAAAGTTCTTTAGTTTCTACAAGCTGAGTAAAGTTTCTAGCACAATTGGTCCACTGGAAGTAAACGGGACTACATTGGGTGAGGATAGTGAGATGGTTGAGGAGCTGAGCAAGCAGTTCAAATCAGTGTTTACATTGGAAGATATGACCAATCTGCCGACCGTACACCATAGTTCAGATACATGGGATCTGACAAATGATGTTGATTTCATTGGTAGTGATGTTGTTTACAATCATATCAGGAAAATAAAGCCAAATAAGGCAGCAGGACCTGATGATATTTATGCTAGGGTGTTGCGGGAAGCTGAAAAGGAACTGGCATTTCCACTTAGTATAATATTTTGTAGATCAGTTTCACAAAATGAAATTCCAACCGATTGGGAAAAGGGCAAATGTAGTTCCTATTTTCAAGAAAGGAGGAAGAGGGAAAGTTGAAAACTATAGGCCAATAAGTCTCACATCCCTAGTCTGCAAGGTACTGAATCAATTATCAAGGATAGAATAGTTAGTTATCTGGAAGGTAGCAGATTGATTCAAGATACTCAACATGGATTTAGAAAAGGACGATCGTGTCTCACAAACCTCTTGGACTTTTTAGAACTTCGCCACAGAACAATTTGATCAGGGAAATCAGGTTGATGTAGCATATCTTGACTTTAGTAAGGCCTTTGACAAGGTACCCCATAAACGGTTAATGATACAGCTTCAGTCCCATGGTATTGCAGGTAGCATCCTAAAAATGGATAGAGTTGGGGCTTTCAGATAGACAGCAAAGAGTGATGCTAAATGGTACAAAAGTCATCATGGCAAAATGTTCTTAGTGGAGTCCCCCCAGGGGTCAGTACTAGGGCCATTACTGTTCATTATATTTGTAAATAACATTGAAAGTGGCCTAAGCAGTAAAGTTTTGAAATTTGCAGATGATTTGAAGGTCTTTAGGGCAATAACAGGTCAGGATGAGCATATCTCGCTGCAAAAGACTTAGACGAACTTGCATGAAGTGGTCCGAAGAATGGCAAATGAAATTTAACTTGTGATAAGTGCAAAATCATGTGCATGTAGGTAAGCAGCATATGAAGGCTCCATACTTGATGGGTGGCCAAGTGCTATCAGTGACTCAACAGGAGAAGGATTTAGGTGTTATTCTAAACACAAAATTGGGGGCATCAGAACAGACCAAGGAAGCCAGGAAGAAGGCACTGAGAATGCTCGGGGGCAATAAATAGGAATGTATCATACAGAAGTGAGGAAGTGATCAGGAAGCTTTACTGTGCATACGTCAGGCCACATTTGGAATACTGCATCCAACTTGGTCTCCTAGCTATGAAAAAGATTGTTGGCTTTTAGAGAGAGTACAAAAGAGGGCTACAAAGAATGGCATTAGATAACAACCTGGCATATGAGGAAAGATTGAAGAAATTGAATATGTTTTCACTT